>CM019148.1:113022333-113497621 GCA_009733165.1 Naja naja | reverse complement strand
ACCTTCTCCTGCCACACCCACCAAGCCACGCCCACCAAGTTATACCATGCCCACCAAGCCACGCCCATAGAAGCAGTAGTATCATTTTTTGAATCCCACCACTGGTCTGAAAACAGATCAAGTGCAGCTCACTTCAGCGGAATAGATCTAATGAAGTGATCCGTAAACAAATACATAATATCAGTGGTGGGCTTCTACCGATTTCACAACAGGTTCACTGAGCATGCGCGAACCCTAACCATCCCACTCCCTGCATAATACCCTCTTCTGCTTTAAGGATAATTGCAGTATAGGTGGTCCTTTATTTACGCCAGTTGGGCCCAAAATTTCCATTGCTAAGGTGGTTGTTAAGGGAGTCATTCTGGATTTTTACAACCTTTTTTTGCACAGTGAAGCTAATTACTGCAGTTGTTAAGTGAGTTACGCGGTCATTCAGCAGATCCAGTTTACCCCATTGACTTTGCTTGTCTGAAGCTGGCTGGGAACGTCACAAATGTGATCACATGACCCCAGGATGCTGCATCCATCATAAATATGTCCCAGTGGCCCTGTTCCTGAAGTTTGATCACATGATGCTGTGACAGTCGTAAATGTGAGGATCAGTTATAGGTCTCTTTTTTCAGTGCTGTTGTAACTTTAAACGGTGACTAAACAAATGGTTGTAAGTCAAGGACTATCTGTAATTTCACTCCTGCTCCAGAAGGCAAGGGAAGCAAATACATCGAAGTTGGCAATGTGTAACTGTAAAAATATATATTTCCATAGTTGTACAAACTGGGTCCAGCAGGGTGACTTCTTATGTTATTTTTCTTAGCATGTTGTGTGAATCAAGCCTGTGCATGGTTGATAATTTATTCAACAAGCCCTGATTAAGAAAAACATGCCTTATGCACATATGTGAACCTGGGTTATTCAGCTGCCTCCATCTCAGAGTTAAGTCACTTTAATTGCGGCATCAGCATCTACACAATTCTCTCCCACCTTCTATTACTAATGACTGAGTGCTCAAAGCCATAAATCCAGTTTATGATATTATGTGTATCTGCATTTTTTTTATTTTAAGGGCATCTAAATGGCATTGCCCCATATGTATTTACAGAGGTAGTCATTTTATATGCTAGGTTCATGCATAGAAATCCAATTTCTTCAGGACTTACTGCCCTCAGCTCAATGGACATTATTTTCAAATAAGCATGCACAGAATTGTACAGTGACACAATAGGTGGGAAAGACTGCAGAGCTGGCAGCCACCGTGAGCTAGGAATAAAGGGCAACAGATCCATAAGAGTGGTTTTGTGGTGCAGCTCAGACTTGTGAGTCATTCATTGGTTGAAAAAAAAAGGAAATAAAATCTAAATTCAGAGGAAGCAATACAGGTTTTTAATGTGGGATAAGCTAACATAATGAGGTGGATATCTTCATTAATTTTAAAAAATCACAAGGATTCATCAAAATGGGAGGCATCTTAATGAAAATTGAATTGCTTGTTGAAGAGGAACAATATTTACATATGGTCATTTCAATGAAACAAAACAAAGAATTGCACTTAAAGCTCAAAACCATGTCCCCAACGAGGAGTAAGAATGAGACAAGATTGTCATGGGATCTGCAGAATTCAACAATACAGTTATATTCAACTCTATCTACACTCAGATGAAACAGAACACCTTTGTCTTAAAAAGCAAGAATTGTGCTTAACTGTACAACTGTATAAATACCTTGTTCGTGTGTTCACAAATTTTCAAGTTAAAGGAATTAATCCTCTAGGCCACCTCAGACTTATAGTAAGCTCAAACACTTACGTCTTCGGTTATTGGATACACTGTTGAGTTTATTCACATATGTATTTTGGTTTAATTGACCAAACCTCAGAGGACTTGACCTGATTTAAATGTGCTTACAAAAATAGCTTAAACCCCTAGAGATCAAGATATGTATATATACCTCCAGTCTAATGAGAAGGTGATCTACACATAATAAGACAGTTCTGAAAGGCAACTGCTCGTTTGCATGCGGGAGGCTCCTGAGGGACCCATCCTGCAATTATGCTAACACGGTGCCAAGTTATGGACCTCTGAGGACCAGTAGTTGTGGATATGCTGACATTGTGTGTGTGACAAGCTCCAAGTGGCCTCTTTCCTTATCTGTAAAACATCTGATGCATGTAGAAAGGTCCATGCCTTGCAGCAACAAGTCATAACGTTATTCAAGTTAATAACAATAAGAATATATGTATCTGCTCTATTTTTGGACACCAATACTCTGAATATTTCCAGGATATTTGAGATTATTTTAATCTAAACAAATAAATGGAATGTATTCCCAATATATGTTCCCAATACCTTCCCAATATTAGGGCAAAACACTATCTTTTTTTCTCTGAGATGTACTTACACACAATTTTTAAACCGAGAAAAACAAGATATTATTCAACATTTCCAATTTATCACTTAAAAGATCTTGTCCTCACCTTCTCCCACAGCTTATCAGAAGTAGCATGTAGATGGAATGATGGCAGATATGTAGTACAACTGCATAGGATAACACGGCTGTTGATGATTAATGCAATTTTTCTAACTTCAGCCACAAGATAAAATTAATGATAATGTATGTTTCTTCTAGAGTGAACATCCTTGTAAGTCTACAGCACAGTGTTTAATTATTTTACCTTTCTTCCTGATGCATTATCTGCATGAGTGTCCCCGCCCACATTCCAAATACACAATATTTGAAGAATAGGACCAGATCAAGAAGGAAAATTGTTGATCAAGCAATTTGTTAGGTTTGTAGACTCTCTAACCCAAACTCCTGACCATCCGACTCTCATTTACGTTTCAAAAACTGTCTTCTACATGTGAAAAGTAGAAGTACCATCCGCAGCAGGAAGGTTTGATTAGAGTGGAAGCTACAAACCCATATTTGATTAAAGGTGGGATATCACTCAAGGGAAAGTTGCTCTTTAGAGAGCAATGATGCTATCACAGCTCAAGACTGGAGTTGATTAACATAAAATCCTCTCGTGACAAAACAGGATACTTCAGATAAGAGAGAGAAATATTCTTGTTTCTACTGAAATAATTCAAGTTTTCAAAATAGTGCAAACCACGGGACAGATTTCCCATAATACCATAGTATGACATAATATGTTCAGTTTATTGGATTTGTAGGTTTCCTGGCTCTTATCTAATCAACCTAGGATCACTGTGCATCTGTCAAATAAATAACTGCAGTATTATTTTAGTTAACCAAATCACATCAAAGTTGGGTACGAAATGTGGCTCAAAGTGGATTACACTCCACAAATTGGAACTGCTAAGCAGTCACTGGTAATGGTTCCTGGCCAGCAACAAGCAATCTTTCTATTACAAGTTGCCAAAACATATACTTCCTTTGAGTTACTTCAAGCTTGGAGCAGGCAGATGTTATTCACTTCAAAGCTTTGGGAGATATGTGCAGCCTGTTTCTCTGCACATTCAGGACAGCTTTGGTAAGGTAGCTAACCACCAAAGAATGACAAAGCAAGTTAGCACCTGTGACTTCTGTTCCAGTGATGTTAGCAGTTGTCTCCTAACATTTTCAAAGAGTGTGGAGCAGTTCTATGAACTATGAATATTTGGCCATGACCTTTTATCTAGAGCTTGTGCAGCCAACAATTAAAGTCAAATGCTGAGCAACTGGGTTTCTACATTACTTCCTAGACTTTGGGGGCAGACTAGAGAAGGGATATTTGCTCATTATTTTCAACTGGTGGCATGTTGTATACTTATCATGTTATAAAACAGTCTGTTGCCAATATGCTCCTGGATATCCAAAATCACATTACTGAAACCTTCATGCTGATGGCTACGTTGGAAAGCATATGATTCAAGGTTGCAAGGAAGAACCTGGAGAACAGCATACAGTTAACTTCCAGTCGGTTTACAGGCTGAATGCCACAAAAACATGATTAAATTCACAGTGTATCTCTCAAGTAAAAGCACAATTTTTATCTTCACATTCCCAGAATATTCTGTGATCCTCCCAGGTCACTGGGCAATATATAGATGGGTCTTCTGTTAAAGTAATGCTTGTGTGGTTACACAAAAGAATTAGATTATGAGTTTGTTCGCAGATGCATGAATATTGCTAGATTACAATTGATGACTGGCAGCTAAATGCATTCATTGATTCCAATTGAAAACCACTTTGTTTGAGGTGATATGAGAATGCTCTGACTCTGATAGCAAATTCATAAGGCAAGTCACCTGGTGTGGCCAGATGAAATGACCAGACGTATGTGAAGTAGCCCAGAAGAAAGCTTTTCAAATTTCTTCTTTTTGAAAAAGTAGGGAACATCTTTTGGCGTACCATTTTTCTTTTATGATTACAAAAATAGGACTTAATAATAATATTAATAATAACAATATGAATAATACAAAATAATTATAATTGTATACTTTTTTGGAAAAGTATTCACACAAATCAGCAAAACACATTGCCCCCCTTTGTTGAATTAAAATGGTTGAAGATGAACACTTTTATAAAGGCCAAGTTCTCAGTACAAAACACGGGAGAAGTAGCTTGAAAATGGATTATCTTTCCATAAGGCAACTTCTTACCTTTCATCTACTTCCTTGATTTATATTGGAATTGTTTGGTCTTTTTTAAAAAAAAAAAAGCATCAGAACTTGGCTTGTTTCAATTTATCGATGTGATAACAGAGTTTGAGTGCTGGTCCCAGCTTCAGACCCAAATATTTCATGATCATGTCGCTTTTCAGTAGCAAGAGAGCATTGCCATCAATCTCCTAATACAAAAAGAAGGACAGAAGATGGAATGAAAAGCATAAATCATAATTTGGAACTGTGTTTGCAGAAGAAATAAAACAATTTACTGTAATGCTGTAGAAAGAATTGGTCTCTGATGATACTAAACATTTTTGAGAAATTCAACAAAGTAGGACCTCAATTCCCAAATGTTCTTCCATTCCAGAACTGGATCTATTTAACTGAAGTGCTGGTGAATTTATTTATTTAAAATACGTTCATGCAACCTGCCATGCCATGCAACAGCTGGCAGAATACATTAAAATGCCTTCCATAAAAATGTAAATGAACACAAAAGTAATAACCAGATCACTGAATAATGAACCACAGGAAGAGACAAGCACTAAACCAGGGGTGTCAAATGCACCTTGTCATGGCGTTGTCACGTGCCATATTAGGATTTTCCTCCCTTTGCAAAACTAGGTGTGGGCATGGCCAACACATGACGCATCAGGCCGCGAGTTTGACAGCCCTGCACTAACTGAAATCAAGTTTCAGAAGCAGCTGTTTGTTCTTTTCTGATGAATCAGGTGACAGGGCAGTGGTGGGATTCAAATTTTTTTACTACCAGTTCTGTGGGCGTGGCTTGGTGGGCGTGGCAGGGGAAGGATAGTGTAAAATCTCCAGTCAGAGGTGGTATTTGCCGGTTTTCCGAACTACTCAAAATTTCCACTACCGGTTCTCCAGAACTAGTCAGAACCTGCTGAATACCACCTCTGTGACAGGGATGGGAACATCTACAAGCCACTGATAGCAATAGCACTTAAATTTATACACGGCTTCATACAGAGGTGATATTCAGCAGGTTCTGACCAGTTCTGGAGAACCGGCAAATACCACCTCTGACTGGCCCTGGCCCCATCTATTCTCTGCCTCCCGAGTCCCAGCTGATTGGCTGGGTCTTCTTTTGTTGCCCTGCACAGGAGAACGGAGCTGGAAAGCAGGTTAGTGGGATGGGAAGGGAATGGGATTTTCCAGTAACCTTCCCCCAGGAGTGGGGTGGGAATGGAGATTTTACAGTATTCTTCCCCTGTCACACCCACCAAGCCATGCCCATAGAACCAGTAATAAATATTTTTGAATCCCATCACTGGCTTCATAGTGTTTTACAGCCCCCTCTAAGTAGTTTATAGAGTTAGCATATTGCCCTCATTTGGGTAATATGCTGGGTATTCATTTTACCAACCTCGGAAGGATGGAAGAGTGAGCCAACTTTGAGCTGGTCAGAATCGAACTCCTGGCAGCTGGCAGAATTAGCCTGCAATACTGCATTCTAACCACTGTGCCACCACGGCTCTTATGCTCATAGTCAGATAACTATGAACGGCAAAGGAAAGGACTTTAACTAATGCACTAAAGCAAAACAGTTCAAATATGAACTATATAAGCTGCCTTTACAGGATCTTTGCAGGAGATGTCAAAAAAAAAAGTCAAGGTGGCAATCTTGGCTGCACTACTGAACCTCTTTCCCCTTTTTATATGTCCTGTGTCTGAAAGCAGGTAAAAGGGATGGAGACTTCAGTTCAAGCCTCATGGTTGTCACCAGACACCAAACATGCCTGGCCAGTAACAATAAGATAACGGAGCAGCTTCCATTAAAGTTGAAAGAATTTGGGGACAATATTCACAGTGCAAAAATTGTCCTCTTCATGAAATGGAAGATTGCAACCTCTTGTAAAAGCAGGAAAGACAAAGGGCCCTTACCAGCTAGTTCCAGGGCCCAGGCACAGAGGCAGAAACAAGTTCCCACAACCAGGAGTGTTAGGTTTGCATGAAGAGACAGACGCGGAGTGCTTCAAGCTCTTTTGTTAATTAGTGACTACAGCTCAGAACGGACCCGATTTGGCTGGGCTGCGGCTGCTACTTATAGCCAGCAGCCGCAGTTGCCAGCCAATCAGAGTGCAGGGTTTTTCCTGCACTTTTAAACCAATCATTTCTAACACTTTACAAGAACAGTTCAAACTAAACCAATGACTTCAACCCTACATACATAACAAGGAGGATCGTGCATTGTCCTAAAAACCCCACATTTCTTGTAAAGAGAACATATTCCTCAGATACTCCACTCCATGATTCACTTGCTGGGATCTCCTTCATGGAGATTTGCATCAACTAGAAGACTAGGGTGCACTGCAATCCAAAATATGGCTAAATAACATCCAGCAATCTGGGGTTAATGTAAAAAGCTCCGGAGAGTTTTGTAAAGCAGAAACAGCACGCCAGGCAGTGATTGAGTACATATTCTTCCATCACAGGCTTGGTTCAGTTATAAAGCTGAACTATATTAATCATTTCAGGGGTGGTTTATAATGGCCACCGGAGCTCATAACATGCACTGGCTTCTCAAACTCCGTGAGGCTGCAAAAGTATAAAGCAACTGGAAACATTTCATGTTGCTTTATTACAATCTAATCCTGTGAACACTGACTGTCAGGTTTAATATTTCAAGAGTGGTGTAAAGCTCTCTGAGAGAGTCACTAACCAATGCAAACAAGCTCTAAATCACAAGGCTGACTTTGCTGTGGCTTCTTAAAGTGTAAAACATTCTGCTTGGTAATTGAACAGAAATGGAAGGATTGCTTTGCCATCTCTTTTTTTTCCCCTCCTTTTGCTCTGTTTTTAAAACAAGTGGGAAGGCAAACTTTATTCTGCCCAGCAGTACAATCACTCTATTAAGGTAAAGGGTTAACTAATTGGAAATACAGCTAAAATAATCCATGCAAAGATGGTTCGGTCTTAAGAAATACATATGCATTCTGTTCTATGCATCAATGGAGGGAACAGATCCATTTCTGAATGAACAGGTTCAATCTATCTTCATGGTGCCTTGGTGGTGCAGGCTGTTAAATGCCTAGCACTTAAGTTCCAGCTGCCTGCAATTATTGCAAGCTCAAATCCCACCAGGCTCAAGGTTGACTCAGCCTTCCATCCTCTCGGGGTAGGTAAATTGAGGACCCCAAGATTGTTGAGGGCAATAAGCTGACTTTGTAAAAATGCCGCTTAGTAATAAGTAGGCATATACAATGGAATGAAGGCTATTGCTGAGCGCAGTGGGTTGTATCCCAAAAATTGTAAGCCGCCCTGAGTCTTCAGAGAAGGACGGCATATAAATGTAATTTTTTAAAAAAATTCAAAAGCTGCACTTTTTCTTCTGTATTAATTTTTTTGGTCACAAATCAGAATTCAGTGAGAATTCTGTTGCATCAAAATCTCACTTTGGGTTGGCTTTCTTACTTGTTAGTTAACTCAATGGCTTCGGTTTTGAACTATACCCATAAACTCCGTTTCCACACTCAAGCACAATTTGTTTCACATACAGCTTGTTGAACAAACCACAAGCGATTGAGTTTATACAATATCTTCTTCTTCTTGTGCCATATCTGTTACCAGATGCTGGCGATCATGTTGGCGATCCATGCTGGCGATTATACAATATACCAAGCTATAAATCCTGGCTTAGAAACAATAAGGGCAGAGTTTACATAACCTGAGCTACGACCAAAGAAAGCCTGTTACACTCAGCCAATATTTAAATCCAGCCCAAACTTTCCTTATATTCTTCTACTTCTCCTTTGAAAGTGCATAGATCAGCACAGCGGGGGAGGAACATCTACCGTATGTAGGGATTTAGGATCTGGTGAAGAGCAGACATCCCAAGAGTAATGAAGCATGCCTTAATTAAGACATGATGTGTTGATGTCACGGGTGTTGTTTTCAGTATATACATTGCTGATCTCTCTTTGTTGTGATAAGTTAAATCAATAATTCTTCTCATTGGATAGTGGTGGCATGTCACAGCCAAATTAGCTGAATGCAAGGAAGGGAAGTCAGGAGCTGGGAATGTCAGCGGCATTCAGGACATCAGTTTAAGTGATGCACCTGCTCTTTAAAATGATTTAACATGCTGAAAACTGTGGTTAAGGTTAATGGAGTAATCACTTGTCTCTCACCTCTGGTGTCTTCTTGTTAATCCAGTTTAGCTATGAAGGTTAACAATTGCTCAGAAATGAGTAATTCAAAGGCATAATTGAGCTGAATATGGTGATAGTTTTAATCAACCACTAGACCTCTTGTAGGTTTCCCTGCGAAGCTGACTGAATTATAAGCAGGAGGTGAATGAGTGCCGGGAAGGTGGGGGGGGAAGGATTTAAAACCATCTTTGAATTCTCATCTTTCTTAAAGGATTGTTATTCTACAAAAATGCTAGCAAACCTAGTTGTTGGATACTTTTCTGGCTGAAAATGAAAAGCCAAGCAAGGTCAGCCCATTAGTCTAGCTCTTCAGCAGACTTTTTCCCACAGCGACTGTAGTGGTATTTCTGGGGAGTGCATAAAAAGATGATTCTGCCATTCAGTTCTCCTGCAATTGACCCTCAGCGGCAGGCTGCCTGGCCCTGGAGTCCTGCTTTAGCTGTAGCACTAACGATGAGCTTTAGAACCATCATCTCTGAATCCATCCAAGCCCTACATCAGGCTCTCTAAGATATGGCTGCCATCAAGCTGTGCATGAGATCTGGGTTCAGGGTTTCTCAACCTCAGCTACTTGAAGATGCGTGGACTTCAACTCCCAGAGTTCCCCATGCTGGCTGGGGAATTCTAGGAGTTGAACTTTACCTATCTTCAAGTTGCCAAGGTTGAGAAAGACTGCCCTAGATTCATTCTATTTGCCTCACTTTGACTAATTTTTGTCAGCTGTCAAACCATTTCAATTTACATTGGTTCAAGTACAGACCAAAGCACTTTGCTTATATTTGGGTCCTGTCCAGAGGTGGTATTCAGCAGGTTTTGACCAGTTTTGGAGAACCAGTAGCAGAAATTTTGAGTAGTTCAGAGAACTGGCAAATATGACCTCTGACAGGTCCCGCCCCCATCTATTCTCTGCCTCCCGAGCCCCAGCTGATTGGCTGGGTCTTCTTTTGTTGCCCTGCACAGGAGAATGGAGCTGGAAAGCAGGCTAGTGGGGTGGGGAGGGAATGGAGATTTTATAGTATCTTTCCCCTGCCACGCCCACCAAGCCACACCCACCAAGCCATGCCCACAGAACAGGTAGTTAAAAAAAATTAATCCCACCACTGGTCCTGTCATGTATCGCAGAAAGCCTTCTACGTACATGTTTCCTGAAGAGTTCCACATGGGGTCCTAAAGCTTGAGGATCTGCATCTTTAACAAACCATACCACGTCATCAACAGTCCAGGTCAAAGGATTTTTGCTCATGGGTCTTGTGGCATCCTGTCTTTCTGGAGATGGACTGGAGGCTATAGGAGTGAAGCAACAATTAGTGAGACAGAATAACACATGACAATTCATTCATTGTTTCAGTAGTAGTGTGTCGGTTGCGACCAGCCATACCAAACAATTTGAAGTCTATATAACTACGGTAGGTTACATTGATACAATGACTCATTTTAAGCTGTAGTAAAGTTTCTTTGGGTTTGGTTTAATATAGCTTGTGAACTCAACCTCTGTAAATTGTAAAGCATGTTCCAAAGCTGATCATTTTGTATGAACCCAGTCAGTTATGGTTTACCAATAAGTCATAATTAAACAAAACATGGCCGAGCCTATTGTCTGAACTTAACAAGAAGGTTTTAATAAATAGAATAGAATAGAATAGAATAGAATAGAATAGAATAGAATAGAATAGAATAGAATTTTTTATTGGCCAAGTATGGTTGGACACACAAGGAATTTGTCTTGGTGCAAATGCTCTCAGTATACATAAAAGAAAAGATACGTTCATCAAGAGTCAAGAATCATAAGGTACAATCATAAGGTAATAAATGCGTTTTTATAATGTTAATGCCTGTTAATTTTTGAACAATGCACAAGAAGGAAACATGATGTCAGTGCTGCCATCCTGCTTTGCCTCACCACTGCTTCGCTGATGCCAGACTATCATGAATCCTGGGGCAGGGGAAGTGATTGGGCAGCCGACTTCAAGGTCACAACCGTGGGAATGGAATGCGGAAACATCACTGAGCCCTCCAAGCATCAGAACTGTGACCAAAACAATTTGTTTTTAATCCGATTGGGCACTTGGGAGATAGTTGCGGGGGTGGGAACCTGGGAAAGGGGAAAGCAAGTAGGCTTAAGCCTCAGAGCTGGCTTTTTCTATCTTGTAACCACTTGGCTTTATTAAAGTTATTCCTTTCACTAACAATGCAGTCCAAGGCTCTTTTTTTTCTAAACAACCAGGTTGGGGCAAGTCCAAAACATAAGTTATATTACATTCAGGAACAAGCAGTATTTTCACAGTCAAAATAACATCAAAAACACAGTATGTATATCATGATATTGTGCAAATAACCTAATTATGTAGTTTATATTGTGATATCTGGTACAAGTATATATGCTGCATGACTTACATGTCATTTGTTTGTTCTTGCACACCCCCACCCCCAAGATGGCCATGCTTCCATAATGTTGAAAATGCAGGTGTCCTCTTCTAATACTCCAGAATAAACCTTGACAAGCCCACATTTTATATCCTTGCCAGACATCTCTGGTTGTTGATTTTTTTTGGTACTAATCATTGCGGGGGATGCGAATGAAATCCAAGTTCCATAGAAAAGGCTTGTGTCTTCTTTTTTCTTTCTCTCCCTCTTCTATAGAACTTTCCCCAATCTTGCACCTGACAGAAATGTTCCAACTGGCATTAAATTTGGTGTCTCCAAGCCCCTGAAGATTTAAGTTCCATCAGCTAATAGAAGCAAACACAATGCATTGGAGAAGTCACAGACCTACATTTCTAGATAATTCTAAGCTGCCCATCCTTGTTTTAGTTTTAGTTTATTTGGACTTAGTTTATTTGGACTTATAGGCCACCCTCTCTCCCGAAGGACTCAGGGTAGCGTACATAAAAAACAAACAATACAAAAATTAAAACAATTTAAAAAATATTAAATTACAGCCAAATAAACATTCCAAGTTAAAACCCCGATCCCCTGTCAGTCCAAGCCGGATTGTAAAAATAACCATGTTTTAAGGTCGTGGCGGAAGGAGCGGAGATCAGGGGCCAGGCGCAATTCAAGAGGCAGTTGGTTCCAGAGGGTGGGTGCTCCCACAGAGAAGGCCCTCCCCCTAGGGGCCACCAGCCTACAATGTTTAGCTGATGGTACCCCCAGGAGGCCCCATCTGTTTTAAAGTTCAGCTCAAAATTCCTACTCAGAATAACAATGAATGACTGGCTGGGAATTCTGGGAATTGTAACCCAACACATCCAAAGATACCAGCCTAGAAAATCCGCTCTTGGCGATGCACTAATGTAAATTAAATTAAATTATAGGATTTTTAAATAGCTATAATGACACAAGATCACCAATCCTTGTGAGATTTAAGCTGTGGGAAAGAGTCCTGAAATGAGAGATCTCACAGGGTTTCAGGTAATTTGGAGAAAGAATCCATGGCCTGAAAACAATGATCAATCCCTGTTTTATAGCCTAAGCAGAGGTGAGGAACCTGTAGCACTCCAGGAATAACGCAAATGCTATGTGTGGACTTCAACTCCCCTGATTGAGGAACACTTGTTTAGGCATTCAGTGGTTAAGGATGAAGGGTGCTGAGCATTTTAATTCAGCAGTAACTGAAGGGCTGCAATTTGCCTATCTATGAATATCTATGGCTGATATACCAACCTAAAATGATTGTGGCAGATCATGGCACAGTATGTTATGTGAATCCAATCAATTAGGTTGAATTAGTTAACTATGGTTAATTAAACTATAGGTTTCCTTGTGTGAACACAGCTTATAATTTCTTCTGATAGGATCTTTCCTAGTGTTTGGTGGAAGTGCAATTCTATGCCTTCAACATATCTAAAAGCAGTAACATTTAAATTAGATATTCAGCCATTGATTTTTATACATATTTTGCTTTATTGCCACTTCATATCTTCTTGCAATTAAATTCAGAGGAACTTGCATCTAGTCTAGATCACGTTCACTTTATCGCTTCACTGTCGTTTTCATCAGGATAATGTTGAAGTTCAGATAATATATGAAATGACAGCTTCATTCAATCTTTTGCTATGGCATCCCAATTGGGACTGAGATCTTTTCATAGTCCACCCAAGATAATCCAAGTGGACATGTGTTATTTATAGGGCCATCACTACATTACTTTTTGTGTCCATCTCTGTCTGATAAACGTACAATATGTCTTGCACATTTATATTTCTGTTTTAATGCTATAGTAATGACATTGTTGCAGTTAGTTTGTCACTTCCCTCGTTTCTTATTTGATTTCCGATCTTTAGCATTTGTTTTTCTATTGTACCCTGTATGATTCCAGATCAGTACATATAAAAGAGAGATGCTAATAGGATAGGACAAGAGGTAGAAAGGCAGGTCAGCTACAAATGCTTCCATTTCTTGTGATATGAAACAAAAAAAAGTTAGCTACCAAGTTGTTGATTGAAAATAGTAAATACCAAATTCTGCATCATGCGTGCAAAATACCTATTTCATAAGTCTGCTTTGATCCTATCCCCATATTTTACTTGTTATTACCCTGATCCATTTTTTGACATTGTTTTCTGAACTTTAAGTGTGAAACTCATGGACTTCGTCCAGAACTCATATGCTTCTATCAATAACAAAATCTCACCATTTTGTTTTTATTGATGGTTTCAGATATTTGGATTGTTTTATTATGTCCGTTACCCAGAGTCACTACCTGAGATGAACAACTATAAAAATATGATCAATAAATAAATAAACTCCAGCTATTATCATCACAGGTAACTGATCAAAACAGCCATCGAAAAGGCAAAACAGGACTTTAGTAAATCATGGAATCAACATCTCATTTGACTCAGCCTTCCATCCTCTCAGGGTAGGTAAACTGAGGACCCAAGATTGTTGGGAGCAATAAGCTGACTTTGTAAAAATGCCGCTTAGTAATAAGCAGGCATATACAATGGAAGGAAGGCTATTGCTGAGCACATTGGGTTGTATCCCAAAAATTGTAAGCCGCCCTGAGTCTCCAGAGAAGGGCGGGATATAAATATGAATTAAAAAAAAAATCTCATTTAAACCAGGGAATAATCTCAATTGGCTGCAGTTCACATGGTGAAAAGTAAACTATTTCTATGGTGTTCTCTATTATATTTTAGAGGAGAGTGTGGAAATCCCCTGTCCTTTATCTCTATTCCTATTTTTTTTCCCGGTTTGATAAAGTGTGTATGAAACTAGAACCTGGCAGCTGACAAATTCAGAAAGTCCTGATAATGATATCTTTTTGTCTATTTCTCATTATAGGATAAGTCATGGCTGTACTTTTCCTTTCACCAATATTTGATTCATCAATATTTTCCTTCCACAATATAAAGGAAAGGAAACATTACATGTGGGACAGGCCTAACCTTTGTGTATGTAAGAATCCTTTCCGGTTTTATGCCTTTGTAATCAGGAGTTCAGCTGTAATGACTCCCTCTTTGGAGAGCTACTAAAAAGCACAATGATGAATGTGGTGGACATACATTTTAATGACATCCAACCTGGGCAGATTCAGGTCATTTGGCATTTAATCAAAGCAATAAAGTATTTCGGGATGAAAGTGCATTTTTATTTTTATTTTGAGACTGCAGAATTATACATCTTGATTGTTGTCTCTGTGCTCTGTCCCTTTCCTGAGCATTTCCCTTTTTGTTTACTCCTCTTCTCTTTTAAAGTGCCAAATGGCACAAGAGTTAAATGATGCCTGCTTAGTTGTTCTTTAAAAAAAATTTAAATACTTTATTGAAGTTCAAAATATTACAAAAATTCAAAATATTTAAAAAATTTACAAAAATTTCTATAATAGAAGATGTGTCAATATCTTTCAGCATCATTTTTGACAGTACAATAAATACAATACATACAATTAATACTTGACAGTTATTCATAGTATTGGTAATACTAATTCACATTGCCTTAATATTGTTGGTAAAAAGTGATTCATGTATATAGGTCATTGGTTCAGAAGAGAAAAATGCCATATTAACTTAGCTGTTCTTATATCTGTGATGTGCTTATGGGTATGCATCCGGGGGAATTTCATTTTACATTTATTTTTATCTAGTCTTTATTATTTTCATAAATAAATCAAGGTGGCAAACATACCTAGTACTTCTTTCTCCTCCTATTTTCCCCACAATGATATCCCTGTGTGGTGGGTTGGGCTGAGAAAGAATGACTGGGTCACCCAGCTAGCTTTCATGCCAAAGACTGGACCAGGATTCACAATCTCCCAGTTTATGGCTTGGTGCCTTAACCACTAGACCAAACTGACATAGTGAATGGAAGGTTAAAGGCTTAGACAATGGGACATAATGTTAGTTGCATAATTTAGTTCAGGGGTCTTCAAACTAGAATTCCTCCTCCAGTCCAGAGGTGGTATTCAGCAGGTTCTGACCAGTTCTGGAGAACCGGTAGTGGAAATTTTGAGTAGTTCGGAGAACTGGCAAATACCACCTCTGATTGGAGATTTTACAGTATCCTTCCCCTGCCACGCCCACCAAGCCATGCCCACAGAACCGGTAGTAAAAAAAATTGAATCCCATCACTACTCCAGTCATATTAGCTCAAGAATTCTGGGAGTTGAAGTCCACAAGTCTTAAACTTGCCAAGTTTGAAGACCCTTGATTTGGTTGAAGAAGTCTCGCCTCAATTTATCCTCAAATTAATCCCATATGATAGCTTGAGGAGATGAGAACTAACTGAAATTCAAACAAAGAAGGATTTTCATAGATTTTCTCCCTAATTGCAATTCATCATATTGGCTATGATACTATTTGGTTTATCAATCCTAAGTAGCTACGAGAAAGAAATTTTCAGGAAACCTCTAGCTCAGGAGTGTCAAACTCAAGGCCTGGGGGCCAGATCCAGTCCATAGGGTACTTAGATCTGGCCCATGGGGCCACCTTGGAAACAGCGAAGGAGTGGCCCCAAGCTCCGTATTCACTGGCAGAGGGTTGCAGGAGGCCGTGACAACTGAAAATGGAGCTTGGGAGCCCATTTTCACTGACAGAGTGCTCGGGCCACCACAAGCGCCCCTGACACAAGTGACATTGGCTGGCCACGGCCACCTTGGCCACACCCACCCTGACCTCCTGAGATCAAACACAATCCTGATGCAGCCCTCAGTGAAATCAAATTCGATACCCTGCTCTAGCTTAACATCTTAGCACAAAACCAGAGATGGAGTAGCCATTAGTGTAAAATATCTTCAGGAATTGCAACAGTGATAACTTTGTGTTAGCATGCTTGGTCTGTGGTCTGCTACAAGAACTATCTGGACATCAGCATAGATGTACATCATTAATAAGAGTCAAGGAAGAGCAGGATCCCTGTAGATAACAGCCCACCAAAGACTCCAAATGCAATTTCCACCTTCTCCTTATAGAGCAGGAACCGATTGTCCTGTCTGAGACTGCAGAACTGTGTTGGGTAATGTTAACAATTCTGAAAAAAGCAGACCAATGGCCTACATGGCAGTTTTCTATGTTTCTACTCTACTACTGCTGTACAAAGTTAGCATCGAAATGTCTGACAGAGCATTATACAATATAAGTGAGTAAAAGACACATTAAGGTATGAGAGATATGGAGGAATTGAAATGTCTAGTAGATGAAGAACAGGAGAGCTAAGAGGCTCAAATATATTATTAAGAAATGAAAGATCCAGAAGCACAATTTAAACTGTTAAATAAATAGAGATTATAAGAGATCATTACCTGTTTAAAGTTACAATAATCAAGTTTTATGAACATAAGGTCCATTTCTGCAATATCCTGATAAAGATAGTCTTATTCCAAAGACTTCCTGTATTTGGCATTTACATGCTTTAAATGTTAAGCTCAAAAAAGCCAAAAAATGAACAAGATAAGCCCAGCTGTTTGCTTATAAACCAACCCAGAAAATGAATTCCATAAAAGGCCTTCCAGGAGAATTTTGGACACACATCATAAAGACTTTAAGAAACTAAATTCAACATCACGAACTGAGTTAATTGATAGTCAACGGAACTGATGTAAAACTGGTTGATACCACTGTTCTTCATGAATATTGTATGCAGTTATTTTTTGTTTTGCTTTTTTTCTTGCTGTAGGAGTTCTTCCTGTATATAAATCCTGCATTTATGCATCTGAAATTATTCACACCAGGGATTAAATACATTAATAACAATCTCATCTCTCACATGTCATAGGTATCCTAGGGCACTTGTCATCAGAATTAATCAAGATGATAAAGAATACTCAAATTACAAAGAGAGAGGACTGTTTGCCACCAATAATTACCCATAAAGATCATAATTTAGATAAAATCCAATTTCCTGGCTTTGGCAGGTGGGAAGGAAAAATGTAAATGAACTATGGGGTGCTTAAAAACTTAGAAAGCATTTCAAAAGGAAAGGGAACCTATTTATCCATTCTTAAACAGTGTACACAGAATGTGATAACATCAACTAGCTACTAGCAGATTTGGATTTACATAAATCTGTTATTGGGAATCAAAAGCTGCATGAAGATAGAATTTAGCAACTTGACTCATAGCATTTCAAGAACTCCCATATTAATGCTGCTTTTTTCCTGTAAAGACTAGTAGTGATTGATCCTTGTGTGCCTTCACTCTCCATGCAATGAACTTCTCAAAATTTCCTTTTTTTGAAGAATGGGAATTGCAGACTTACAATATCCACAAGAAGAAAGAGCCCACGTAATCAACTCTGCAGAAAATACAGCAGCTAGCATTGATGAATGGAATGACTGTCTCCTCTAGCCAAATCCTAAAGATTGAGGTGCTGCAAATAATTAAAGCTTTGCTCAACTTCTTGCATTTTACTTTCTCAGTCCATCTCTTGGGCAGTTACTCAATGTAACTCTTTGGTCTAGTGAACAAGATCTGTTTTGTCTTGCTTTCTCAGCTCCTGTCTTAGAAGCAGCTGGTTGTCCTGTTTTTATAGGTGGCCCACCTGGGACTCAGTTTCCCTGGAGGTAAGAGAGTTCCATAGCATTCACATTGCAGTGGATTCTGGATTCCCGTCATACTACCAGAAAACACTTTGTAGCATATATCATCCGCCATTTAAAAGCACATTGATCAAGGAGAAATTCTCCTGCCTCCTTTGTTGCTCAGCACATGGCAGCCTAAGAATCAGAAGAGATTTGGGCTGCACTGATCAGGTGCCCACAAAAATCTTGAGTCCTGTGTGCACCAAGGAAGGAGGGAGTTGGAGCAGAATTCCAGTCTCCAGGCAGAATGTATTAGGGTTATACTTGTACCTTGTGTGCATGCGCCTTCAAATTACTATTTGCACTTGATGATTGCCTGGACAAGTCTCTGCATTTCTTTAGCAACATTTTTTCAGAAATGGTTTGCTCTTGCCTTCTTCTTAAGGCTGAGAGAAAGTGATTGGTCAAAGGTACCCAGCAGGCTTCAATCATAGGTATGTCTAAAACTCACAGTATCCTAGTTTCGAGCCTGAAGCCTTAACCACTACAACAGATTAACTCAGTGGTGGGATTCAAATCATTTAACAACCGGTTCGCCCAGGGTCAGGTTGGCTTTCATGGGCGGCATGGCCCATCCCCATCCTCCAGCTCCGCCATACATGTGGGTTGATCCTCGACCGATAGCCATCCTGATCCTTGGTGAACCAGTTGTTAAATTATGCCCCCCCCCACATCAAAGTAGATCCTGGGCGCTGTGCTGCAATGGAGAAATGGGAAATGGAGCAGCCAGCATGAAGGAAGGAGGAGGAGCAGGGAGGAAAGAGGGAAAGCAGCCTTCTTCCCTTGTGCCGGCCGCTCTGTTCCCCGTTTCTCTATTGCAGCACAGTGCCAAGGAGCCTTGGTGGTGCAGGCTGTTAAATGCCTCACACTTAAATTCCAGCTGCCTGCAATTACTGCAGGCTCGAATCCCACCAGGCTCAAGGTTGACTCAGCCTTTCATCCTCTCGGGGTAGGTAAATTGAGGACCTAAGATTGTTGGGGGCAATAAGCTGACTTTGTAAAAATGCCACTTAGTAATAAGCAGGCATATACAATGGAATGAAGGCTATTGCTGAGCGTATTGGGTTGTATTCCAAAAATTATAAGCCGCCCTGAGTCTTCGGAGAAGGGTGGCATATAAATGTAATTTTAAAAAAAGGATCCAATTTGACAAGGGGTGGGCGGGTAATTTAACAACCAGTTTGCCTGATCTGGTGCGAACCAAGTGAATCCCACTACCAGATTAATGCCTTTTTAAAAAAAAGATGCTTGTGCCTTTAGGAAAATTAAACATTAGTGACTTGTGTTTTCTCTTGGGTAGCAAAACTGATTTTATCTGGTCAGAAGTTGCATAATTTCATTTTGGTGATTAAATAAATATAGTTTAAAATCTTGCTACCACTAGGCTAAATGATAACATTGGGTTCTTATACTGAAGCTATCTCTTGTCTTATCAACGCCTTTCCTCATGGCTTAGTATTTTAGGCATGATATGCAGTAGGAGTAGGGAGAGGATACTTCTAGTCTGTTTCTTATCTCGTCTGAGGGTTGATTATTGATAACCTCTTGATGGAACTGTATCTAGCAAGAATATTGTGTGAACAAGCTGTGGGGCAGGTCACTTACCAATGACAGAAATTTATTGTAGCAGCAAAATCTGCTCTTCAACTGGACAATATCTGTTTAACCAATAGAAGAGAATATTTGTAGCTCAGGGTTGTAGTATGGGGTCCTGGATCTCTGAGTTTGAAGCCCTGATGTTGTTACCTAATTTGGCAATGAAACCACCAAGCTCAGAGAGCACCAAAGACCTCATAATATCTGTTTATATTGTCTGATTCAAGACCCTGGCTACAAAAAACCCAGGCATAGGTGGCAGTGCAATAAGGAGATACAGAAAACTCTAATTTTTTGCTGCCATCTAATGACCATTTGGATTTTGGGTAATCCTATTTCAATAAGTTTTCTTCACGTACTGTAAGTAGCAGAGGGGATTTCATCCCCCATTAGCCTCAACCGGTATAATAGATCCCATCAATCTCTGAAAGGTAGACTGGGGGAAAAATACTATATTCATTCAATAAGATCTAATTTTCCTTCATTTTGGAAAAAAAGTTGCTTGTTATTTTCAAATGATAGTTGATACCTGAATCTCATGTCTGAACTTTTAAATATTCTTATTTACACTGTTATTTTCTTCCATAATAAGATTAATGGGGGAGGAGGGACTTGCATGGAAGTTAAATAGGTATATCAAGAATCTATGTCTTGTTTTGTTTAACTGACCCCAGCCAGCATCTTTACTAGCTCCTGGGTATGAGATTCCTACTCTACCTTTTCCATCCTCAGAGCAGAGCATAGATAGGGCTACATTTGGTGCTGCCCAGGGTCTTTATAAAATAACATCTTGATGACATCTGGTTTATAAGAAAGAAAAAATAGGCAAACTTCAGAAATGTTCCACTATTACATGAAACACAAAAGGAGCTAAATTGGAGTCCTAAATCATTGTTTTCATCAGAGCAGTGAAATGAACTGAATGGGAAATCTAAAGTTACTGTATAATTGTGACTTATACAGCTACTGTAATTTGTGCCGGTTTACTGTATGTCACAGCACTAAGCATAACTTCTAAGGACTTGTGTGCATTAGATCACACGAATAAGCCCTGCATGTCTGCAGACTTTGCACAGAGTTTCCATCCTTGCACAGTTACTGCACAAAGGTCAGAGGGGGTCAAGGTTTGTTGACACAATCCTACTGTTATCTGATTGCAATTACTGCACACACAATTGCTTTCTCAAGAGGAAGCTCGAAATAAGACCACAGAAATCAGCAAGGTGATAAAATCATTAGAAGAAAGGGAAAAGTGTTATGTTACCATTTCTGTTTCCTTCCAGAATGGTTCCGTTTCTGGTTGGGCTTGATGTTTGATGCCTCAGAGTAGCGGTTGATGGTCCTCCAGAAGCCACTTGAGCAGAACGGTGGCTGCAGGTGGAAGATGACCCTCCACCATGCCGTCCCTCTCCAGAACTCTGCCTCATAGAGTACAATGATCCCATGCAATTAAATGCTGAATCAGAAGGATCAATGCTGTAATGCTTTGTAGCCAGTGGATCAACCAGATAATCTTCAGGTATAACTGTTTCTGCTTGAAAGAAAAGCATTAGGTTATCATGGAACACAGTGCTATTTCCTAAAGCACCAACATTGATTTTGAAACTTCTTGTTTTTAATTCTGTTTTAAAGACCAGGCAGATGGTTTAAATCCACTAGCAAATTAAAGTGTAAACTACTGCAAATGGAAAGAGTTGCATTATACACAAAGTATTAATAAGGATTTATAATTAAAATAAGTTGGAGTTCAATTTTAAGGCAGTAGCAACCTAGTTTGGAAATTAATTAATATGGACATCACTGTCAATCTGAGACTCAGAGCTTAAATTGCTTTGGAATGATTATTCGAATATGCGCAGAAAAGATATGATTGGGCTTAAATAAATATGTAAGTTCAAGAGCTTTCTGGGCTGATGGAGCAGAGGTCCCATCCTGGCTCCATGGTACAAAATAAATCACACAGCAGATTGGTGACTACTGATTATTAAGTCTCCTCTTTGCTTGCACTTACAACAGGAAGGTGAGAAAGGGGCATTTGATTGGTAAAACCTTGTGCTAGAATTTGAGTCATGAGAATAAGCAAAATGGATTTTGACAGATCTTTAATCTTCCCCAGAGAAAATACTTATTGTTTTTAGGTGCAATGGTTAGAATGCAGTAACGTAGGCTACTTCTTCTAACTGCCAATTACCAGCAGTTCGGCAGTTCAAATCTCACCAGGCTCAAGGTTGACTCAGCCTTCCATCCTTCTGAGGTGGATACAGTGAGGACCTAGTTGGTTGTTGGGGGCCATATTCTGACTCTGTAAACTTAGAGTGGTCTGTAAAGCTCTGTGAAGCAGCATATAAGTCTAAGTGCTATTGCTATTGGTACAAGCCCTATGTCTTATTTGAAATTGGGCTTTGTTAGCAAATTACAGAATAGGAAGCCGAGGTGATCCTGCACTGCACTGATTCCTTGGCAGCGGTCGTCTAATTTAGAGTTTTCAAACTTTTTCAGGCTGTAAAACCTGATTATTAAAAAATAAAAAATCCTGGGATCCAGACTCAAGAGGCAAAGCTCTAATGATTGAAAATTGTCTGTGTGGATTGAGGTTTCTTTTGCCTTTAGTCTCATCAAGTTTTTATGGAGTTCTGTAAAACACAGCTTGAAAAATCTTGGTGTAAGTTACTATTTTAGAATGCTTTAGGCATGATACTATAATTATGGGAAGCAGAATCAAAGAATGGGACCCATGGAAATATTGGAGAGGCTTTTTATCGTTCACCTTACACTTGAACACTAATTCCCAGATACCTGCTGCTGCAAAATACTGATACTCTGATAAAAAAAAAGCAGGGGTTGTAATATTTCAATTTTTATTTTTCATCCGTGTTCTCTGCACTACCATAGTCTTTTCTGTTATTCATTGGCATTAGCAAGCCATTATGACAAAAATATTAGTCATTAAAATGCTACCAGGGAAGATAGCTCTTGACAGTTTAATTTCAGAAACACGATGAACTAGACTGTGCATTATGTCCAGAATGTTATCACATTTTCTGCACATGCACATTAAAACAATAAAGAAACAAAGACTGCCTGGGGATTTAGAATTTGCTACAGGAGCAAATGGAGATCTCGCTTTTCTCGGTAAATGATTTCTCTCTGATAAGAAAGAGTCTTCATAATATTATATGCAAATCTGAAAGTCACATACTGAGGCTGTAGTGAAGGGTTCATCAGTTTGGCAACTGACCATATTTCCATGTTCTTATTAGCAGTCTCCATAACATCCTTCTCCCTTCAGATGTGGTGATTCAAATGCATTTCCATTTGCTCTCAAGATCGGGACTAGTGTGCTAGTTTAGGAGATGGATGTTGTAGTCTTATATATCTGGAGGCTGAAAGGCTGCTCTAAATTTTTCTTGGAAGCAAACTAGCAGGCCTGGCATTCATTTTGGGGTTACAACATTGTTTTGCTCCTTTATCTTTTTCCCTTCTCCATTATTGTATTTTTCTTGGTCAAAAAAAACCCTCCTCTAGTTACTAAGGAATATAGCCAATATAAAAATATGGTGCTGGATATAAGCAAAGAGTCACTGGGTCCAACTTTCTGTTCTCACCAGATGCCCTTGGGAAAATCAGAATAAAGGCTTATGCTATCTCATGAAACTGATATTGAAAGACCATTAATTTTAATGCAAGCAGTATTAATCTGGAGATTAAGAAGGAAAGTAGAGGAAGAGGTAATTGGAGTCATGGGACAACCCCCCATTTTCCAATGCCCTATCGTCTTCTTCCCTTGGATATCTGCTTTCCTTCTTGTTAGGAAATGGGCCAGAGTCAATCTATTTGCTATTTCTTTCAGACAGAAGAGAGACAGACAGACAGAATGGGTATCATGTTACCTAATTTAACGAATGTAGGGTTCACACTCTATTTATATACAGTAACTTTTAAATAGTGTTGAAATATATAGCTTTGAATGTGTTTTATCTAAAAGTTAACATCAGAAGAGCTCAGCACATCTGCCATCAACTGAAAGCAGCAGAGTACATTAACATGCCTGGTTTGTATAGGGAATGTGTGTACAAAAACATTAGGCTGTGGTCACAAGAGAGGGCTGTCTGGGGGGATGACACAAAGCATTCAAAAGAGTGAAGACGGCCTCTGTGCCTGCTGAATTGAAATCCTACCCTTTTGATATGTGTGTTGCATGTGTATTCCATACAGTGGTGGGATCAAATAATTTAACAACTGTTGTGGGAGGCATGGTCCATCCCCATCCCCATCCTCCAGCTCTGCCACACATGCGGGATGAGCCTCCCATGACAGTCAACCTGACCCTAGGCGAACGGATTTTAAATTACACCCCCCCCCCATCAAAGTGGAGCAATGGAGTGATCAGCATGAGGGAAGGAGGAGGAGCAGGGAGAAGAAAGAGGGAAAGTGGCATTCTCCTTCCCTTGTGCCAGACATTCTGTTGCCCATTTCTCCATTGCAGTGCCGCACCCAGGATCTACTTTGATAGGGGGGGTGGTAATTTAACAACCGGTTTGTCCAAACTAAGGTGAACCGGCTGAATACCACCACTTGTTCCATATAAAAAAAGAGAAGGGTGTTCAATCATGTAGTCATGGACACCATCTTGACTTTTTATTTTGACTCTCTTAAAGTTGCCCTTGTAATAGCCTGCCCCTTGACTCTATTGCTGTCATTCAAGACCTGTCCAGGGGAGGCAGAGGCAGCAGATCCACACCCCACTTTTGACTGGAGCTTTCACAAAGAATGAAAATTCTGTCTCTCAAATCATCCCACTGCATCTCATTTCAAATGCTGGAGACAACCTAGCAGCCTTCCCTTCACAAACTGCTTTAGACAGGCAAATAGCTTTCTATTAAATATTGTTGTGGTTGACTAGATTGCACAGATCTCCTGTTCCCCCTTTAAGCCTGACCTTAATATTTTATGTATTGTTTAAAGGATAATGTTCCAGGCAGAGGAATCTATGAGGCAATAAATGAATTGTGCAGGTAATTAAATGATGAACCAAAGCCAGAAATACTGATAACCATAAAAACCATTTATTTTGACTTTACTCCAAAGCTATGTGCAGCAATTATTGTATGGGGGAAAGAAGATTGAATGCTACAGGACTAAGTGAAAGGAAGAATAAAACAGCACATTTGTAGCATACAAGAAACTGAACTCAAATTGTGTTTGTTGTGTTTTTCTGCCTTCAGAAGAACACTTCAAAGTCAGGAAAAAGACACATATGGCTATTATGTTGAGCCATTAAAATATGTTTTTAACGAACTCCTCAAAGCATTTTAATGCACTTTACAGTTTGGATAAAAGAAAACAATGACACTATAAAGTTTAAATTTCATAGCCTCCTTTGCCAGCACATTCTAAGAAAGACTCCATTTTTGGCAGACCTGAAGATGACATAGAAGGAAAAAATAACCCCTATCTCTCAAATTATATTTGCCTAGAAGTCTAAATACATGGCAGAAGCAAGGCCTAACATGTTGAAATTAATTCAAGATTCTGCTACAATACTCTGATATCAATAAAGCTGACCCCAGCTTTATTGTTTCCTGGAGCTGCTATCCTTGAAAAGCTTGACCTCGATCTTGAAAGCCTTTCAATTAGCTCTCCAGCTCAACTTATACCTGGTGTACTTAAGACAGAATTACTTTATAGCTCCTTCTCACATTTCTGCCTTATCTTTAAGGGATCTTTACCTTAATTCCCTGTGTTTCCCACTGCAGCAGGGCTCTCTCCTCTCTGTTCCCAGGGCCTGTTAGATATTCCATCACAATTTGCAATGAAAAATGGATGGTTGGGGAAACATTTCTATGAACTTCCCACCAGTGGTGGGATTCAAAAATTTTTACTACCAGTTCTGTGGGTGTGGCTTGATGGGCGTGGCATATCTTGGTGGGTGTGGCTTGGTGGGCATGGCGGGGGAAGGATACTGCAAAATCCCCATTCCCCCCCCACTCCTGGGGGAAGGTTTTTTTATTATTATTCGCATTTATATGCCGCCCTTCTCTGGAGACTCAGGGCAGCTTACAATCTTTGGAGCACAACCCAATGTGCTCACCAATAGCATTCATTCCATTGTATATGCCTGCTTATTACTAAGCAGCATTTTTACAAAGTCAGCTTATTGCCCCCAACAATCTTGGGTCCTCAATTTACTTACCCCGAGAGGATGGAAGGCTGAGTCAACCTTGAGCCTGGTGGGATTCGAGCCTGCACTAATTGCAGACAGCTGGAACTAAATGCTAGGTGTTTAACAGCCTGCACCACCAAGCCTCTTTTTACCACTGAACTACTCAAAATTTCCGCTACCGGTTCTCCAGAACTGGTCAGAACCTGCTGAATACCACCTCTGCTTCCCACCCAACCCCCCCCCATTTTTTTCACTTGGAGAGTGCACTGTCCGTGACGGGTAAAGGAGTCCTCAGTTAAATTCCTTTTCCTTTGCTGAAACTGACATTAATTCTATAATTGACAAAAAATATGGACAAGAGAATCTAAATTAGGAGGTAGCACCTAGCTAACATTGGCTCATCTCAAAAGCTAAGCAGGATCAAATCCAAAATCCCTTTGGTATGCAAGCTACAATATGCAAACTAATGGCAAAGTACAATATGTAAACTAATGGCAAAGTACTACCTTATTATTGCCAAAGAAACTTTATGGAAACACAACTCAAAGAAGACTTTAATTCTATGACAGTATCTATTCTTTCCCCTACCTTTGAGCTAAATGCCTTTCTTAGAAACTTAGAGCTGGAAACCACCATGTAGCAGGACAGCGAAAACTCTTCCATATAGTGCTGCAATCAAAATGGGCTCCTATCAGGGGTGGGATTCTACCAGTTTGCACCTATTCGCTAAACCGGTTGTTAACATTCTAAGCAGTTCAGAGAACCGGTTGTTAGAAGAAATTACTGGCCTAATCCTGTAAGGAAAGCAGGAAGGAAACATTCTGGTGTTGCTTACAGAAACTGCCTCACCGTTAACCCTTATTACATTCATGGCAGGACTAGACTTCCTGTCTATGGAACTTCTCTGGAGTATTTTTTTCCTCCTCTGCTGGTACTTTGCTTGTGTGGAGTGACCATTCAAAGTTACGATGGCACTGAAAAAAGTGACTTATGACCATTTTTTACACTTACGACTGTTGCAGCATCCCCACGGTCATGAGAGGCCAGGTGAGGAGATGCGTGCCTCGATGTGAGTGATATTGAGTTGGCCACACCCAGCCAATAACATGACCACCAAGCCACACCCACCAACTAAGCCACACCCACAGAACCGATTGTTAAAAAATTTGAATCCCACCCCTGGTTCCTATGTCGTCCTCCCCAAAAGCCCAATTCCTATATATATTTTAAAAGTGAAGGCAGAGGCAGAGTTCTCCTATATCTGATTTGAGATGCAACTTAAATATGTATGAAAAGAATTTTAGTTGGTGAGGAGCAAAAAGCAGCATATTTTGGCATGATGTAATAGTCAAATAGTCAATTGGAACTAACTTAGTGGGATCTTTTTTTTTTCTTCCATTCAATCATGCCTGACTCTTGGAACCTGCCTAGATAAGTCCCTACATTTTTCTTGGCAAGCTATTTTAGAAATGGTCTGCTATTACCTCCTTCCAGGGCTGAGAGAAAAAGACCAGCCCAAAGACACCCAGTTGGCTTTCTGGCTAGGGCAGGGCTAGAACTCACAGTCCCCCTGTTTCTAGCCCAATCCCTTTAACCACCAACCAACTTGGCTCACTTTTGGAAGATTCATTATTTTTACAACTCTTAAACCTACCTGATTCCATCTGTCCATTTTCATACTCTTCTGGGTTTTCAGAAGTGTTATATTGTGGAAAAGGCTGGTTGCTGAAAAGATTGTCGCATAATAAGTTACGGCAAAGCTTTTTGAGGAATCGCAAAACGTAACCAATACTGTTCACAACTGGGAGGCTCAGGAGGTGCTGTTTTCCTTCAAAAGAGGCAGAAACTGTTGGAGAGAGTAAAGGGTAGATAGTTACACGCAAATCAAGCTGATGTCCCTTTGACTGAGTATGGCTCTTCCCCATCATTGGCATAGTGAAATTATGCCCTACATCACCCTAATACGATCTCCTGTCACGGCCATTTTTACACTATCAACAGTTACTAAACTATACATTTCTTCATGTTGATTTATGTTATTGAAATACTACCACTTTAGAGTTGTGGTAGGAGAATTTTTTGGATTAGAGTTTATAGTGGTTCCTCAATTTTGTCAATTTTGATGGAAACAAAAAAGATGTCAGAGATCTTAAAAGCAGAGGTTATATTTCACTTTTGCTATATTGAACTGAGTCTAATCAGAATCTTAGAACTGCCACTGCATTCATGTTCATAGGAACTCAGCCTTAATCATACAAGAAAATAATAATAATTTTACTAGATATAACAACCCGGCATATTTTCAGGATTCAGCTAAAGTGTTTTCTGTACGTGTATGTTTAGCTTTTTGTTCTTTCAGCACAGGTGCAAATAGGACCAAAATGCCCAGAGGGGAAACAAAAATGGAAACAGAATATAAATAAATGTTGCACTGTGGGATAAAGCTTAGAATTGCACAACGTGACAAGTCTTGCAGTGAAGTAAAACAGATTTAATGGAGAAGATAATTGTCAATATTTAAAAAAAATTCTTAAAGCATACTTCCATCTGTATTTTAAAAAGGATGGTATAAATATTGTGATTTATTACTGCATTTCAAAATACAGTAATGAGCTGAAGAAGCTTCTTGGATGAGAACCGAAATGTCTTCAAAGAAAAAAACCAGAACATCCAGTTGCCTCTTGAAAAGAGCACCTTTGGGAAAACCATAACCTGAATAACTGAGAATCTCCATAGACACGTATTTAAAAACTTTTATAAATATGATTAATTTTTAAAGCCATGAAATGTGAATTACAACACTTCAAAAACAGGAGTCAGTATCCTAGTATCCCAGGATTGTATAATAAATACATAATATCTCTTAAAGAGAATATGATCTGAGGGATAGCAGTTAGTGTTATGTTTGCATGAAGAGACAGACGCGGAGTGCTTCAAGCTCTTTTGTTTATTAGTGACTACAGCTCAGAACGGACCCACTTTGGCTGGGCTGCGGCTGCTACTTATAGACAGCAGCCGCAGTTGCCAGCCAATCAGAGTGCAGGGTTTTCCCGCACTTTTTAAACCAATCATTTCTAACATTTTACAAGAACAGTTCAAACTAAACCAATGACTTCAAACCTGCATACATAACACCCCTCCCCACTAGGTTCAGTCCATACTCAAATCCCATCTATCTAATGTATTCTTTTAAATAGGTGGGGCTCTTACGTACGTTGAGACCTACGTGGTTCAGATGTTTTAAGGTTCTCACCCAGTGAGAGAGGAAATGTGTCTGCTGACATTTCCATACTTGGACTTCTAGTAATAGTAGAACCTGTTTGGTTGCTACAACCTGGTCTCTCCTCCCAATCCATCTCCAACCCAATGTCAGCACCTAAGTCAGGTAGTGATGTACAGTCTTCCACTTGTAAGAATGGATTTTGGCATTGTGACAGGTTTTGGGATGGTTCCTGTCGTGTTGGCTCGTTACACATGGGGTTGATTCTTGCTTGCTGATTATCCTCATGATCCTCCCCTTCCCCTAGATGAGGTACTAGGTATGGGAACCAGAGAGGAGCAATTGCGATGTTCCTGAGGTAATCTGGATCTAAGCTGATCAATGTGCCTGCTCCAGAGGACACCATCCTCTGTTTGTACCCTGTAAGACCTAGGGCCTGTGATTTGGGTTATCTCAGCAGGAATCCATAATGGTTCACCCATAAGGTTCTTAGCATAAACAGAATCACCCACAGTGAATGTGCGAATTTTGCTAGTGGAATCTAGTGGTGCGTTGGGTGCGTAAGTGGGATGAAGGCGGTCAAGGGGAGACCTGAGTTTCCTACCCATCAACAACTCTGCTGGGGATAAGTTAGTTGATGGGTTGGGAGTGATATGCTGGACACTGAGTAGTTTTTCAACTTTCTCAGTGATGTCCCCAGGACCCAATTGCTGAAGTTTTTCCTTGGTAAATCATACCATGCGTTCAGTCCGGCCGTTAGCCGAAGGGTGCCCAGGGGCGGTCAGGGCATGTCTGATACCCTGCTGTGCTAGATATGATTAAAAAGGTTGGATGTAAATTGAGGACCATTGTCAGAAACTAGGACATCAGGTAACCCATGAGTTACAAAAAGCTTCTTAAGCTGTTTGATGACAGCGTCAGCTGTGGTGGATGCCATAGGGATAACCTCTAGCCATTTGGAATATGCATCTACTATAATAAGGAAAGTGTGCCCTCTGGTAGGGCCAGCAAAGTCAATGTGAATCCTGGACCATGGGCCCCTAGGACATTCCCATTCCTGTTTGGGGCGAGAGGTGGGGCAGGCCTGACTTCCTGACAGTTGGGACAGGATGCAACCCAGTTTCAACCATTTTGTCAATACCTGGCCACCATACATAACTCCTGGCCAATCCCTTCATTCTGACAATTCCCGGATGACCCTCATGTAACATTTCCAAAACCTCTTTTTGTAGTTTTGCAGGAATAACCACCCTGTTACCCCACAAAATACATCCTCTTAATACAGATAATTCAGTTTGCCTGGATTTAAAAGGTTGGGCAAGTTGAGGTAGATCTTGAAGTGGCCAACCTTTCTTAATCCAGCCTATAATAGGAGCCAATAAAGTGTCTTTGGCAGTCTCTCTGGCAATTTCAGCAGCGTGTACTGGAAGCTTGGCAACAGTTTCTAGGAAAAAGGTGTAAGTCTCAGGGGCAGGATCCTCAGTGTGTGAAGGAAGTGGGCAGCGACTCAAAGCATCTGCATGCCCAATGTCTTTTCCAGGCCTGTGGATGAGTTTGTATGAATAAGCAGCAAGAAATTCAGTCCATCTCAGCATTCTTGGTGACAGGATCGGTGTTGGTTTGTCTCCTGCCACAATGCCTAAAAGAGGTTTGTGATCTGTGACAATAGTAAATGTTCTCCCATATAGATACTCATGGAATTTCTTGACAGCTGCAACAATTGCCAAGGCTTCCTTGTCCAGTTGGCTGTAATTTCTCTCTGCTTTAGTCAAGTGCGAGTAAAATGCAATAGGGGCTTCCCTCCCGCTGGGAAGCATGTGGCTCAACCCCCCCCCACTCCAAAAGGGGATGCATCACAAGTCAGTACAACAGGCAAATTCTCAGAGAACTGTATCAGTACAGAATCAGAAGTGATTTGTCTCTTAATAGTGTTAAATGCAGCTTGTTCTTTTCTGCCCCAGACCCATGCAGACTTTTTGTCTAGTAATCTGTGTAGTGGTTCTGCAATGGTTGCCTTCTGAGGTAGAAACATGTGATAGAAGTTAATGAATCCCAGGAAAGCTTGCAAGTCTGTTTTGCATTTTGGCCTGGGGCTTCTTTGATTGCCTGAACCTTGGCATCTGTGGGGTGGATACCATGTTTGTCAATCATATAGCCCAAGAACTCTACCTTGTCAGTTCTAAGTGTGCATTTTTCTTCTTTGACTTTTAACCCGCTTTCTTGAATCTGGTTAGGACTTCTCTGAGTCTCTCGTGTAACTGAGTGTCATTTTCAGCAGAGATTAACACATCATCAAAATAAGGCACTACCCCTGGCAGTCCTTGGAGCATTCTTTCCATAAGGCTTTGGAAAATGCCTGGTGCCACACTTACTCCAAATTGCAACCTTTTGCATTTGAAAGCACCTCTATGAGTCACAATGGTTTGGGCCTCTGCAGTGGCATCATCAACTGTTAACTGTTGATATGCCTGGGCCAGATCCAATTTGGCAAAGACTGTGCCCCCGCCAAGAGAATGTAATAAATGATGCACCACTGGAACTGGATATGCGCTCTGTTGTAGCATGGTTCAATGTCCCCTTGTAGTCTCCCACAGATTCTCACAGACCCATCAGCCTTGACTGGTGTGACTATGGGTGTCTCCCACCTGGAGTGGTCAGTGGGCTCTAAAACCCCTTGAGCTATTAGTTTATCTAATTGTGCATCAATTTTTTCCTTTAAGGCAAATGGGACCCTTCTGGGCTTTAAAAAGATTGGTGGCACCTTGGGATCTAGATTGAAAGTGATAGGGGTCCCCAAGTACTTGCCTAAGACTTCGCTGAAGACCTCTGGAAACTCAGACTTCAAGGCCTCCTTCCATTCAGTGTTGCTCACGTGATTGATGCCAGTCACCTCGATTCCCAGCGGGTTGAACCACTCAAGTCCCAGCAAACTTGTGTGATCCTTGTCCACAATGGTCAGGGGCAGGCGTTTGGTGTGGCCTTTGAACTTCACATTGCATTCTCTTGTTCCAACTACTGGAATCTTGTTCCCTTGGTAGTCTTTAAGAGTCAGTGCTTGCTTCTTGAAGTGATTCTTCTGAACGTTTGGGAGTAGTCTGTGAATACTGTCCCATGACACCATAGATAGATATGAGCCTGAGTCCACTTCCATTTGGCAAGGCCTTCCTTCAATAAGTACCTTGACATGTACTTTTCTGTTATTGATAGAAGATGAATGACCAATAGTTACTGTCTGATGAGTTTCATTCTTCCCCTTTGCTTCTGTGCTGCGCCCCCTTTCTCACTGAGATTGTTGGGCTTGAATTCTTTGTCTTTGTTTGCAGGAAATTTCCTTCTGTTGGGTGGAGTTCTGGATGATTTGCAGACTCTTGCTAGGTGTCCTCTTTTTCACAACGGAGGCAAATGGTGTCTAAAAACTTGCATTCAGTGCGGGGGTGGCTTCCCCCACAACCTCTGCAGTAGAAATCTTGCCTCTTCCTATCCAGGTCTTTCTTTTTCCGCTCCATTCTGAGTCTGTAATTTCCCTCTTCCACCTCACTGCAATCTGATTCAGAATCTCGGTCATCACAATGGTTTGTGGTAGACTTTTCCCCATCAGAATGGTTTGTGGCCCTGTTCATCTTCCTCATGGCTGCTGCTGAGGACTTGGTAGCTTCTGCTGAAGAGGCTTCTTCTATGACTTCTTTTAGCTTGATCTTAGGTTTCATTAATAACTTGCTCTGTAATACCTTGTCTTTAAGGCCCAGAACAAATCGATCGCGCATGGCCTCTTCTAAACTGTTAAATTCACAAGCACCCCCAATGTCTCTTAAACTTGCCACAAAGTCGTTTACATTTTCGTTTTCCCCCTGATCACGACGGTAAAACTCGTGTCTCTTAATGAGGCACGATACTTGTGGCGCATAATGGGCTCTTAACAGCTTTTCCAAGTCAGGCCATTCCATTACCTTCACGTCTGCAGCTCCCGCCAATGCCTTCGCCATCTTGAAAACTGCCAGACCGCAGTACGTAAGAAAGACCGCCCTCTTCCGCTTCTCGGAAATGTCGGCTAGATCGTTTCCTTCCAGATACATTTGGAAACAATCTGCATACGACTCCCAGTCTTCTGCCATTGGATCGAACGGGTCCTGGGGGGGGTGTTCAGCGCAGCCATCTCGCTCTTCTTCTGTTCCGCGTTGCCTTCTTCTTCAGGGGAATCCCACCTTCGTCGCCAGTGTTATGTTTGCATGAAGAGACAGATGTGGAGTGCTTCAAGCTCTTTTGTTTATTAGTGACTACAGCTCAGAACGGACCCACTTTGGCTGGGCTGCGGCTGCTACTTATAGCCAGCAGCCGCAGTTGACAGCCAATCAGAGTGCAGGGTTTTCCTGCACTTTTTAAACCAATCATTTCTAACATTTTACAAGAACAGTTCAAACTAAACCAATGACTTCAAACCTGCATACATAACAGTTAGAGTGCTCACTGATGATCTTTTCATCAGTGTAATGTATGTCTGTATGTCTGTATTTGATTTATATCTCATTTCATGTTCAGTCAGAAGCTCCAAACAGTAGAAGCAACATATCCTCCTCCCATTTTTCTTCACAATAACCCTTGGAGTAAGTTGGGTTGAGAGAGAATGATTGGTCCAAAGTCACACAGTGAGTTTCTGTGGTTGAGGGTAGATAAAATGGCTGCCTCTGTCACAGCAGGTGACTGTATCTGCTTGACCTTAGCTTATGTCAACAAGCTGAGCAAAGTAAGAGTGGATTAGTGCATTACTACTAGGATACTACTAAGAAATCCAAGGATTGTAAGATAGATCAGAAAAGAGAACAAACAAGTAAAGCACTTTTTCATATAGCCATAAGGAGTCAAGCTCAACACTTTACCTTCAACAACGGTACATTATAAATGTGGAATTGCCTAATTATTCACTGTCACAAACAAACAGGCATGGGGCACAGAAATAAGTTGAACAATGAAATCAGGTGGATTGGAAATGCAAAAAATACTGCTTATATACAGCATGACAGTTTAAAGTGGAGACGAATTTCCATTGGTGAACAGCTTTTAAGACTTTGTTCTACTTATTCATTTATTAAATGTATATGCCACCCATCACTCCTAAAGGTGACTTGCTGGCTGAGTCCTAGAGTTGACTTGCTGGCTGAGGAATTCTGGGAGTTGAAGTCCACAAGTCGTAAAGTTGTCAAGGTTGGAGACCCCTGCTCTAGGCAACTTCTAACCAAACCAGACTTTCTAAATATGGAATTGATGCAGGGGAATATCATTACAGGCATAAAACAAAGCTCTACCAACTCTACTCTTAATCATTTTTATTAATGAACGCTGGATAGAAGACTATTCAAGGCCCTGGTTAGCTTTCTTGAAAGCAGAAATACATTTACTGCAATACACTGTCTCCAGTTTTACCTGACACCATTTCTGCACCATAGCCCTGCTTGACAAGTGAGAAGACCGTCTTTTGCTGGTGGGCACAATCAATGCATGCCTGAACTGCCTGCTGTAGCACCATGGAAGGTCGTTCAGGCCCAAAATGATCTGGGAGTTGCTGCACTCTCTTTCGTTCAAGGTACGGCCCCACATTTGCTTGCTTGTTGACGTAAAGGCAGACTGCAGGGAGGGAAAAAGTTCATTGTCCAAAAGCATCTCAAAAAACTTTATAAAACATTATTTTCTTTCTGTGATCCTGATTTGGTTTTGTAAACTGGAGAGTCAGGCCTTTGCAGATCCTGTGTATCTGACATCAGGTTGGGAAAAGCTTCACTGATATCTATAGAAATATGGTTGTTCCAAAGGTGCTTTTTCAAGAGGCAGCTGGAATTCCTGGCTTTTCCTTGAAGATGTTTCACTTCTCACCCAAAAACCTTCTTCAGCTCTGAGCTGAAGCTTCTTAGATGAGAAACAAAATGTCTTCAAAGAAAAAAACAGAAAGTCCAGTTGCCTCTTGAAAAAGCACCTTTGGGACAACCATGACCTGGATGACTGAGAATTTCCGTAGACATATAAATATATAATTGAAGCCAGAAATTTAGGCATATAGAATGAGCTGAAAACCTTGGTTCTATATAATGAAGAAAATCATGAGTATAAAATGTGAAAGAAAGCAAGAAATCAAAATGGTTAAAATTTTATAAGATGAAGTTTTTTTTAAATGTTAGAATTCCTGAGGAAAAAGGAGGATTGTGACTCTTTCTTCATCCATGTTTCTCTAATTATCCCAGAGGTCAGCATAAAGACTTTTACTGAGTCCTCCATCATATCATATATTCCATACTACTTGGTTTTAAACTTTCAATGCAATTTATGACTAAAAATACAAAATTATCTTAATCCAATCTATTATGTAGTTGCACAGATTAATAGTTTATAATATCAATATTGGGTCTTTTCTGGAATAAATATGCTAACAGTTGATATACCATGTTTCCCCGAAAATAAGACCTACCCCGAAAGTAAGACCTAGCACTATTTTCTAAACCTGCCCTAATATAAGACCTACCCCAAAAATAAGACCTAGTGTAAATCTCCAGTTCCAGGAAGACTTTTCAGGGAGCAACCGTGCACCCGTGAAACACCCCCCCCCTACACACTCACACCCACTATTTGGCATCATAAATATATAAGACCTACCCCGAAAATAAGACCTAGTGTGTTTTTGGGAGCCAAAAAAAATATAAGACAGTGTCTTATTTTCGGGGAAACACGGTATCAGAACTTTTTTCTTTTAAGAAAGATACTCTACTGTATGCAGGTCTATTTATGACTACGTCTTAAGAGACCTGGTCTCAGTCATATTAAAACAAGACACATTATTATTGCTGGCCACAAAAGTATTAGACTTGTCATCATTCAGAACATATATCATCGTCCTGTGACAGAAATTAGAGAGGTGACAAAGAAATTGTTACATAGAAAAGAAGATAGATGTGTACTGCTGTGGATTATAACAATTATTATAACCATAATAAAAATGTAGTACTTGAAGTGTTAAACAGCTACTCAGATTGAACAATAAAAAGTCTCAAAGCATTTTATTCTGAATAAATAGGGGGATAATGGCAATAATAGCATCACATAGCTCTGTAAGCCACTAAAAGCCTACATAACAAAGCAAAAGATATAAACAAAGCAGGAGAACCCATTGTAAACACAAATGAGGGGCACAGATGGCTTTTCTAAGTTCTGATGATGAATCTATTCATACAAAAGCACCCATATTTTACTTTCAGCCTGTGACACAGGGTCTCTTAAATCAGTCAGCACACAAGTTGCTTCTGCGCATCTCTTTTTCTATTATGTACAACCAAAGAAGCAAATAATACTGAAAACAAAAATAGAGGAAAACATCAGTTTGGGAAGACAGCTGGCAAATTAATTGAAAAGCTGTTTTGGGGTTCTCAGAAGGACGGGGAAGTAAGGTTTCTTAAAAACATTGAATGTAAAACACGGCTTTCATTTTGGTGGGTTTGATTCCACATACCTGTGAGGGCTTGTGGTGCTGCTGAGTTGGGAATCGTAGCTGCATCCTGGGGGATTGAACTAATATCAGGTTCTGGGGTGCTTCTTGGTGGGGAGATTGCTAAAGGAGTCATTAGAACACGAGATTTCAGCTGGAAGACACAACAAGATGTTGGTCATGAAAACAACATATCAGATCTATTCTGTTATACCACAACTTGGAGCTCTTTCAGCTCCCAAAATTCTGTGGCATGGCATTCTTTCCCTGAAGTAGAAATTCTATTCCCTGAAATAGAACATCAGCGTTAGAAGGGATCTTGGAGGCTGTCTAGCCCAACCCTCTGCTCAAACAGAAGACCCTATACCATTTCAGACAAATAGCTGTCCAGTCTCTTCTTAAAAGCCTCCAGAGCACCCACAACTTTGAAGGCAAGTTGTTCCACTGGTTTATTCCTCTCACTGTCGGGAAATTTCTCTTTAGTTCTTGGTTGTTTCTCTCCTTGGTTAGTTTCCATCCATTGCTTCTTGTTTTGCCTTCAGGTACTTTGGAAAATAAGTTGATTTCTTCTTCTTTGTGACAGCCCCTCAAATATTGGAAGACGGCTTTAATGGCACCCCTAGCCCTTCTTTTTATTAGACTAAGCATACCCAATTCTTGCAATCATTCTTCGTACGTTTTATCTCCATCCCCCTAATCATCTTTGTTGCTTTTTTTCTGCACTTTTTCTAGATCTCAACTTGTTTTTTCACACTGTGGTGACCAAAACTGGATACAGTATTCCAAGTGTGGTCTTACGAAGTCCTTATAAAGCAGTACTAACACTTCACATGATTTTAATTCTACTCATTTGTTAATGCAGCCTAGGATTGCATTGCTGGCTCATATGTAAATGATTATCTACTATACTAGGATTCCAAGATTCCTCTCACAGTTACTGCTTTGAGCCACATTTCACCTAAACTGTACTTGTACATTTGGTTTTTCTTGCTTAAGTGTAAAACCTTGCTTTTCTCTACATCACGGGTGTCAAACTCAATCATGTCATGTGATATATCATGACTTTTTTGCCTTTGCAAAGGTAGGTGTGGCCTCTAGGTGGGCATGGCCTGTGCATGACACATCCAGCCCGCAGGATGTGATAGGCCTACTCTACATTTCAGTTTGTTAGATAAGCCCCAATGTTCAAATCTGCTGAGAGTTGATTAATTTCTCTAATTAATAATTAGAGAAATATGAGGAAGAGGAAGAAGACAGAAACAAATTGCACTTTAAATTACCATGCACATTATGCACTACCTTAAGATGTAATTTGTCCCAGAATTTATTTCTTACAGAATTTATAAAAAGGACAGTGAGGAATCATCAAGTTCTCTATAGTCTCACTCCCAATATATATCTTAGTTGGAAAGTATCATTAACTTGCAATTACTCTTATCAATATAATTATTTTCATATATACTGGTATACAATGTAGCTGCTACTAAGAGACCTATTAAAAGTCAATTATGTAAAATCTACATGTTCAAAGACATATTTCCCCCTTTTATAAATGTCAGTCTGGCACAGTGTGTGAATTACTCAAAACAGAGATACTGTGTCTAGTTAAAAACTGTATGCTTGTCATAATCCCCACATCCTTCTAGATGAAATTTCTGTAAATATATTTCCAGTATACTGCCACAAGTGTCAATAAGTAATAGCGATAAAGCCGATATGATTAAATCCATCTGTTTTTTTTCCTATAAACACTACGAGACATACATCTTTGTAAACAACGGGCACATTTAGCAATTTACTGAGACAGAATTGGGAAGCAAATATGTAATTTATAGTTGTGCACCCAAAGCCAAGATTATATCATAAGTTAAAGCAGGATAATGTGAAACAGGTTTTCATATATCAAGGATGGAGAAAATAAGTTTGAACCTATTGCAGTTTGGCAAAGACAGTCTCCATCTGCAAATTGGAATGATCTGCTGCAGCTTTTTCTTTCCTTGCTCTTAACTTCTATTGCCATTACCCCTTGTTGCAAGAGTATGAATGAGTCCCAGATGAATATAAATGCCATGTCCAACTACAGTTCAAGTTCAGCTGTAGCTGAGCTTGAGCCCAATTTGGCTACCATTCAGATTTTGTAGTAATCGTCTAGACCTGGGGGCGAAGACCTAAGGCCCTTTTATGACCAATGGACTTCAACCCCCAAAATTCTTGAGCCAGCATGGTTGGCTCAGAAATTCTTGGAGTTGAACTCCACAAATCCCCACCTCTGGTCTAGACTTTATACTAAAGAGATGGCCCCAGGTTGACTTTTACAGGTGTACAATAATATTGCAGCTAAAGGGCACTTCCACCAAGCATGCTTCTCACTCTATTTCCACCCTTAATCCCTCACAAAATCCAAAATTTGCAGCAGATTTTTAAATCAGTAACAGTTCTACCCAGCTAGAAATGCTGAGAACCACCAGAGAATACCACGTCTTACTCCCCGAACTGCTGAATCTCCTGAAAAATAAAAATGTATTCACTCACATTCTCTGCAAAAAGAAGAAAGGAAGGAAGGAAGGAAGGAAGGAAGGAAGGAAGGAAGGAAGGAAGGAAGGAAGGAAGGAAGGAAGGAAGGAAGGAAGGAAAAGAAAGAAAGAAAGAAAGAAAGAAAGAAAGAAAGAAAGAAAGAAAGAAAGAAAGAAAGACAGACATAACTAGTTTCTTCTCGTCCCATCCAGGTCTTCAGTGTGTGTGAATGCATGTGCCTTGGTGTCAGTGTTGACTCTGGGAATTGTTTTGGACTTGCCCCTACAGATTTTTTGGCAAAGTTTTTTGGAAATGGTTTGCCATTGCCTCTTTTCTATGGCTGAGAGTGTGTGACTGACCCGAGGTTACCCAGCTGGCTTTGGGCCTATGATACTTTTTTCAGAATATATACAGGTAAAAAGACCTGTATATACATCTCTACTGAAGCTGTCCCAAAGGTGCTTTTTCAAGAGGCAACTAGACTTTCTGGTTTTTCTTTGAAGATGTTTTGTGAAATGCAGCAAGAAGAGAAATGAAATGTCTTCAAAGTAAAGCCAGAAAGTCCAGATGCCTCTTGAAAAAGCACCTTTGGGACAACCATGACCTGGATGAGACTCTCCATAGACCTCTATTGAAACATTTTTGTGACAAATTACAAGGAATGGTGGGCTAGACAAGTATTATGTAAGATCCACGCAGAGTCTAGAAATTGTGACTTTATTTTGTTCCATGAAAGAAATGAAGGATGAAGATTCTGAAATAAAGGCCAACCCTTTGTAACGGCACTTGATTTTTCTGACTCCTTAAGCTTTATATTTCTTTTTTTCAAAAAAAAAATTTTTTTAAAAAAATATTTTCATAATAAAGCTATAAACCCACAAAACCAATCCAGAGCAGTGAAGAGGGAGGGGAAAGGAACCTTGTCTGATTTAAACAGACTTTCACAGAGACAATCAAAAGCAATGGAGAAGAAAATTGCATGTTAGAAGTCCTAATTTAGATCTGATGTAGAGTTTATAGAACACAGTAAATCAATAAATGAAATGATCTCTTTTGTCTGCCGAAATGAAAATCACCAGATACAAACAATCTATCTTTACATGCTTCTGCCTAACCTCATATAGGCTTTTTTAAAAACTTATGCAACTTGAACCCCAGTTTTATTTGTCCCTTGAGTAACATACTCTCTCTTGCACTCGCTCATTCTCATGTGAGTGCATACATATAAAGAAACATAGAAATGCTTTCTCTAGGAAGATAAGGGTCTACTTAAAGTAATATTTTATAGCAAGTCTAATCTCTCCCAAAATCTAAAATTCGCCACCTAGTGAATGGTCTTCCTGCACATCATCCAAGGCCTCCTCCCTCCCTGGAGCTGCCTCACAAACAGATGCTGCAATCGGGAAGGTTCAGAGGACAGGAATCTGACTGCCTGCACCGAGCACCACATAGTATCAGAACTCGAACCGCTGAAGCAGAAAGACACCATCTCCCATGGTGACATTAAGCCATTGAGCCACCACATCCCTTATATTCTTGGAAATGAATAAATCATTCATTTAGCTTTGGTCCCGAATGCAGACATTTGGAAAATGATGCTAAGTACTGTCCACATACGCACAAACATACACATGCACAAACATTTCAGTGAAATACTGCAGCACAATCACATTTGTTGGAACTATTCTTCAGCCTCAGTGGTACCACCTGATCGTTTTAAAGCTTGGGCTGGTCTTATAACAGTTCCCTTTGGATAACTATTAGTTCGGTTGTGAATCACACTGCTTACTTGACAATAAATGTAGCAGCAAATGCAAGAGCATCTTGTTTTCTCTCTGGAAAACAAGTGACTGTGCATATTTCTATTGGATGTTTGCTGGTGCTGGAAAGTGGGCAGAGGGAGAGGGAGCGGGAATGGAGGGAACAGGGACTGTATTAACATTTTTATTTTTTATTTAAATTATGAATAGACTGCTACATGCTTTCCCCCAAGGATATAGAAACCCCTCTCTTAGGTTGTTATGGACCCATTTAGCCTTCCCTTCAACTAGATTGCCATTCTTCCATCATTGTCACTGGAAATCATTATGTCGGAGTGAAATAGACTACTTTATTAAACATGGATTCTCCACGAAAATAGCATTAGGTATGCATAAGCAGCATGGAGATGGTAGTGGGGAACAGACGGCTTCATAAATATGTAGATAAGGGGCAAAGTGTAATAAATCTGGATCTCCAGAGTGGTGCTCGTGAAAAGCTATTTTAGCAAAACTTTGAGAGCAAAGCTCAACATATAACCCTGTCAAGCTGAGCTGAAATCTTTCCCCAAATTGAGATTAGATGAACTTGTGGTTTTAATGGGGATGGGATGTGACTCTTGATATATTTAATTTACAAATAGAATGACAACACAAAAGGCTACACACACTCACACACTTGCTCCAGTCAAGTGAGAGCACAAGGTGGCAAGCCAAAAAAACAACAACATGCAGCAGAAACACCAAAATGAGTGCTTTCTTTTGGCTTCCAGGGAATCAATGTTTGGGAACTAAAGGAAACCATGAAGGCAATGGCAAACATTCATAGTGATTATTTACTGAGCTAAAAATTGGGAAAATGTTTATTCTTTCAGCTAAAAAAATCTTCTGCCAAAACTGGTGTCAAAATGAGTAAGCATTGATGCCTCATATCATGCAATTGCTAAATCAATTCACAAGGAAGAAGTAAAACCACCTACTGTAAATAACACCTGTACAGTTATGTGTTACAATGCAGCACAGAAATGCAGATCCAGAATCCAACTGCAAATGTAAACTTGTGTGCTTCACATTGTCATTTGGTTATTTTGCAAAATGGTTTTTGTACTCTGAGGAGCCTGAGAATTTCTCTAGTCTGCTGAATATTAGCAACTAAAACAGTCCTTTTCTATCTGAAAGGCAGAAGATAATAAAATCAAGAAAAAATAAACAATGGCCTATCAAAACAGAACTGGTTTTAGAAATAAAACATCCTCAAAGTGGTAATCAAATGTGTAGATAAAATTGTCACTCCTGTTATCCTAAGGTGAAATCAGATTGTAGGGACAAGCTGATGAAATAATTAGGAAACAGTTCCCTTTGCACTTCTGTTGATATCTTTAATCTTCTTGTAAACTGCCAAGAATGGATGACCTTAGAAATGGGGAAAAAAATGTGGGCAATTCCAAATTGGATGCCCTGCATATTTTAATGGTTACAGATAAAACTATACTACTGTTAAGGAATATTAATGGAAGGACCTTTTATTTTGTTACCAGTCCAACCCTAAGAGTTTCAATAGTCTACAATTCTTTCCAAGGTAGCTAGGTAGGTAGGTAGGAGATAGATAGATAGATAGATAGATAGATAGATAGATAGATAGATAGATAGATAGATATAGATAGATGATAGATAGATGATAGATAGATAGATAGATAGATAGATAGATAGATGATAGATAGATAGATAGATAGAGACACTGACAGAAAAACAGACAGACTAAATACATGATAAGTCATCCTTGAAGTTACTTTATTCAATATCAGTGTTCTTCTGGAACAATTGGCAACATTTTGGATCATCATTTACTCACAACAATAAAACTCTCACCTACTTACTTGTTTGTTTTAATTTATGCACATTGTAATCAGAAAGATACTTGGTGATTAACAATGGATCTATAATAAATCCACTGAATAATAAATTGAAAAGTGTGTAATTGTAATATTAAACACTCATAATATACAGATTGTTTTTTAAAAAAATAAGCAATTAACACAAATTTTACTAACAACATAGGAGGAAATCAAAGTAAACAGTAATACACATATTCTAAATGTAAGGGTTTTTTTATAGCTGTATATTTCACTTGCAGGAGGACCACGATCAAGCATTTTTTTATCTTATAGATGCACACAATCTCTGTCAAAACCTCTTCTGTCAAGAGTTGTTAGATATCATAACAGAAAAGTACAGGTAGTCCTCAACTTGCAACAGTTCCTTTAGTGATCATTCAAAGTTATAACATCACTGAAAGAAGTGACTTTCACAAAACCATTTTCCACATCCCCATGGTCATATGATCAAAATTCAGATGCTTAGCAACTGACTCATATTTATGACGGTTGTAGCATCCCACACTTATGTGGTCACTTTTTGCGACCTTCTGACAAGCAAAATCAATGGGGAAGCCAGATTCACTTAACAACTGTGTTACTAATTTAACAACTGCAGTGAATCACTTAACAACTATGGCAAGAAAGGTCATAAAATGGGATGAAACTCTCTTAACAAATGTCTCACATAGCAACAGAAATGTTGGGCTCAGTTGTTGCCATAAATTGTACTTTCAGATTAGAGGATGGATTCTATCTCAAAGAAGCCAAGAATTTTGCAACAGTACCATCGATGTCCAATTTATCTATAGCCAGATTAGACTATCACCAGATTTTATGTAGTAATTGAAACCAATTTCAAAATAATATAGTCTTTTATAGGTATAATAATAATAATAATATAAGGCAGAAAAGTTGAATCAGATAATTACATTTTTTTAAAAATCCATATAAAATAAAGAGCTTTGTAAAAATTTACTTAATAAGATTTAGGTGCTAAAATAACTTACAGCCTCCATAATGCTGAGGGTTGTTCCCTATAAAACACAAGTTCTACTGTTCAGCCTTAGGCATCTTCATATATTAAAAAGTATATATAGAAGAGAATATATGTAGCTCAGGGTTGAACTGAGGAATTCTTGGTGCTTTCTGATATTGGTGGCTTCCTTTAGATATTTCATTGTCTGACTAATATTATCAGTTATAGTGAATGTGGGGTTTGCTCCCTGCTTATACACAATGGCTTGCCCTGCCAGTGTAGTGGGGGTGTGGTTATCACAGCTAAACAGAGATTAATATAAACAAACAATCAAGCAGAAAGCAATATTCTAATAAAAAAGCTACCAAGGAGACAATCAAACAGACAAAACTAATGAGATATTCTAATCAAGGAGCTACCAACGAAAACCACACATTCCCACCTACACTGGCAGAGCAAACTATTATATATAAACAGGTATCAAACTCCACTTTCACTTGCACTGATGATGCTACCTAATCAGGTAATTTAATGTCTGCAAGCAAGCAAGCAAGCAAGCTGACAGAGTACCAAGGACTCCACATGTTAAAAAGTCTTCCTACAATAGAACAAGAGAAATTAGTTTAAAAGTAACTCATTGTTTTTGAAGTCTGGATTTACCATTAAAATCAATGTTCTGTTATTAAATCATCTGCTGTGCAATATCATGGGTGATCTGATAAACTGATTCTCTAAATAAATATCCATACATGCTTTGTTTTGTTTTTTCCTGATCATCTTTACATCTGGTAATTGTTGGAAGTTCAGAATAAGGTACAATAAAAACCAGATGAAAAAGACAGAATTAATATCACATTCCCCCCCCCCCCTTTTTTTGGGCCACAGTTCAAAATAAGTAATTTCTTGTCAGAAAGTAGAACTTTCTGGAGTTACTATGCAGTTTACAAATTAGTAGAGTTTGATGGGGTGATCAAACCTACCAATGACAGGGTGATACTAATGAGGGAAAATGGGCTTGATTTACTAATAAATCCTCCTCACAAGCCCTGGTCTATGGAAGTAGACATGCTTCACCATAAGATTTTTTGTCTGATTCTCCTTTCAATTGATCCAGCACTTTACACTAGCATCCCCCATGGACTCACTGTATGTGAGCTTTGGGAAATTTTATTTAACATGTTTAATTCTAAGAATTGTAATGCCACAGCCAGAATTTCCGAGAATTCCATTCATCCAAATTAAGGGCTGGAATGGATATCAATGAGCACCTCTGTAATTTAAAGAGGATGAGGAGGAATTAAATTCAAGGGGGAACCCGTCTCTGAACGGAGTTTAATAAGTATCATTATTAATTCCTTGGATGCCAGTTGGGACAATTTTATTTCCCAATTGGATAACTCCAACTATAATGGTATATCCCTGGAAGTTCTGACTGGCAAGCTCATTGCAGAATTTAATTTTAGGAAAGATAGGGCATCTTTCCATAAAGAAAAGGGGATGACTAGAGGGACTGGAAGTCCCAGTAGAGTAAACACAATTGGTGAGTGCTATGGATGTGGATCAATGGGACATTTTAGGAGGGATTATCCTAAAGTTGTGGGCCCAAGGACAAATCAAAGGGGATGCCCAAACAGTAGAAACAGAAAGAGGTCACCCACTCCTAAAAGGAACCCCCAAACAAAACCTGTCAACCAGAGAAGGGGTAAAGGGGCTATGTAAGCAACAAAAAGAACCAGTACAAGCAAAATGACTTCACAAGTATATCTGAGACGAGTTACCCCAGGCTCACCAAACAGAAATGTAAGCAATTATGGTTGCTGGACAGTGGCGCTAGCAAGCACATGGTTTGTAACAAGCTGTTGTTGAATGACCTGGTTGACCATGATAGCACTGCAACCGTGGCTAATGGCCTAAGAACAAAGGCCACAGGTATAGGGAATGTAAGTATACATGGGCTTGGTAACATTGACAATGTGTTATATGTTCCAAAGCTGGAACATAACCTTCTCAGTATTTTAAAACTTACTGAAAAATGTAATGTAAAAGTAATCTTCTCAGAAGGAGAAGCCATGGTAACCAAGGATGGCAATATGGTGGGAAAGGTTATTAGAATCAATAACCTACCATATTACTCCCCCATTACAAAGCTTGAGGAGTCTGGTACCAGCAACCAGGTCAATGCTGGTGAACCAGATGGTGACTCCCAAGCAGAGCCTGAGGTTGACCATGAGGGATATACACAAGAGAAGGGGAAAACTAATTGTAATGTAAATAAAACCAAACATGTAAGGTTTGTCACAGAACACAGTGATGAACAGTCTAAGGGTGCCAAAACCTTATCCATTGGCAAACCCCTGCACGATGAGTGTGCCCATCTCCTACACAGGAGGATAGGTCACCTCAGTTTCCCGATTGTGCAGAGGCTACCTGAGTGCTCTAGGGGGTTGAATGTAAAAAGTTGTAATGTATTCATGGATTGCTCTGTTTGCAGGGGAGCCAAGTCCAGGGTGAAGCCAGTGCCCAGAAAATCCCAGAGGCAATCCAAACACATTTTTGAGCTGGTGCATATGGACCTGGTGGATCCATTGAAACCCTCCCTCAGTAAGAACATCTACTTTCTCACCATAGTGGATGACCATAGTAGATATGGGTTTGTGTACCCCCTCAATTCCAAGGATCAGACCTTTTCAAAATTCAGGGAATTTTACAATTTGATCCTAAACCAGCACAAAATCAAGGTTCAGAGAATCTTGACAGACAGAGGTACCGAGTTCAATTCTAATAACTTCTCTGTCTGGTTGAAGGAGTGGGGGATAGTCCACCTTAGGACAGCTCCTTATTCCGCCTTCCAGAACGGGGTTTCAGAGAGGAGAAACGGGGTTCTCCAATCAATGATGAGATGCGCCCTTGAGGATGCTGGCCTAAATTTGGTCGAGTGTTGTAGAGAAAACCTCCTGTGAGATGGTCTATGGGTGCAATCCTAGTTTAAGACATCTGCATGTATTTGGGGTGATGGCCGATGTGCATGTCCCCAAGGAGTTAAGGAAGAAAGGGGACAGGAGGTCGATCAAATTAAGTCTCTCTGGCAATTTCAGCAGCATGAACTGGAAGCTTGGCAACAGTTTCTAGGAAAAAGGTGTGTGTTTCAGGTTCAAAGTCCTCCTTGTGGCAAGGAAGTGGGCAACGACTCAGTGCATCAGCATGTCCAATGTCCTTGCCAGGCTTGTGGATAAGTTTGTATGAATAAGCAGCAAGAAATTCAGTCCACCTCAGCATTCTTGGTGACAGGATAGTAGGTGTAGGCTTGTCTCCTGCCACAATGCCTAACAAAGGTTTGTGATCTGTAACAATGGTAAATGTTCTCCCATACAGATATTCATGACATTTCTTAACAGCTGCAACAATTGCCAATGCCTCCTTGTCCAATTGGCTGTAATTCTTCTCTACTTTGGTCAAAGTGCGAGAGTAAAATGTAATAGGGTCTTCTCTCCCACTGGGAAGCCTGTGGCTCAAAACACACACACCCCACTCCAAAAGGGGATGCATCACAAGTCAGTACAACAGGCAAATTCTCAGAGAACTGTATCAGTACAGCATCAGACATGACTAGTCTTTTAATACTGTTAAATGCTGATTGTTCCTTCCTGCCCCAGACCCAAACCGACTTTTTATCAAGTAATCTGTGCAATGGTTCAGCAATGGTTGCCTTCTGAGGTAGGAACATGTGATAAAAGTTAATGAGTCCAAGGAAAGCTTGCAAATCTGTTTTGCATTTAGGTCTAGGGGCTTCTTTGATTGCTTTAAACTTGGCATCTGTAGGGTGGATGCCATGCTTGTCAATCTTGTAGCCCAGGAACTCAACCTTGTCAGTTTTAAGAGTGCATTTTTCTTCCTTGACTCTTAACCCTGCTTTCCTGAATCTGGTAAGGACTTCTCTGAGTCTTTCTTGCAACTGAGTGTCATTTTCAGCAGAGATCAACACATCATCAAAATAAGGCACTACCCCTGGCAGTCCTTGGAGCATTCTTTCCATAAGGCTTTGGAAGATGCCTGGTGCCACGCTTACTCCAAATTGTAACCTTTTACATTTGAAAGCACCTCTATGAGTCACAATGGTTTGGGCCTCTGCAGTGGCATCATCAACTGTTAGTTGTTTATATGCCTGGGCCAGATCCAATTTGGCAAAGACAGTACCCCTGCCAAGTGAATGTAACAGATGATGCACCACTGGAACTGGATATGCGCTCTGCTGCAGCGCATGGTTCAGTGTCCCCTTATAGTCTCCACAGATTCTTACTGACCCATCAGTCTTGACTGGTGTGACTATGGGTGTCTCCCATCTGGAGTGGTCAATGGGGTCTAAAACCCCTTGAGCTATTAATTTGTCTAATTGTGCATCAATTTTTTCCTTTAAAGCAAATGGGACCCTTCTCGGCTTTAAACGAATTGGGGGCACCTTGGGGTCTAGGTTGAAAGTGATAGGGGTCCCCATATACTTGCCCAATCCTTCACTGAAGACCTCTGGAAACTCAGACTTCAAGGCCTCCTCCCATTCAGAGTTGCTCACGTGATTGATGTCAGTCACCTCGATGCCTAGTGGATTTAACCACTCAAGTCCCAGCAAGCTTGGGCAATCCTTGTCCACGATGGTCAGGGGCAAACATTTGGTGTGGCCTTTAAACTTCACGTTGAATTCTCTTGTTCCAACTACTGGAATCTTGTTCCCTTGGTAGTCTTTAAGAGTCAGTGCTTGCTTCTGGAAATGTTTCTTCTGAATGTTGGGAAGTAGCCTGTGAATAGTGTCCCATGACACCATAGATAAATAGGAGCCTGAGTCCACTTCCATTTGGCAAGGCCTTCCTTCAATGAATACCTTCACATGTACTTTTCTGCTTCTCAAGGGTGAAGAATGACCAATGGTGACTGTTTGATGAGTTTCATTCTTCCCATTTGCTTCTGAGTTGTGCCTGATTTTCTCACTGAAGTTGTTGGGCTTGAATTCTTTCTCAGGAAATTTCTTCCTACTAGGTGGAGTTCTGGATGATTTGCAGACTCTTGCTAGGTGACCTCTTTTCTCACAACGTAGGCAGATGGTGTCTAAAAACTTGCATTCAGTGCGGGGGTGGCCCCCCCCCACAGCCTCTGCAACAAAATTCTTGCCTCTTTTTTCCAAGGTCTTTCCTTTTCTTCTCCATTCTGAGTCTATAAATTCCTTCCTCCACCTCACTACAGTCTGACTCAGAATCTATTTGCTTGCAATGGGTTGTTGTGGACTTTTCCACATCAGAATGGCTTGAGGCCTTGTTAATTTTCTTCATGGCTGCTGCTGAGGACTTGGTTGCTTCCGCTGAAACAGCTTCCTCTATGGCCTCCTTAAACGTGATCTTAGGTTTCATTAGTAATTTGCTCTGTAAGACTTTATCTTTAAGGCCTAGAACAAACCGATCACGCATGGCCTCTTCTAAGTTGGTAAACTCACAAGCACCCCCAATGTCCTTTAAACTTGCCATGAAGTCGTTAACAATTTCGCTTTCCCCTTGATCCCGATGATAAAATTCGTGTCTCTTAATGAGGCACGATGCTTGTGGGGCGTAATGGGCTCTTAAAAGCTTTTCTAAATCAGGCCATTCCATTACCTTCAAGTCTGCAGCTCCCGCCAATGCCTTCGCCATCTTGAAGACTGCTGGACCGCAGTGCGTGAGAAATACCGCCCTCTTCCGCTTCTCGGGGATGTCAGCGAGGTCATTTCCTTCCAAATACATTTGGGCGATCCGCGATTCCCAGTCTTCTGGGGGGGGGGACGCAGCCATCTCGCTCTTCTGCTTGTCTTCCGCATCATCTCTTCCTCAGGGGAATCCCACCTTCGTCGCCAGTGTTAAGTTTGCATGAAGAGTCAGACGCGAAGAGCTTCAGTGAAGAGTTTATTAAGTGACTACAGCTTGAATGGACCCCACTTGGCTGGGCTACGGTTGCTTCTTATAGCCAGCAGCCATAGTTGCCAGCCAATCAGAGTGCAGGGTTTTCCCGCACTATTTAAACCAATCCTATTTGACATTTTACAAGAACAATTCAAACTAAACCAGTGACATTCAAACCTACATACATAACACAAAACTCTGTACAAATCCGTATTGGGCTCACTGTTGTATATAGCAGGTTGGACTAGGCCTGACATCAGCCTATCTATAAATATACTATCTAGGCATTCTGAAAATCCCAAACAAATACATTGGACTGGTATCAAGAGGGTTCTTAGATACCTTAAGGGCACAGCGAATCTCTCACTCTTACTTGAGCCTTATGTTTCGGAAATTCCTCAACTCTACACCTACTCTGATGCCGATTGGGCAGGTGATACCAAATCGAGGAAGAGTACTTCAGGTTATATTGTATATCTTAATAACTGTCCAGTACATTGGTACTCAGGTAAGCAAAAGTTAATTGCCACCTCAACAGCTGAGGCTAATGCATGCTTGTCTAAAGTCTCCAACAACCTAGTATGGTTCGATGAACTCTTGAAGAGTTTATGGAGAGAATCCGAATACCCTATAATTATCCACGAGGATAATCTTGCAGCAATTGAAATTTTAAAAGCTGAAGCCGTAGGCCACAGATCACGGCACATAGACATAAAATATAAGCATGTTAGACAGTTGTCTAAAACAGGTTTCATAAAAACAATATATACCGAAACGAAGGAACAGATTGCTGACATTTTCACCAAGCCCTTGCCTAGAGAACAACACATGTACCTGCTAGAAAAATTACCTTTAACTATGTAAGTATAATTATTTCAATGATTGTAAATAGAGTGTGTATATATATAGCTCAATATATATGTGTGTAAAAATTCTGTAAATTCATAGAGAAGGGGATTGTCAGAAAGTAGAACTTTCTGGAGTTACTATGCAGTTTACAAATTAGTAGAGTTTGATGGGGTGATCAAACCTACCAATGACAGGGTGGCATTGAGCACCTCACTGTGATACTGTAGGACACACCCCTAAGTATAAAAGGGCTGTCAACTGTCATTTTCAATATATGAGAGAAAATAAGAAAGAAAAGAGAAAGAAAATGAGGAGATTCTGAGGGAGATTGGAGATACTGAGAAGATCCAAGACTCTGAGGAGATATTGGGATCTGACAGACTGAGGTCTGTGTATGAGAAGATATAGCAAAGAGATCTGAGAGAAGATCTATAACCTAAAGAGAAAGGGACTTTCTAAAGAGGTTAGCTATATCTAAGAAGAGGTTATGAGAGGAAGAACTGTGAATCTCTCATAGAAACTTCTAGTTCCTTGAAGGACTGTTTAAGAGGAACGAAAGAAGAAAAGACTCTGTATATATTTAAGAATAATATATTTATTGATTGTTCTGTTATAAATAAATCTGTTTTAATCTGACACAACTTGGCATTGCAATTTATTGAATGACTCTGTGAAATAGATATAGGTTTAAAGATCCAGGCCAAACTCAATTTAATATTATTTAACATTTCTCCTATCTGATCAGAAAATAGAGCTTTATTAGATATTTGTAACCATAGCATTTTATTGTTAAATGTAGGAACTCTTATTTGGTTTAAATTAGTGTTTTGCTTCTTCAGCAATCTGAGATACTATAGAGAAAACAAAGACATGTTTGGTGGTAGGAAAGTCTCAAAATGAATTCATGGCAAATGGAGCTGAAAAAAAACCATTTGTTTGAAGCTTTGGAGAACTGCTCATGACTAGTCTCAACAATGCTATGCAGAGATATTAATGGCACTTGTACACTATCACTATCCACTCCTCTACCCCTCAAAACCTTTACAAATGTCCTGCCTAGGACACTGCACTGCCCAAGCTGTTCCACGGTTCATAACAACTAAATTCCTCATGCCTTATTTTGTCCAAAAAAGGAAGGAAGACCAAAGTGCTTAATACCTAGCCTGATACTTGCAAAAGAGAGAGAAAGAGAGAAGTGCAGTATGTTGTCAATTTCACCTCTGTTCATTTCACCTGAATCACTGAGGTAGAGATGCAGAGCTGTCAAACCAACATTTCACAACACAATTTGCTAGGGCAGCTGAACCTCAGATCTGAGGAATAAAGTTGAGGCATGAATTCCCTCAATGGGGAAGCAGCTTGCATCCAAATTCCAGAGACCCTCCCCTCTCTTTATTGCAGCTGAAAACCAATTCCTCTTTCCCTACACAGCTAAGTGGTAAGTAAACTAGCTCAGCTCCAGAGAAAGTCAAATGGCCTGGGGGTCATAGAAGCGAAAAGCTTGTTCAGCAACAGCAAATTGTCCTGTGGAGGGAAATATCTTTATGCCATTTCCTAAGCCACTAATTGTAGTTCATGCAGAATAGGTAGTTTCTAATATACAACCATTTTTGGAAGGTTTAATAAAACACAACAGACAGGTTGTTACAAATTTCCCTAGATCTGGGCAAGTCAGCTAGAAGCTTTTACATCTTTTGATAATACCCTGAACAAAGTACTCAGATAAAGCTTTGCATAAGGACTGAATCTAAGCGGAAGCTAACAATAACAATAACAACAACAACAACAAAATAAGTAGAAAATATCGTACCTTATATCCAGGTTTTCTCCCTCGCTTCTTTGGGATCTTCACAACTGGCAGAGAACCAGGAGATGAAGAGTAAAGATTATGAACTGCCATTTTCATAGGACTGGAATGGAGCGGAGGTCTTCCTCTTTTTCGGCCTGGAATTCTAGAAGACTGCATGTCAACAGAATCCAGTCTTGGAGGCAGGAATGGCAAATGATTCATAAGTAAAGGAGCTGCAATTTAAAAAAAAAACATTGACGAGTGAGGATATATTTAGCATGCATAATGCAACCATCATTATTCCCCAGCATGAGAGGTGACATTTTGTGAATAAAGAGTAAGAAATATTGTAGTAAGCAAAAGAAAAAAGAAAAAGAAGGGCACATGTTTAAAAAAAAAAAGGAAAGGAAATAGCTAAATTCGGTTCACACAGATGCCATTACTATACTTCTCCGTATCTTTTGATCTTTGCAAACTATCATTCTTTCATCATGTCCATACCCTGTTTGAAATACTAATTTTGTCCTTTAAACATTTTTGTCTTTTCTTTTGTTTTGTTTTCGTTTTGTGGCTCGCTTTCATTCTCTCCCACCGTGCCATTTTTGGTCTCCCTTCTTCTCAACCCATTCACTGTCTCTTCACACATATGTTTTGCAATTTGCTCTTCATTCTCTTTCTCCATATGACTAAACCATCTGCACGGATTTCTTTTGTACTGATCACTCATCAACATTCATTAATGTTCAACAGGCACACATTGTTCTTGATTCTCACGAATGAAGGTGAATGTAGGTATCCTGGGATAATGTTGCAGGATCCAATCTTGGTCAGTCCCAGGACCAAAGGTTTAGCCTTCCAGGCATTTGGACTTGTGCTGGAGCCCATCTTCAGGGAACTTCAGTCTGAAAGCTCAGAAGCCTAAACCTCTGTTCCAGGTGACTAACTCAGGTTGGATTCTTGATTGTCTCTCTTGTTTGACAACTAACAGTTCTTAACAACTCTTTCCGCACCACATTCAGCTTATGTTTGACCACATATGCCCTCACTTCCATGGTATAGACAGAAACCTGCTCTTATATCCACCAGTTTTCATTTTTTTGCCATGTATTCCTCATAACAGATACATACCACTTCCTCTCTTGCTGCCAGCATTTGTGCATCCTCAAATTTTTCCACTGATTTTCTCATCTTTAATAATCTACCAAAGTATACAATTTCACCATTTATACATAACTTGCACTCGCTCATCTTTTTCCCTGTCAAACACAACCACATTATCTTGTGCTTTGATACATTGATTTTCAGATCCATACTCTTTGTTGGATTATACATTTCTTTAATATTTGCTGCAAATCGTTCAGGTTCTCAGCCAATGAAATGATATCATCAGCCTACAAAAGAAATTGTATATTCATGTCTCCAACGAGCAGCTCTGTAATGTCACCACAAGCATTCTTTATATATTTATCTACACATACATTAAATAATCAAACATAATACTTGACTTAGTCCATATTCAACATTTAACCCTTTAGTTAAGCATTCGGTTTATCTTCCCAAATGCCCTATTTCCATCAGATAAATTGTTATTGCATCTAGCAATCAACTTTCAACTTCGTATTCATTCCACACATTCTGTACTTCAAGCCCATTTGCTTTGTCATTTGCCTGAATTAAATTAAAAAATGAACAATAAACTGTCCTTCTCACCTTCACCTATTTCTCAGTGACCCACCAAAGAGCAAAAATTTGACTTGCTCATTGCCTTTCTGACATAAAGCTACACTGCATGTCCTAAAGATTGTTCTTTGCCATCAGTCATATCCTTTCAATCAAAAGTCTGCCAAATATGTTCCCAGGCACACTTAATACACCATTACTATGCAGTTTTTGCCTTTGCTCATGCTAGCTGTCCCTTTGGGTGGGGAGAGCAATAACAGTGTACTTCCAATTGTCTGCCCTATATGAAGTCTTCATTCACACGTTTATTTGTCAATTATTTCTTCATGGACACTAATATTTTCACATATATTTCACTAACATTCCCACCTCCCTTTTGACTCCAAGCTGGACAAGTCCCTGCAATTTTCTTGATAAGATTTTCTGAAATTGTTTGCCCTTGTCTCCATCTCAGGGCTGAGAGAGACTGACTGGCCCAAATCAGGGGTGGGATTCAACCGGTGTTACTACCGGTTTGGTGACTACGTTTTGCTGAGCCTGCATGTAAAAAAACCTTAAGCTGTGTTGCACGGACAGCTGAAAAGCGCAGCACCCAGGTGCACAGCATTTGAAAAGCCTCTTTTTTCCTGCTTTTTCAACCTCAGCTGTGCCGCGCAAAGCAGCTGAGGTTGAAAAAGCAGGAAATAAAGCACAGGTAAGAGCCTGGGCGGGCGGATGGGCCAAACAGCAGCAAACAAAGAACCAGTCAGTATCTGCTGCTCTTCAGAGCTACCAGCTCTATAGAGCCAGGCAGAACCGGTAGCATCCCACCCCTGGCCCAAAGTCATCAACTGGTTTTGTACCTAAGGCAGAACTAGATCTGTCTTCTCATTTCTAACCTTGTGCCTTAGACATAGTTCTCAGAATTCCCATGCAGATTATTTCAGCATTCCCTCATTTCTGATTCATCCCAAACCACTGCATCATGCTCATTTATTATTTCATTCATACTGCTGGAGGTATTTTGATTAGTCCTCTTCACCCACTTCTAAAACATTTTTTTTATTTTCACCAAAATGTATCCACATTTTTTCTGCCTGTCTTAATGATCAGTTTGGGTTTGTTTGACTATGTTCTTTGCAGCTAACTTTTACTCTCCATACACATAATGCAGCATCTTTCTTTCATCCCTGTTTTCTTAACAATCATTCTCAACATTTTTTACTCATCCATAGCCTCTTTCTCTTCATCATTCCTCCAAACCTCCTTCTTTGTCCTTTGTCCTTCCTACTGTGCCACTTTATAACTTTTTTATTGCTATTCTAAAAATTGTCCGCTTTACTCTTTTCTTCAGTCTACTTTCCATTCATTTGATTCACAGATTAATTGCAATAATTTTCCATGCAGGACTTGTTTTTTACCTCCTGCAATTGTTCTAGTTTACTCTTATTTCTTTCACTTCCTCCTTCTTCCATGTCCATTATTTCCTCATGGTCCATTTTTAATACTTTCAAATAATGGTCTATCCCACAACTAAGGACCTAACTACCTTATATCTTTCACTAATTACTTCAATATTAGTATTCGATGTTATAAACAATCAATGATGCTTTTAGATTTACATTCATTCTTTTACCACCTCTATCTATCATATATATACACATACACATACACATACAGGCTTATTCTTGCCTTATGCAGTTGGAAGAAAGAGACTTTAAAAAAATAGTTACAAAAGAATCTTTGTTATTTATTCATTTTTGGCTTTCCTAATGATCCAGTTATTTTCTTCTGTACCCTCATTGTGTTCCCATGTACTAATTTATGTCATCTAACATGATTACTTTTCCTGAACTCAATTCACAAATTTTAACTCTTGTTCTTCCATTATAATTTAATGGAATTTAGGGAACTCTTGTTCTTCCGTTAGAGTATTGGTGCCCCAACACTGAAGCCTTTTAAGAAGACACTGGACAGGGGGTTGGACTAGATGATTTCCAAGGTCCCTTCCAAGTCTATTACTGTTGCTGTTACATTACCATTCATTGGAACGTAACATTCAACTATCATCAATAAAGTAATTCCCACTTTCACATGTGTTAAGTTTGCATGAAGAGACAGACGTGGAGTGCTTCAAGCTCTTTTGTTTATTAGTGACTACAGCTCAGAACGGACCCAACTGGCTTTGCTGCGGCTGCTACTTATAGCCGGCAGTCGCAGCTGACAGCCAATCAGAGTGCAGGGTTTTCCCACACTTTCTAAACCAATCATTTCTAACACTTTACAAGAACAATTCAAACTAAACCAATGATTTCAAACCTGCATACATGACAACATGCATTTACAACAATCTCAGTGACACATTCATACTTTCTGGCATACAATTTTGCCCTTTCATTTGTAATTATATTTAAGCCTTCACATCCCCACATCACTTCATCAATTCCACTCCTCAAAATCAAACCTTCATTCAGATACATTATTTCCTCCTCCTTTCTTTTAAATATGCCAGTTTGAAGCTGCTATAAAGGCAAATTTTCAGTAATAAAAACATTGCCATTTATTAGTTTTAAAAACTATCTTAGGGCCAATCTGGTAAGGTAGAGACTGTTAAATTTGAAATTCTGTTTCAGGGATTTTTAAAAAAAATATAGTTAGTGTAACAGAATTAAAGGACAAGAAATCTGATATGCAGAAAATAATACATGAAGGAGTATTCCATTTATGTTCCTGAATTTCATGAATGTGAGTAGTGCTATATAAATTAACCTGTTGTAATAGGTAGCTTTAATGGCTTAATGGATTTTGATATCATTCGCAAAAGGTCGATGGTGGAATTATAAATGAGCTATAATAACCTTCTGCTCAAGCTTTCATTAATCTTTCAACTGTTAAAGCACTAATTCATAAATTTAAAGGGTCAAATCCTAGGAAGGATTGCTGAAGTTTGCTAAGCCCCCTCTCCCCAATAGGTACAGATAGATACACTTATCTGAAAATAGTTTTGGGAAGGAACCCTTAGTAGCCCAATATGCTGATGGATTTGTATGGGATTTGAAGCTGTGACAAAAACCAAGGGATGCAGAATTTAAAATGGCAGCCAGAGAAAATCCTCTCAGAATTGTTGTCCCCTAACCAAGGTCTTCATTTAGATGCAAATATCACCAGATCCACTTGTGACAAGATTGGAAAACCTCCACTAAATGCATAACCATATGATTCACAGTAACCCATTACTAAGGGAAGATATTTAAAGAAGCTTAATAATATCTTTTAAAGGGACTTTTATTTAATTTCTATAGAAAAGCCTGAGTAAATGATTATGCTGTTGGAGAGGCAGTGAAATTAATGCTTTACTTAAATATGGGTTTCTACAACGTCCAGCAATTGTTCCTTTGGGGAAAGAAGTTATTACATGCATTAACTCAATTTCAAGATTCAGTATTTTCAGATGTGCATATTCTTTGGAACTTTATTCCTATCACATGGGAGTTGACCTGATGAAAGAATGGGGATTTTCCATACCTTACCTGCAGCTGAAAGACCTATTGTTCAGCACTGCAAAGGGAAATATGTAGCTCCAATATTCAGTGGTCTGCAGAATTGATGTTAGCAGCAAATTACAAATCAATATCTTATCAATATAGATTAGCTAGGGATGACTGTAATGAATTATGACTTCCATTTGTTGAACAATGTACTGTACATCACACATGTAATGTGTATGTAAAGTAAATCTATGATTATATGTCTTCTATGAATTGTTTCTCTCTTTTTACAGCTTTATTATTATATTATAATTTTGTGCATTCTTTTTCTTTGCTTTTTGGTCTTAGTTAATAAGTACTGGGAGGAAAAACAGGTCTATGTGTTGCAGCCATTTTAAAATCCCATAATATTAAACAAAGAAAAGTACACTTTATTTCAAGGTTATATTCATGTGCAAGAGAAATGTGACTAGTATTCTCTAACAGATGTTTTGTTGCTGGAAGGTATGCAGCTCTCCTTTTTAATTTTTTTTTCAGAAAATTAATTTTAAAGAAGTAATTACAATCACCACATTGTCCTGTGAAATCTTCCATGATCTAATGTAGGGAGAAGTCTATTATATTTGTTTTTATTTCATCCTTAATAGCTTTTTTCCACTTACACTATGAATTTTTCAACTGGGGGACAGTCTGTATGGTGAAACCAGTGATTTCCTCCTTATTTTAGCCTGACCCATTTGACTGTTTTAGTACATGACAGATGTGCAGCCACAGTGTTTCTGGCTTCCTCCTGATGCAAGCCAGATTTCCTGTTTTCCTAAAGATGTTGAGTTTGTGTTGTTGTTTTTTTAAAACATAGTCATGTCAGAATATTTGACTGGCTGGTTTCTACCATATATTACTTCAGATCTTCAGATGAGAAAATGCACAGTACAGGCATAGCTCGTTAAAATATGATGCTGGTAATTTATTGACGAGAAGATGCACTGTGTTTCCATGAGTTTTTCCTCATTGTTGCAATTTAGTTCCCCTCCTTTTAACTTAAATGAGATGCACACAAAGCAAAATGACCAGAACTGAAGTCCTAAGAAAATGCTAAATAGTCCCATATTGTGCTTGCATGGTTGACTGGCAATTTCCACGCACATTGACACTACACTGAGAGCTTCGCCTCTTACTATTCCAACATGCGCACAGCTCCCTGTGAGTGTAGAATAGTGAAGTGTAACGCATGTAGACAAGACAGCTAAAAATAATTCACTGAGCAAAAAGCTCTCTCTACTGAGATTAGCTATTTTCATTTGGGTATTGACTTATTTTGGGAGAATAAAATTAACGGGAGATAAAATAAAACAAGCAGCAGCATTCAGCCAGAGCAGCTAGAAGACATGAAGATTGTTGTGTATATATTGCAAAACCAAAGATGAGTTACAACCCGTTGGCAAAAGAATGGACTTCCAACTGGTTTCTGCACAGATTCTCTGCTAACTGAATGATAGGCAATGTTATGTATGTAGGTTTGAAGTCATTGGTTTAGTTTGAACTGTTCTTGTAAGATGTTGGAAATGATTGGTTTAAAAAGTGCGGGAAAACCCTGCACTCTGATTGGCTGGCAACTGCGGGTGCTAGCTATAAGTAGCAGCCGCAGCCCAGCCAAATTGGGTCCATTCTGAGCTGTAGACACTAATAAACTAAGAGCTTGAAGCACTCCGCGTCTGTCTCTTCATGCAAACTTAACACTGGCAACGAGGATGGGATTCCCCTGAAGAAGACGGCAACGCGGAACAGAAGGAGAGCAAGATGGCTGCACTGAACACCCCCCCAGCCCCGTTCGATCTGACGGCAGAAGACTGGGAGTCGATGCAGATCGTTTCCAAATGTATCTGGAGGGAAACGATCTTGCTGACATTTCCAAGAAGCGGAAGAGGGCGGTCTTTCTCATGCACTGCGGTCCGGCAGTTTTCAAGATGGCGAAGGCATTGGCGGAGCTGCAGACGGAAGGTAATGGACTGGCCCGACTTAGAAAAACTGTTAAGAGCCCATTACGCGCCACAAGTATCGTGCCTCGTTAAGAGACACGAGTTTTACCATCGTGATCAAGGGGAAAGCGAAAACGTAAACGACTTCGTGGCAAGTTTAAGAGACATTGGGGGTGCATGCGAATTTAACAGTTTAGAAGAGGCCATGCGGGATTGATTTGTTCTGGGCCTTAAAGACAAGGTGCTACAGAGCAAGTTATTACTGAAACCTAAGATCACGCTGAAGGAAGCAATAGAAGAGGCCTCTTCAGCAGAAGCTACCAAGTCCTCAGCAGCAGCCATGAAAAATCAACAAGGCCACAAGCCATCCTGATGTGGAAAAGTCCACAACAACTCATTGTGAGCAAATAGATTCTGAGTCAGACTGTAGTGAGGTGGAGGAAGGAATTTACAGACTCAGAATGGAGCGGAAAAAGAAAGACCTGGGAAGAAAGAGGCAAGATTTCTACTGCAGAGGTTGTGGGGAAGCCACCCCGCACTGAATGCAAGTTTTTAGACACCATTTGCCTCCGTTGTGATAAAAGAGGACACCTAGAAAGAGTCTGCAAATCATCCAGAACTCCACCCAACAGAAGGAAGTTTGCTATAAGCAAAGACAAAGAATTCAGGCCCAACAATCTCAGTGAGAAAATGGGGCGCAGCACAGAAACAAATGTGAAGAATGAAACTCATCAAAGAGTAACTATTGGTCATTCATCACCTTTAAGAAGCAGAAAAGTGCATGTCAAGGTACTTATTGAAGGAAGGCCTTGCCAAATGGAAGTGGACTCAGGCTCATACCTATCTATGGTGTCATGGGACACTATTCACAGACTTCTTCCCAACATCCAGAAGAAGCACTTCAAGAAGCAAGCATTGACTCTTAAAGACTACCAAGGGAACAAGATTCCAGTAGTTGGAACAAGAGAATTCAATGTGAAATTCAAGGGCCACACCAAACGCCTACCACTGACCATCGTGGACAAGGACTGCCCAAGTCTGCTGGGCCTTGAGTGGTTCAACCCTGGGCATCGAGGTGACTGGCATCAATCACGTGAGCAACACTGAGTGGGAAGAGGCCTTGAAGTCTGAGTTTCCAGAGGTCTTCAGCACGGATTAGGCAAGTACTTGGGGACCCCATCACATTTAACCTAGATCCCAAGGTACAACCAATCTGTTTAAAACCCAGAAGGGTCCCATTTGCCTTAAAGGAAAAAATTGATGCACAATTAGATAAACTAATAGCCCAAGGGGTTTTAGAGCCCACTGATCACTCCAGGTGGGAGACACCCATAGTCACACCAGTCAAGGCTGATGGGTCTGTGAGAATCTGTGGAGACTACAAGGGGACATTGAACCATGCACTACAACAGAGCGCATATCCAGTTCCAGTAGTGCATCATTTATTACACTCTCTTGGAGGGGCACAGTTTTTGCCAAGTTGGACCTGGCACAGGCATATCAACAATTAACAGTTGATGATGCCACTGCTGAAGCCCAAACCATTGTGACCCATAGAGGTGCCTTCAAATGCAAAAGATTGCAATTTGGAGTAAGCGTGGCACCAGGCATCTTCCAAAGCCTTATGGAAAGAATGTTACAAGGGTTGCCAGGGTGGTGCCCTATTTTGATGATGTTTTAATTTCTGCTGAAAATGACACTCAATTACATGAGAGACTCAGGGAAGTCTTAACTAGATTCAAAAAAGCAGGGTTAAAAGTCAAAGAAGAAAAATGCACACTTAGAACAGATAAAGTGGAATTCTTGGGTTACATGATTGATAAACATGGCATCCACCCCACAGAGGCAAAGGTTCAGGCAATCAAAGAAGCCCCCAGGCCAAAATGCAAAACAGATTTGCAAGCATTCTTGGGACTCATTAACTTCTATCATATGTTTCTACCTCAGAAGGAAACCATTGCAGAACCCCTACATAGGTTGCTGGACAAAAAATCTGCTTGGGTCTGGGGGAGGAAGGAACAAGCTGCATTTAACAATATCAAGAGACTAATCACGTCTGATGCTGTGCTGATACAGTTCTCTGAGAACTTTCCTGTTGTTCTGACTTGTGATGCCTCCCCTTTTGGAGTGGGGGGGTGGGTTTGAGCCACAGGCTTCCCAGCGGGAGAGAAGCCCCTATTGCATTTTACTCTTGCACTTTGACTAAAGCAGAGAGGAATTACAGCCAATTGGAAAAGGAAGCATTGGCAATTGTTGCAGCTGTTAAGAAATTTCATGAATTTACAGATCACAAACCTTTGTTGGGCATTGTGGCAGGAGACAAACCTACACCTACTATCCTGTCACCAAGAATGCTGAGGTGGACTGAATTTCTTGCTGCTTATTCATACAAACTTATCCACAAGCCTGGCAAGGACATTGGACATGCTGATGCACTGAGTCGTTGCCCACTTCCTTGCTACAAGGAGGACTTTGAACCTGAAACACACACCTTTTTCCTAGAAACTGTTGCCAAGCTTCCAGTACACGCTGCTGAAATTGCCAGAGAGACTGCCAAAGACACTTTATTGGCTCCTGTTATAGGCTGGATTAAGAAAGGTTGGCCTCTTCAAGATCTACCTCACCTGGCTCAACCTTTTAAGTCCAGGCAAACTGAATTATCTGTATTAAGAGGATGTATTTTGTGGGGTAACAGGGTGGTTATTCCTGCAAAACTGCAAAGAGAGGTTTTGGAAATGTTACATGAGGGTCATCCTGGTATTGTAAGGATGAAGGGATTGGCCAGGAGTTATGTATGGTGGCCAGGTATTGACAAAATGGTTGAAAACTGGGTTGCATCTTGTCCCAACTGTCAGGTAGTCAGGCCTGCCCCACCTCGCCCCCACACAGGAATGGGAATGTCCTAGGGGCCCATGGTCCAGGATTCACATTGATTTTGCTGGCCCTACCAGAGGGCACACCTTTCTTATTATAGTAGATGCATATTCCAAATGGCTAGAGGTAATCCCAATGGCATCCACCACAACTGATGCTGTCATCAAGCAGCTCAAAAACTTTTGTAACCCACGGGTTACCTGATGTTCTTGTCTCTGACAATGGCCCTCAATTTACATCCAACCTTTTGAATCCTATTTAGCACAACAGGGTATCAGACATGCCCTTACTGCCCCTGGGCACCCTTCGGCTAACGGCCGGGCTGAACGCATGGTACGTTTTACCAAGGAGAAGCTTCAGCAACTGGGTCCTGGGGACATCACTGAGAAAGTTGAAAAACTTCTTAGTGTTCAGCACATCACTCCTAACCCATCTAATAACTTATCCCCAGCAGAATTGTTGATGGGTAGGAAACTTAGGTCTTCCCTTGACCGCCTTCATCCCACTTACGCACCCAATGCACCACTAACATTCCACTTCCAAAGTTCGCACATTCAGTGTGGGTGATTCTGTGTATGCTAAGAACCTTATGGGTGAACCTTTGTGGATTCCTGCTGAGATAACTCAAATCACAGGCCCTCGTTCTTACAGGGTGCAAACAGAGGATTGACTCCTCTGGAGCAGGCACATTGATCAACTTAGATCCAGGTTCTCTCAGGAACATCGCACTTGTTCCTCTCTAGTTCCCTCACCTGATGTCAATTCTAGGGGAAGGGGAGGAACAGGAGGATAATCAGCAAGCAAGAATCACCCCATGTGTAACGAGCCATTACGACAGGAACCATTCCAAAACCTGTCACAATGCCAAAATCCATCCTTACAAGTGGAAGATTGTACATCACTACCTGACTTGGGTGCTGACATTGGGCTGGAGATGGGTTGGGAGGAGAGACCAGATTCTAACAATCAAACAGGGTCTTCTTTCACAGGAAGTCCCAGTGGGGAAATGTCAGCAGACACATTTCCCTCTCACTGGGTGAGAATGTTAAAACTTCTGAACCATGAAGGTCTCAACGCATACGCAAGAGCCCCACCTATTTAAAAGAATACATTAGATAGATTGGGGTTTGGTATGGACTGAACCTAGTGGGGAGGGGTGTTATGTATGTAGGTTTGAATGTCATTGGTTTAGTTTGAATTGTTCTTGTAAAATGTCAAATAGGATTGGTTTAAAAGGTGCGGGAAAACCCTGCACTCTGATTGGCTGGCAACTACAGCTGCTGGCTATAAGAAGCAGCCGTAGCCCAGCCAAGTCGGGTCCATTCGAGCTGTAGTCACTTAATAAACTCTTCACTGAAGCTCTTCACGTCTGACTCTTCATGCAAACTTAACATAAACCTCAGGCTGATGGAGTGCAGGAATTGCTTTGCCAAGATGCTGTTTCCTATTCCATGGGAATTTGACTGGGGATTTGATTTAGTCTTTCTTCTCTGGTCTTCTCTTTGATGATTTATTTTTGAATTTGAAAACTGTGCCCCAGCAGGATGGATGGATGGATGGATGGATGGATGGATGGATGGATGGATGGATGTTGGTTGTATCCCACCTTTGTTATTTTTACAAATGATTCAATGTAATGAACCTATCCAACATACCTTCCTTCTCCTATTTTTCCCACACCAACAAACCTGTGAGGTGAATTGGGCTGAGACAGAGTGACTGGCTCAAGGTCACCCAGCTGGCTTTGGCACGACTTGAACTTATAGTCTCCTGCTTTCTAGCCTGGTGTATTAACCACTAGGATGACCTCCATGGGTGATGGTCTGTGCATCTAGAATGAAACCTCAGTTCTTATTATTTATAATTACAGGTGTCTTATAAAGCAAATACTCCAGATATAGAAATTTGGCACTTAGGAACAGCCAAAAGAAACAGGATTTCACAGGGGAATGGGCAAAGATAAAAAAATACATTCTTGGGATCTGGATACTCCTCACAACTGATTAAAGGATGCTTATGTCAAGGTTGACACCTGGGACAAATGCCCCATCTACTAAATTCCTGGGCCAGCCTTAAACACCTGCCTTTTTTAGAAAGAAATCAGAACTATTTACTTAACCAAGATAGTTATTTTTCGTGACTTGACATTGAAAGTGCTGCTTGGACGTTAACAAACAGAGTTTTGGCCTTTAAATCTTAACCTTACCTGACCTGTAAAATATCTTACTGAAATTGGAAGGCTTGTATGGTTAAGCTTCATTTCACGTTCTCAGTCAAGTGACCGCAAGCAGGAAGGACCTTATTATGGCCTTAATCACATAGTGTGTCAGCATAAGTTACAAATTGCTCTGTGAGAGCACTGTTTGAGCAAGCTAATAAAATAAATAAAAATAAATGGTGCTGTATTTTTCAAAAGACCTAACAGCTTTTATTATCTGTGTCCAGAACACAAATCTGCAAATCATAAATACCTCCTTGAAATTTATCTGCCTTTTCTTTATTGTGTTTATTGTCCTTTTTGAACTAACAGCAGCTCAGTGGTTTAAATCTGAAGGCTGCAACCATCCAACACATTTATTTGGAAATAAATACCATCGAGTTCAAATGTACTGAATAAACACTTCTTGGGCTGATTTAGGAGAAAGAATCATCAGAAAGAATGTATATATTTGAAACTAATATCCTCCAATTGTGTTTGTATGTTAGCTATTATTAGTTTGCTATTGTATGGAAAACTTTGTGGCATCTTGAACACCACTTGAATTCTGCAAAATGAATATTGAAAAAGGCAAAAGCTAATCATGTAAAATTAAACTGTAATTCAGTATTGTCCTAGTGAATATCGAAGGAAAATGATGGTTTCAGTATCAAATTAGTTTTGAAGTGTTTTAAATACTTTGCTTTGTTTCCTTTGCAAAATTCCAGATAACACATTCATACAGCAAAATGTGCAACTTCCACTAACCCACTCTGGTTGATTAATGTGAACTTGTCTACAACCTTCTTACTTCTGTCCTATATGGCTTCTTAATCATAGTCAGAAGCCCCTATATGGTTTAATGTACAAGTTAAATGTAACCAGGAATGGTGGTGGTCATGCTGTATTGAACATCATGCTAAATAGCTGGAATAGTTTAAAGTGTCATGGAATCACACTGATGATGCCTAGACACTCCAAACATTTATAACATTTTTCATATCTGCATAGCACTGAAATTCACTGTATATAAAATGTACGAATACAAACCTGAAAACAGCAGTGGATTTTTCTGGAATAGATCATCAAATATTTATTGTACAAATGAACGTATGTCCCTTCTTATTCAAAACTCCAAACCATGGGGTTTTTTCTGTCAGTACAGATAAAAGTCAATGACTATTAATCAAATTGAGGATAAGCAACATGGAACACATGGCTTCCTGATATTTTGAGCTAGAGCAAGAGATATAGATGCTCATTTCCCCAACTGTTTAGACTCAATAGATCTGCAATGTTTATTACAAATAAAGGCAATATTTTCAAAGACATCAGAGCTCTGTCATCAATGGAAAGCCAAATTTTGCAGTATTACCCCTATTTTTTTCCAAGTATGTACTAATATCTCGCATCTTTCACTTAGAGACTTAGTCTTTTTAGACCACAACAGGTGTTGGAGCCATAGTTTCATTGTCAATCCAGGTTATAAAGTTACTGCCTTGAACTCTCCAGGGTCCTGATACTGCTAGAGTCCAGATATGTTCTGCCTGCCATTCTCTAGGTCAGGGGTCTCCACCTTGGCCACTTTAAGACTTGTGCACTTCAACTCTGGGAGTTGAAGTCCACAAGTCTTAAAGTGGCCAAGGTTGGAGACCCCTGCTCTAGGTAATGAATCCTTGGTGCTTACTGGGAGGTCTTCAGATGGACCAAGGCACAATGGCATTTTTAAATAGCCATCCACCAGTATCTGCTTGCATATAGGTGCATATTCTTTTAGAAGCAAATGAAGGCAAATATACGTGTCCCAGGATAATGATGCTAGATTGAATTTCGTCCACTGTCACACAAAAACAGCTGCATCAGAACATTATATGGCAGAGTGAGAACTCACTGTATTACCCAGCAAACTAAGCAACTAGAGAGAAGGTACTTACATGAACAATTCAAGCATAATGGATACCAAGGAGACAAAAGAAAAAAAGATAAAAGACAAATTATATGGCACACCCTGCCATACGCCAAAAACATTTCAGAAGCAGTCGGATCCAGCTTCCAAGATCTGCATGTGGGCATCACACATTGCCCAGAGGCTACCATGCAAGGACAAATTATGCATTGCAAAGATCGTTTGGAGATGGGAGATACTTTCAATGTAATCTATCAGATCCCCTGCATGGATTACCCCTGTGACTTGGTGGGGCAAACAGAGAGGAAGCTAACCACCAGATTGCAAGAACACAAGCGAGCAGTCAGACGAGAAGACCTGAACTAATTGGTAGCCTCACATTGCAATGAACAAGGACACATATTTAATTTTTCAGCAGCTAAGATCATTGGCCATGCAAAGATAGCCAGGGAAATGTTTGAAGCCTGGGAAATGGTCCCTTTGTCAATTGACAGGAATGCTGATATACCACCAACTCATCAAATACTTAGGAGTAGAGGGCTTGGCAGCACAAGGAAACAGCCAATTGCCAGCCATCAACACACCATTCAGCCAATAGGCAGGCACTACATAAACACAACTCAGAGAACAGCCCGAAGCACATATTCCGGTAGAGAGAAATTCCCTGAAGATGGGCTCCAGCATGCTTCCGAAAGCTCAGAAGAGTAAATCTCTGGTCCCAGTTTTAGAAGCATTCATTTTCTTTACATTTTACATCTAAAATGTATTTCTTGATTTTGTGGTTGTACTTTATTGCTTTGTAATGCTTGTTTTGATTCATCTGAAAAGATAATGGTAACAGGTACAACTGGTTCTACCGCTGGAAAGTTCACTGCAAAAGGACAGATGTTAAGAGAAAAATCCCAAAATGGCATGCCTAGTCTGAGGAAAATTCATACGGACTACATACTGAACACAGTACAGATCCATGGAACTAAAGGGGATCAAGTCATCATTAAGGGTCTCTCTTACCCTCAGCAAATACGAACAGTATTTGTCTTTGATAACAGAGGCAGTGTATGCTCTCATGTCCTGCCTGTGGTCTCCCCAGAGGCATCTGATTGGCTCCATGGGAACAGAACGCAAGGCTGGTGTTCCACAGCAGGCCTCTCTTACCCTTAACATTAAGTCACACTGAGAAATGAATGCCATTTGCACAGAAGTATTCCATTTGCTGTTTTGCCTTTGCGTTTTCTCAACCAAGCCTTTTGGAGTGGATGGCCACAATGCATTTAATGAAACTAACAAACAGCATTTGTAGAACAAGCAATTGTTCATGCTTATGAAGCCATAATACCTTAAACTTTCCTGGGTTCATATGGCAGCTGGGAAAGACAGCTGCAGAATTTATTTATTTGATTCAGTGTGTTTATGCTGCCTGACTCCAACTGACTCTGGGCAACTTACAACCTACACAGAACAATAAATAAATCATACAACTTGAAAAAACCAAAAGTAATTTCAAAATAGAGAATAATTAGCAATCTAGACCACACAAAAATCTGAAAAGCGGGGGAGGGGGGATGGTTGTCCATCCACCGTCCTCCATAGCCAGGTTTCATATCCTTCCAGAACATAATTAAGATGGGAGCCATCTGGATCTCAGGGAGAACTGCATTCCAGGGCTGCTTTAAGATGTTGCTGACATGTGTGATATTTGGGCTCCTGTACACTCACAGGCACATTCTGAAGATCATATCCATGTATTTTAGAAAATGTACACTCTACAAGCCATGGAAGCCCCCCAAATACAAAATTACAGGAGAAATGTCAAACCAGGCAGAAAACAAACCATATGTTTTTACATCAAATTAGTTTTGTTTTGAAAATTGCTTTTAACTAAATCATGCTCTTGAGCATAACCAATCTTTAGAGCCAGAAGTTGACTAACAACAGAGGGAATGTCTCTTGCTCTTTCCCCTTTCCTTTAACTCTCCCTCGTCAGACCACATTATTCTTCTGCATTTCTTAGATTTCTCTCCTATCTTTCCTCCAGGAGTTCAGGGGCATGTGGGTGAAACTCCCTTCCTTATCCTTTATCCACACTGTGCAACTTTACAATATAGGGGAATGTAAGTCAATAGACGTAACCCCAAATCAGCCAGTGAGCTTCCACAGCTGAAGTGGACTTAATCCAAGATTTCTCCTGATTCAGCTCTTTAATCACAATATCACACATATGCTTGCCTTAGTAACAGGTGGGGAAGATGCCAAAGAGCTCTACTGAATGCCGTTGTGCTTGGTGGTATGAGCATTCTGTTTCTCTTTTGCTTCACAAACAATCACAAAAGAAATGAAATTGCAGGTAAATCATGTATTTAGTGATGTGTTTGATTGTTGGTAATATTTGTTATGAAGCCTAATAGATAATACTTTGTTAGTTGCTTTTGTCAGTACTCAGGACAAAAAAAATTAACATGCTCAGAATAAAATATTCAGCATCCTTAATGTGCTTGTCTTTTCTTGCACATTCTACACAGCATTCGTGCACCATTAAAGACCAAGTGAAAGTTGCCAGCTAGCTAATTGACAAGAAGATCCAGCTTCGAGAACATAGATGGTTTCAAGTTGATTTTTCAAAGCGCTTTATTGGGATTCAGAATTCAATTGCATTTTTATCCCAAATTTCTTGGTTAACAAACCATCACTCTTTCTGTCCTTCACACAGTTTTAGCTTTTTCATATCTCTCAAGAAGAGTGATGGAAGGATTTATATCAAATGTTCATAGTTTATTTAGACATGCCCTCCAGGCTTGTAAAAGACAAAAAAAAGCACCAGTCTGCAAAGTCTATACTTGGTGTGTCATACCACAAACTTCTAGATGGATTGTTGGTTCTTTTCTATCCTTACTAGAATTCTTACATTTGAAATGCTGCATGTAGCAATCTCATTGATTCCATGTTTTCCTTGCAGTCTCTTAATGCATGAAACCATTAGACCTGTTGTTGGTTTACACAAAGCCCCTGTCTTTCAATAAAGGATCAACCAAACAATCAGAATGGTATTTGTTTTATACCCCTCAACTAATACAGAATATGTTGGATTGTTAAGCATTGCAGACAAATAGTGTGAAATGGAATACTCTATGATGTTTTATCTTACTTGTGACATTTGGCTTTTGAAATTTATGTTTGGATGGATCATTATTTCCGTTTTCGCCTTTTGGCCAGAAGAAGAGAAAGATTTGGAGCTGAACTTTGCTCTGTTATCTTCTTAATGTAGTTGTTGCCCCAGTGTACATATGGAACAATGTGAATTTTGCCTTTAAACTCTGCTTGAATGCTTTTACATACATTGAAATATTAGAAAGCACCAATCAATTTTACAGGCACATTTTCAAAAGAAACAAAAATCTAAATAACTGTTCTTTGCTTCTAGAATTCAAAAATGGGATGACTGAAATATGCTATGTATCACATTATGGGCATCAAACAGTTTTTATTAAAATATCAGGGAGAGTAAAGAAGATGATTTCCACCCCTCCAAATAGTAACCTGAACACATACCTCTTGGAAACTTATCATTTTTATCATTGTATCTATATTCATATTGCTACAACATGTCTGAGATGCACATTGGATGGATGGATAATATGAGGAAGAAGCAGTATCACTCCTCTCCTAACTATGCAACTTTGATTTTAGATCGGAAATAAGTACGTAAGAATTACTGTAATGAAGTACATTAATTTCAGAGGTGGGATTAAATAACATTGCCTAGGAGCCCTCTACTCCCTCACTACGTGCCTTGATTGCCCATAAGATATGCAACCCAAAAGTACTTATGCAACCCCAAAGTACTTATGAATAATAGTTAAAGAGAGACAAAGTCCACTACTTCAGCATCTAAACATATCCCTAGAGCCAGGAAAAGTGGTACAGCATATGCTCATTCTTCAAGGTATTTGGAGTGAGGATTACTTGCTGCAAGGCAAAAGAAGCCAGGATACAGCTTGCAAATGTTCCTGACTAACAAGCCTTTCATAATCTGAAGCTTAAATATCATGTTCCAACTCTGTTATCCTGTCCTATCCTGTCCCTAGTACAATTCTTATTAGGTGAGGCAACTGTTTGGACAACTATAATAAGGGAAAAGTTACCTCCAGGCTTAAACCAACTCCTTCCTCTGCAATGCTTCAATTCTGGGGTGGCTCACAGCTAGGGAACTTTCATTATAAACCAGTTTCACCCTCTGGGAATCAGGAAATGATTGAAACAGGAACCCTCTCTTCACACTGGATCTGGCTAAATATTGAAAGAGAAATCAAAACACAACTTTATCATTCTGCAGCTCAACCCAGTAGAGGTGGGTGTGAGATAGAGGTGGGAAGAGACCAGTCAACTCCAGGTTTTAAACAAAAATAAACTTTATTAAAGGTGCCAAAAGAGGATAAGGGGTGACAGAAACAACACACAGCTAAAAAGGTTTTTTTTTAAAAAAAAAAAAGTGCCAGGTTAGCTACACCCAAATAAATCATTTTCCCACTTTGGCTGAATCCTCCAAAAGTTCAGCCACCTCTCTCCAAATCCCAAAATTCTTCCTGCCCCAAAACATAACAAAACTTCCTGCTCTTCTCTTATTGGTTCTCAGGGATCAGGTAACTGTCTCTGGGCATCTAAGGCTAGCTTGTGATTTGAAAGGCCGGTTGCTTCCCACTACAGAAATGAAATAGCTTTGATCAATTTTGCTGCTAAATTGTAAATTTCCCTGGTTTTGACTAATTTTATTTCAGTATCAAGAAGGACACATATACAACAATGAAACTACATAGTATAGGTAAAGTTTCCCCTCACACATACATGCTAGTTGTTTCTGGCTCTAGGGGGCAGTACTCATCTCCATTACAAAGCCGAAGAGCCAGCGCTGTCCAAAGATGTCTCCATGGTCATGTGGCCAGCATGACTAAACACTGAAGGTGCACAGAATGCTGTTACCTTCCCACCAAAGCGGTTCCTATTTTTCTACTTGCATTTTTACATGCTTTCGAACTGCTAGGTTGGCAGAAGCTGGGACAAGTAACCAGAGCTCACTACATTATGTGATGCTAGGGATTCGAACTTCCAAACTGCTGACCTTTCTGATCAACAAGCTCAGTGTCTTAGCCACTGAGCCACTGCGTACTATTGTATACAATAGTATACAATGCCTTTATTAAAAACAATTTAAATTTCATCATGCTTTACTATTTTTCAGTATCAAAATAATGGAAGGCAACTTTTAAAGACAGATTCAAAACCTATTAAGTAGTTTCTACTATCCCTTTTTTCTTTCACTTTCTCTTTTTCTTGGTAAAATCAGATCCCTATTAAATATTACAGTGTTGAACAACTGCTTGAAAATGTATGGCCAGAACTTTTTGGTGGCATGAAATCAAATGCAGCCTTTTGTTGTTCAAAATTAGGCTGTAATCATATCCTCAGTTTCCTAAGTATGTTCCCCCACCCAAAAAAAAATTCTAGATAGAAATGAATTGGACTGTATTGTTAAGCTATTCTGCTGAATTAGAAATAAAATCAGTGAGGTTATTTTTTAATCTAAAAATATTTTTTCAAAGGACAAATTCAGATTTTAAGGCATTTTTTTCTACCGTAGAACACAATGAAAATCACAGCTCTTATCTTAAAGCGCAGTTAGTGCCCATCTCCGTTCTTGTCTTCCCTGAAATCAAAAGCATTCCTTCACCACCACTCCAGACCAGTAGCGAGTGAAATACAACCAGTGTTTTTTTTCCAATTCAGGAAGGGAAAAGGTGCAGTTGTGGTTTCTAATCTCATAAAGTCAGACCAGAAAACTTAATCAAACCCTGCTTGACCTTGAAACAAGATTAAGTGTTTAATCTAATCTGGAAACACAATGCTCTGAAGAAACATGGCTGGAATTGGAGACGCTTAAATCAACCTTTGATAAAACAGTAACCCAGAGGGCAGCTCTCTTTTCACTCTTTGAATGCCCAACATAAGCTTGGTCTTTATTAGTGAGAAGCATGACCACATGCTGGTCTGCTGGAGAGGGAAAAGATGGAGAAATCGCAATTCTCTTTAACTTTTCAAATTCTGCACACTATCTTTCTTTGTCTCCCAGATTCTGATGGCATAGCGGACATCAACTGAGACAAAGTAAGGCTGTAGTTGAACTGTGAACTGAGTTTCTGATCTGCAAGCTACTTAAGTTATCAACCAAGCCACTTTACCAGCATTATTACTACCACCTGGTAAACCAGAGATGCTTTTTGCTGCTAGATCCAAAGCTTAAATTAATCCTCAGAGGCTCCAAGCCTGAACAATAAAACACAGTGCTCACCTAACCAGTCACTACCTTTAAAAGGTATATAAAATGTACCCATGAGCCCACTGCTTCTCCAGCTTCTGGTACTTTCTTCCCCCCAAAAAAATAAACTCTAGGTAATGTGGGAATACCTAACACTTCTCAATTCTCTACACCACACCAATGTCCATATTTCTATACTGTACTATCAAAATTTGTAGGTTGATCACACAGAAGGAAAGAACAGTGTCTCTAACAATCATTTAATTTAAAGTTATCATTTTAACTGGGTTGGGGGTTTTTTTTGCTTTTATGAACTAGCTGATTACACTATTATTGCACATAGATAATTTACAGTTGAGGAATTGTATCAGTTAGCTCAGGGTAGACTCAAAGCGCTCTATTTTGGTAACAGTCTTGTCAGAATACATGTCTGCAGAAGGATTGATTAGCCGATGATGTTACATTGACTGAATCATTCAGATGACTGAACTTTAAAAAGAAAAAGCATCATTCAAAAAGTGAAATAGTTTACATTATGCATGAATGTTAATTGACAGGCATAATTGCAAATTTAGAAAGAATGGCTACAATATAAATAGAAAGGTGTATCCCATCATTGCAGGGACGATTGTGACCAAACTGGCTATATATTTATTCTCATGCTAGTATCAGGTGTTAATAGTGAATGAGCAGCTTTGAGAAACTGTTCTAATACCCCTCTCTTCCTATTTCAGTCCAAATCTAAACTGGTCTGCCTTTCAAATAAGGGATCCTTGCTAAAGTAAGACACACAGCTGTCTACAGAATGTAACTGACTTTTCCCACAACACAAAATACTTTGTCTTACTAACAGCAGGGCAGTGCTTGACTTTTGCACCCAAGAACAAAAGCCACCCTTAGAAAGTAGAAGTAAAATGCTTCTTATTCCAACTTTAAAAAAAGGTAAGGTTAATGAAAAGAAAGGCTGCTGAAATAATGAACTGTCATTTGCAGAATTGACCACAAACAGATGTGGTCATCTGAAACAGCTGCATGATTGACATTTATGATTCCTGCTTTTACTAGTTAATTGTAAGGACAAGTGAATATGTCCTTCCTGGCACACCAAAAAGCAGAAGTACTTTGTTCAGCAGGTCATCAAATCCACTGCTGTTGAAATCAGCAGGTAAAAACCATTCCTTTTTTTAAAAAAAATGAAGGCAAAAAATACTACTTGTTGCATCTAAGCAGGATAATCTCTTGAAAGCAAGAGGTTTACTTGCAGGAAATGAAAAAAAGTGTAAGTCAAAGGGCTTGATTAAAAATAATTTATCTTTTTTTAAAAATCCATAGTTTTTTCAGATTTCATTCTATCCAAATATATTCATAGATGTATTTAATATATATGTGGGCTGATGGATGGTGAGAGAAGCATAAAAATAACTAGAATTTAAATGGAAGCAATTGAGTCCATCAGCCTGGTGGGAAACGGCTAAATGCTTCATGTGGAAGGGAGGGAAACATATATGAAAGGACATCAGAGAAACCTATGAGATGTACTTTTAGTTGCTGCTTTAGTAAAAGTAAAATTAAGGAAAGAAATATTTTATTTATTTGTTTGATTTTTTTGTCCCACCTTCATACCATTATACTTTCTTGACTATTACTTTTCTATATATAAAGTCAAGTCGCATTCAGGAGAACTCAGCTGGTAATTTTATAGAGGTTCTTTTTTAATACTACAAGTTCTAAAGGCTTGACATAGACAGATTAATTGAAGCAGTGCTGAATGGACATGCTTTGTAGTAACAATAATTTAGTATCAATAATTTGCTTGGAAGCATCATACGGCTCATGGTTCTGGCCATAAACTCTTAACTGGGTAAACATTGCTGGCAATATATACAGAGAGACAGAAAAATACCCAAAGAAAGACATTCATTTTGCAATATTGTCTTCAAACTGAAGAGCCTTGTCCAGTAAAAATGGTGTATGACACTCATAGAGAATAAATTTCACATAGATATGCTGATTGCTTGACTTTGCACAAATGTCACCATCTGTATCACTTCTGTTAATGAAAAAGGCAAGCTAAAACACCTGTTTAAAACTGTTAACACTAATTCACTGTCCAGCTGCTTACTCCATACAACGGCAACTTCATATTGAACATCTAAGGAACCTGTTCACCTACAAAAACAGAAAAGAAATAGCTAATTAGGGAATCTTCTCAGATGGTGAAAACGGTTTCTGATTCACAGAAATCGTTGAAATTAAATTTTGCACCAAGTCCTTTAAACAAAATAGATGAATCTGGTCTCTGCAGAGCCCAGATAGTACATCATCTGAGGCAAAGCTCAAAGAAGGGGATAATGATTAAGAGAGCTTCCAGACAAGCAATTCCGGGTATCACCATTCAGAAAGCACTATGCAGTTAATCCATCTTTCCCTCCTTCACATATTCCTAGGGGGAGAAAGGGTGGAAAATATTAAAGGGTTACAAGATGATGTGACATTTCGACTCTTCTTGCCATCTCCCCAGTAAAATGCTATATTTCTAGCATACAAAAAGTTTCCTTTGGAAATACCTGGAAGTACTTGAGTAAGGAAAGTACCTTCTCATTTAAGTGCATGCCAGGACTGATAATCAAACATTATGGCTAAAGGGAGAGAAAAAGATTGTAACCATTTCAGATTTCAAGCAGACAGCCACACTTTTAAAAAAAATTGCTTTATGTAACAACAGAAAATTAGCTTGAACTAACCAAACATCATTGGAGCCCATGTTCCTCAAGAAGCTTCAAGAAATGTCTATACTTGCTCAGTTGTTTCAAGGGGAAAAAATTAGAAATACTAATTTTATTAATAACTGGACAATAAAAGAAAAATCCCCAAAAATTGTAGGACAATTCACTTTATTAACAAAATAATCTTATAAATCTTACTCTAAAGGGTTAAATTAAATTATCTGAATTTTAAAAATTGAACAGCTTGGCGGTTAGTAAACATGCATCCAAAATCACCACACTTGTGAATCAACAGGCAAGGGAATGAGCTGTACATCCAAGGTAATTTCTTCAACTTTGCATAGGACACTGAACACAATCCAGTGATTTGAGGATCAGACAAAATGCAGGATCAAGTGGACACCAGACCAGATGAGCTACCAAAGTTTGCTGAGCAGAAGATGCTGCCTTTTCAAGGACATTTTTCAAGGTCACAGAATAATATCAACAGCAATATGAAGAACAGAACTGCTGCTCTCCCATATTTCTCTTTCAGTCCACCTGTAGTAGGTGACAATGCTTTAAAGGGGTAGCACTGGGGTTTTGTTTCACCTCAGATATGTAACATTCACAACAATTAATATATTTCTGTCACTTTGAAAAGACATGGGATTAATTCAGATGCAATCAAACTTTCTGCCAAGGGAAAAACAAGTAAGGTAAAACACAAAAGCCTCTTGTTAAAAAATACATGACAAATCCTTCCAAGCATGCAAATTCTCCTGGAACAACTATCGTAATTGCCACTATAAAGAGGAAACGGGAGCAGGAGACCATCTAATCTTAAGAAGTGAGCAAGTCTTCCATAGGGAAACTTGGGAATACATTCCAGATATTTGCAGATATAGCTGGCAGATGAATGAAGCCATTGTGACAAGAAAGGGCCACAAAAGAGGTTGAAGGATCTCACTGAAATTTGTAAGAGATCAAATTTAATTTGCATTCTAACACATCATTGTTACTGTATTGCAAATTTATGTACCCGCTGCTTTTCACTTATTCAGACAGACAATAATTGTCTGGAGAACAACATTCAAGAATGTACCACATTCGTTTTTATTCTGAAATAAAATGAAAGCCAGGGCACATAAAATAAACAGAAAATACAAACAGCCATTGGGGCAAATATGATTAAAGCCTTGCAAGACTGTAACTGTAGCACAAGTGATAAACTTTGGCTTTTAGAAGAGAGTTGTAAGGAAAACATATGTGTAATATAATAACAGGGAGGCTGGGCTAGTGGTTTGATCCTCCTGCCATCTCTTTCTGGTTTCAAGCTCTGAAATAAATGATTCCACAGCTTTGAGGCAAGAGTTTGCTTTACATTGGCCTGGATAACTGTCCTCCCATTTCATCAACAAAAATTTCTTCTCCAAGTCTTACATTTAAATATCTTTTAACAGAAATCATTTGTTTTGTTTAAAATGTTTCACAAAAAATAACATTAAGATAAAACCATGAAGGCGCACAGTGGTTGTATGCATAGAAAGATGGAAAAAAGATGATTGCTATCAAGACAGTGATCAATGGATCGTTTTAATTCTTTATTTTGCCCCAAAGTAAAAACTAGGCCATATAAAAGAAACATAAAGTGTAAACAATTTTGAGCCAATGTGATTAACTGCTTAAATAGAGAATGTTCCCATGCAGAAAAATGTCCGTTCTTTTGATAGGTCATCATTCTCCACAGCCAAAATCGATAACAATAATAACATGCTTTTATAAGATATAATAATTTTAGATAGTGAGATTTATTGAATTTAATAAACATTTTGGATACTTAAACGTCATACTGTAAATTACTTCCTGGTCAATTTAAATTATTGAATAAAAAGCTACTATTCAGTTAGAATTTAATAAATATAAAAGGTTTTTTTCCCCTATTCAAATTGGACCCTAGGTTAAGAGCTCATGCTTTAACATATTATTAAATCTACATTGTATGCATAATGCTCTAGCTTCTCATTTCTATGGATAAGCACATCTCTGACATCAGCAGAGAACACCCTTCTTAAATCCATCATTTAATATTTACATATATTTTATACTCATTTTGGGTGACTACATACAGTATGCAGAAAAAGCAGGTTTTTGTTTCTTGATGTCTTTTTTAAAAAAACTCTTTTCCCATTTTAAAGAAACAATTTCATCCTTTCAATTATATTTAATGTGGTTATCTTCTTAGCCATTTAATTCAGGGTATTCTTTATATGCTACATATTAATGTAACCATCTTCAATCAGGTGCTTCTGGGTGGGTTGGACTACATAATCCCTCAAACATTCAATTAAAACAAAGTTGAGCTAAAGTATAAAATGGCATATCCTAGTCAAGGATGGGTAGGTGTCATGTTTGGAACAACTATATTTTTCTCCTTCTTTACCAGAATCCCCAAATTTACTACTGAAGATCTGAAAAAATAAGCAGTAGAATTCAAGAATTTGAAGCTCAGGGTATTTTGGAGGTAGGATGACACTCCTCTGTAAATATTTCCTGCTGTATCAAGAATGTAAAATAATTTCCAACGTAAGAGCTTTGGAGCTGTTCCATTGTTGGATTCAAGCATTTAGTTACTGGTTTAAACATTAAGACATAATGTCATTTATTTAATTTTAGATTCATGAAGTGGGTCAGCCCAACCACCCACTATATGCTTATGCCTCAGGACTATAAATGATCCAAGCCATTGGGGTTTTTATTTTCAATATATCAGATTATAGCAAACTATGATTTAGTATAAGCTGTGCAATTAATCTATGAGACCCTCACTGAAGAGAAGATGCCTGATTTCAGGCTTCTTATACACACAAGACTGAGATCTTCTCCCTTTAGCTAAAAGCTAACATTTCATTTAAAATCTTTGGATGAAAATTTTTAATATTATATAGTTATCTTTTGCAAATGCTTTAGGCTCTCAGAAATGTAACTCTTCACACAGATGGTGAACTAGATGCATTATGAAGTTTTTAAAAATGATACATTTTGCTTTACAGCTAGCTTAATATGCAAATAGATTCCAATATTTACTCAGCCATGACGGAGCATACTAGGGATGCCTCTCATTTGTCACTAATTGAGGAAAATGCATGAAGGTTATCAGATGGAATCAGAACATATGCAAAATACTCCTCTCCTGCTATGGCTAGTGCAGAGTTGCAATAACATTAATGATAAACATGTGCATTTCAGCTCAGTATCTACAAGGGGAAGAAGTACTGTGTATCTCGGGAAGGAGAAGTAAGGTGTGCATCCAGTAAATGAACTAAAAATAAATATATATGGACACTCAAGTCAAATAAAACATTTTACTACATCCAAAAGCCAGCTAAAAATGAACCCAGTGCACATGCTGTCAAGCTAAAGACCATTTATGGGATGCAGTCTAGAGAAAAATATTTCTGTTACCCCATACATGTTGGCTTATCCAGACCTCAGCAAATCTGGCCAAACATTAGCCATATTTGGACACTCTACTTCATGCAATTAATCATGTGAAACGGGAAAATAAGCTTGTCAGCTGCCACTTTATGCTGGCTTGTGCTTTGCTGCTATGTGGTGACAGACTGCCATGAACTTTAGGGAGTGGAGATGAAGGGGGGAATGCTTGGGAAAACGAAAGTAAGTGCTGTATCTCCTTGAAATGCTGCTTCAAGGTCACCCCAGCTGGAAGGAAGAGGGTGCCACATACCAAATTGTGCTGGGACTGACTGTTATGAAACATCTTGCCTGAACCTGATTGGTTACACTGGGGTAGGCAATGAGAAATAATTAAGGGAGGGGAAAGTTGATTTTGGCATGGTTCTGGTTTTGCAATACTGCAATACACTTGATCTCTAATAAACTATACCTTTCTCAACAAATGGAACCAAGGATCAATTCTGTTTGGAGGTTTAAGTTGTAGCAGGTCCAACAGAGCTATTTATGACTTATGGCAAGCTGTGTGGTAGGATTGGGGATATCTATACTTAGGGTAAAAGTGCCTGCAAAGGTAGAGGAGTGGTAAAAAAGAAGCTAGGCTCCCCATGGAAATGTTTCTGCAAGGGAAGATGGTTGTGGGAAATTGTCACACTTGCCTAGGGCACCTTGGTCACTTGCTTCTCCCTTTGGCCCTTTGGGGGGGAAGAATTGTCCCAGCATTTGGATGACAGAAGAGGCTGACTCCCCACCAGAAAGGTAGGAATCACTTGCAGGCAATCTTTCCAATCAAATGCATGAATTGTGTTTGGAGGCTAAAAGAACTACAAAATGAATTATTCACCTGGTATTGACATAACAACCTGCACTCTATAGCAGAGCCACAGAATCTGGCTTCATATCCTGACTGTTTCAGAATGCAATAAAGATACGTCCGTCATCTTTCACGAAATAATTAACATAGCAATAGCTAATCTTTTTAAAGTTTCTTTACAATCTTTGGTTACCTAGGTGATACCTGTGATTAGAACATTTCTCATCACATTAGCATTTTCCAATAGTGTAAGTCCATTTTGTAGCACAGTGGTATGGACTTGACTATGTTTCTCTCACATAACATTTATCCTCAGGGAAATATCCAGTGATGGTGTTGAAAATTGGCAATTTTGTATCTGGTATGTGAAAACACTATAGGATTTAATAAATAAATAAAGTTCTAACATATAGCCCAAAGGGGAATGTGCATGTACTAAAGATAGTATTTCCTTTAAAGCTCCATTGGGCTGTTTTTTTAACAGATGAAATTCCTTAAAAGGCCAGCTGTTTTGAAAAAATAAATGAATCTTTTGATCTATGCTTATGATCCCTGGCATTATTATCTATCAGTCCACAAAAAAGGCAAACAGGCAAGTTATTTTTAACTACTGTTAGATCACACATAGCAGAACAGCAGTGAGCAAAATTCATGATTATGCAAACACAATCACAATCAGTGATCCAATGACCAGTATAAAGTGATTTGATTTGTTCAGGAAAAATTCTTCTTCTGCATCATTTTAGGTTGTTTTTTTAACTACATCACAATTAGTTTTCAATTGTAGCAATATTATTTATAGTGGTGATGATTCCTTCTGCCCATAATTTATACATTTTAATTCCATCTTGTTAGGTTTTTAATTTTTATATCGTTACATAATCAATTGCTTCTGCTTTTCACTGATGGCTTAAATAAATGACTTAATATTTATTGGATATTTCAGTCTTTAGTTAAAAAAAAATGCAATGTTTTAATTGACTTACTGCATATTCACCAACAACATTTTGGTGGAATTTTTTTTTTCTGCTGAGATATTTGATCTACCATCTTATATTTAGTTCTGCTTTTATCATCTTTTCATGGAAGTACATAGAGAAAATATCCCTAAATCCTAAAGCATGCATACCAGCTATTTCTGATTTACCTACATATGTACATAACTGTAACTACAATGATTCTCAGTTGTTGGCCATGCAAGTAGCTTTCAGATCTGACAGTGTAAAATATTTATATATGTATGATTCATGAATATTAGGCATTAATATGCACCTTGGGCTTGTAAGGATATAAATATAGATAGCATTTTGTTCAGGATTGGGTAAAGGACTGGTAAAGGACTGCATCTTCTGTCTGCAGCTCTAAAATACATGAATGCAAAAAGAAAAATCTACACAATGTTCTATGGCTGGAACTCATTGACAGCAAATATTTTAATTCCTTGTTACATACATTTTTGCTGGAGGGCAAACTAAGGAAGAACATGGTTTGATAAGCCACTAAATGTCCTGTTGAAAAGGCTACATGACCCAGATGGTATTCTCCTCTGCTCATTTTTTGACTCTTGGATGGCACAACAATAACATAGGGATTTCCATAACGTACATTTTCAGGTGATATTGTTTCCCATGCATTTTGCTCAGTGCAAAACTGCAATAACAGCACATTGAATACAATAATTAACTTGAGAATGTAGGTTGAGCCAATCAGAGAATACAGCAAGAGAGACAGTTATATGTTTACATTACACTGTAGCTCCAGGGGTATTTATTATTTTAATGTTCAGACCATGAAGATAATGTTTTAGTTTGTTGATGTATAATTAAACAAGATGTTCTTCCATATACCACGTTCATCTTAGGAAGGAAAAATAAATTTTGGAATTATTAGTTGCAGAATTTAGTAGATTTCCATAGGCAGAACTATATGTGTTGCTGACCAGCCTGCAGGTTTAAAAGAGTTTTCAGTATCAACTGGCTTCTGACTTCCTTATAAATTATTCTTGCTGTAATTAATAATGGGGTTTGGGCAGAGGTAGATAAAGTTCTGCAGTGATCCCTTTGAAAGTTTAAATGGTTTCTCTTATTTCTTTGCTCTCTATGTGCATATATAAATGTGTATGTAACTGATTTCCCAGAGAACCAAATTAATGCTGTGGTTAGATCTTCAACCATCTTTGAAGCTTATCTCTCCACCTTGGGGCATTTACTCTGTTTTAGTGGCAGCCTAGTAAAACTCCTAAGGTTGTTATGAAAATAATTGGGAAACAACCCCCCACCTCCATGAACTGGAAATTCTTGGGGGCAAAGCCAGATAAATTTTCTCATGAAAGAAAGTACCTGTGAAAACAGAAGAGCCTATTGTGAAGGGACCCTTGTGTATGCCTTGCAGAAGAAGTGGAAGCTAATACAATAACGAAATAAAGCATGGCTTTTTTTAAAAAAAACCCTAATTTCAGATAAACCAAAGCTGTCCCATACATAAGTTCACCCAGTTGTGCATGAGTGTGTGGCAAGAAAGAAAACTTGCCCTGTAGCAATTCATGGCATCAAAGAAAGGAGCATCTTTATATAACCTGGATGGGCTTACCTGTTACAGTTAACAACAATATTTTAAAAAGCATGCTCTTGTTCTTATCCAATTGTATTCAATACGCAGATATAACAAAACAGGGAAACAAAACTCACTTGACCAGAAAGGAAACGCACATGCCTCCATTAGGAAAAAAAACCTTAAATACAGTATCTGCTTCACCAACCATCCTACCTCTGACAGAGGCCAACCAAGTCTTGCCAGAAAGCCATGTGAATCAGACAGTGTTTCTTTAGTTTCTGCCCCCTCTCATCTGGTATTCTGTCTCTAAACATGGAAGTTCTGTCAAGTTATCGTGGCCTGATAGAAGTATGATCTGCAAGTTACACCAGTTCCGTTGGAAACTATATTTAGATCAATATCCAAGAGAGAAACTTGTATTGCAGTACATGAGTATTCATGCATGCATGCATGCATGCATGTTTGTGTGTGTGTGTTTACACCATCTTCATTGCACAGTTCACTTTCAAGGTAAGTCCTATTAGGCAAAGCATAAAGATCAGTATGCAAAGAAGTATGAAATAGCATGCTAAAGAAATTAAGGCACAAGGAAAGAAAAAGGACTTCATCCATGAGGACTTTTTTTAATCCTACCTGTAATTAATGATAAAGGTGATTGATGATGATGATGATGATGATGATGAATGGTATCATAAATACCTAGGTAGGTTGAAGGAAGAAAGGTGTTCAGAAGCTAAAAATCTTAGTATCTTTATCTTTCAAGTCCAATATATTCAAAAGTTGGGGTGTTGGCAGTTTAAACTATTGAGAAACATCCATTTTCAGGCATGACTGATTAGGAAGGAGAGACTTTTGTATTGTTTCATTTTGAACATAAGCTCAGTAAGCCCCATCTCTAAGAGGAAAAGAAAAGGGTTTGCAAAGGACATCATGCTATTTCACTTTCAATCATCTATTTTGTCTACACAGAGACAGAAGAAGCAAAGAAAAACAAAGGTGAAAATTAACTGGGAACTGTCTGTGGGGAAATGTATTAGTTAAACTAGGAAGTGCCTCAGAGAAATTCTCACTTTTATGCTGGGTAGTCATTGTTTGCTTAATCACAATATAAACTCTTGCTGTAGGCTGTTCAAACTCACATATCCATTTGAAGTTTTTATTCTGTTCTCCATGGCATCCACCTGTGTAGTAAAAAGTGATCTGCTTACAAATGTTTCAAACAAGTTTCTGAAAATACCAAGAACATCCAGCTGCTACCTTCATACAAAGCTCTGTCTTTGAATTGATTCTGGTGGGAGATTCAGTTTGATTTTTTTTATCTAATTCAGACATATTTGCTTCTCCTTTTTTTGCTCCAGTTATGGAAATTAAACTCCTGTCCTAGTCCTTTCCCAACAATAAATAAATATAAAAAGATATTTAAGGAAAGTCAAATCTCCAAAAAAATATTCTTTAAAATAGATGCACACTCAAATAAATAGAACAGAAATATATTACACAATGCATTTATCAAAGTAGATATTTTAAATGTCAGTCTTTGAGTCACAGATAGGTGATATCAAAATAATTTGGAGGAAAATCAATGAATAAAATATTAATTAATTGGATCTAAATCCAAATCATGTACTGGTTTCACTGGTTAGAGACCACAACTGCCCTTTATATGGTATTTAGCTCCAAAAGGCTTCTCTAACACTAGAAATAGCCATGACTAGGAACAGTAGAAATATTTTAATCCAGTTTCTTTCAGGATTGCCTTTGTACACTCTAACTCACTACATGAGAATGTTGTTTATATCTTTCCCAGCCTTGCTTTTCCTCCAAATTCAGCCTGAGAAATTAAAGATAGATTTCTCTCTCTCACACACACACACACACACATGCCTTTTAAAGCATCTACTTCTCCAGACGATTTGATCAGGAATCTAAAAGCATTTTGTTCAAAAATGAAATCTGCATTTCCAGAAAAAACGTCACACACAAAGAGAGGAAGAAAAATCCATACCGACACCTAAAATCCATTCATGGGTGCTTATTTACAAACTATTGTGACAAGGGGGTGGAAGAGAAAGGAAAACCAACTTCTAAAGATGCTCATTGTTCAATTACTCACATTATCTCCTTGGTATAAGTAATAGAGTAATAATGTGCTTTATTAAACAACAGAGGCTTTTCACTGGTCACAAAAGAAAACTGTTAAAAGCTATTTTCATTTCAAGATGTACAATGAAATGGCTGTTAAACATACGTTGAGATAAACATTTTCAAAAGACCAAAAAAAAAGGACACACAGGCAAGCACATCATTTGCTAAATCACAGATTTTTTTTTTAATATAAGTTCTACGCTTCACATTCTCTAAAGCGAAAACCACCAAGCTTAAACAACACAAATTCACAAAGCTTCTCACAAATTTCCGGCAAAATTTGTAAACCCGGCACCCAGTGCTCAGGTATAAATAGCTCAGAGACAACAGCTCCAAGAAATCAGTCTTAGGAGGAAATCAATTATGGGAACGTACTATATATTTTCTGCATTAAACAGCTGTCACAAGATGCACACACCTCTCCGCTCATCAGAAATGGGGAAAGTGCACTTCCACGGACATGCGAAATCTTTAAAGCACTCGTATTTAAGGCACTCAAAAAAAATAACAACAACAAAACAACAACAGCAACACTGAACTCACCACACACCCACAGAGTGTCAGTCTCACGGACACGTATTTTTAAAAAAACCCGCGAAAGGAATTTCTTTCTTTCTTTTTGCCCACGACACTGAACAGTTCCAAAGAAGACCCTGTTAATTAGCTTGAAGCTGGATAAACTTCAGCTGCGGCTCGAAGCGCCCGCGAACAGAGTGGGTGCCGTGCCACAGATGCCTGCGTGCACACAACACACATGCATATATATGCACCCTAGCCGAAGCTGAGCGCGCGAGGAATATGACAGGCGAGCCGTGCACGCCGCTCGAGTCTCAGCTGATTTTTCAAGAGCAGAGCAGGGCAACCCAACCGCACCGAGCCAGCGGAGGGGGGAGCTGCATGCCGTCGCCTCGCCTCCCCTTACCTAGTGCTTAACGTTTTAAATGCTGGATCAGCTCCTTTTACAAGCAGGTCTGTTGGCCCAAAGAGTAGAGGACTTGTAGCACGTGTATAGCCACCCTTACACAAGCCATTCCCCCCCCCCCGCCCGTTAGCACGCCGAGCTTCCCCAGCTGCAAACATCTCATTAGACTAATGCATTCAGCACGGGCAGAAAACTCGATTTACCATAGCTACAGCAATGAATTTCCATTACGATGACAGCTTCTACCACATCATGTCCGGAAAAACCAGCCAACCACTGCCTTTTAAAGAAAACACACACACACATACACACACTTTACATGCAGAAAGGGAGGCCTGCGCGTGGGTTCTGCATTCTCGTTGCCCTGCTGCTGCTGCTGCTGCTGCTGCTAAACTAAATGGAAAAATTGTGGCGTTTGACAGGCTGCATAAACGCATTTTGCACGTTGGGAATTTTTTTTAAAACAACGTTTCTTACACACCGCGACAGCAATTTGACAGGGGACGGAGTGAGCGTTTGGAAGCCCTCCTCTTTTCCTTTTTTCTTTTTTCTTTCTTTTTTTAAAAACTATTCCTCTGTTGTTGCCATAGTAACCAGACTGGATCCTCGTCTCTTTGTCCCAGCCATCCAGCAATGTGGCCCAGGATTGCGCTTTAGTTTTAGACCACGACCCCAGAGGCAGGCGGAACTGAAGCCGCCGCTTGACTTGGGAGAAGAAGCTCCAGCAGCCGCTCCGCAAAACTTGGGAGTCCCCGACTGGGCGGCTTCGTCAGGCCGAGCCTTCTGCACCCCGGCCCCACAGCTTGGGGAAGGGCGCTTCCACCGTGTAACAGCCAAGGGACAGGTCGCGCTTAAGGACTGAATCGGTGCAAACGGCGGCAGACGAGACAAGCCGGGGGGTAATATAAACGGTGAGACACGGCGGAGAACCTCTTCGCCTTGCCAGCCCCCTCGCTGAAGGGACTGCAACACGGTGAAGGGCTTCCATGAATGGTGGCAAAGTCTGGAACAATTTGAGATTTAACTAGACTGTGGTTCTGTGAAAAGTGCCAGGGAGCAGTCCTGTCTGTTGCACGAGGAGAGAGAATCACCAAAACTTCAAAGACCTCAGCTGGGCTTGTACCGGTTTCTACTTGGATAGACTACCACCTGAAAATCCCAAGCTTATGGGCTGAAAGGCTGAGGATGAAACTCTCAAAGGTGCTTTTTTCAAGAGGCAACTGGACTTTCTGGTTTTTTGCTGAAGATGTTTCTTATCTCATCCAAGAAGCTTCTTTGGCTCTGCAGCTTCTTGGATGAGAAGCGAAACCTGTCTTCAGAGAAAAAAACCAGAAAGTCCAGTTGCCTCTTGAAAAAATACCTTTGGGACAACAACCATGACCTGGGTGATTGAGAATCTCCATAGGTAGTGAGGATGAAAGTGCATTCAAAAGAAAGCACTTCCGTATGGCAGTCACGAAAAGTCCATGGATGAACTCACAAAGCCATCAAAAGTCAAGAACTGAATTGAAAGGGACTACTCTGGTAATTGGTACCTGTACTAAGTACATACCTACACAAACTATGTATTTATGATACAGTCCTTTGGATAAAATGCTCAGCAAGTGTAGGGAACCTATGGTATCCTGGATATGCAACTCCAATGCCCTAGAAAGCATCAACAGTGAGGAAAGTTACAGGGAACAGAAGTCAGCAACATCTAGAGAATTATAGGTTCCATATCCTAGTCTTAAGCAATGGTAACAACTGCCTCGTTGGTTCAACCCAAATCCATAATTTATTAGGCCCCTTGAAACATGATTGATGATGGTGATGATGATAGCAATTTTTGCGCTTGTCCTCCCATCATCAAGCAACAAAAGGAAAGCTGGAATTGAATCCAGAAGTTCTAGAGTTGTCCTCTAGAACATCTTTCCCCGTGCAACTCTGAAGCTCAACTACTTCAAACAGAGCTGGCTGGCAATTCTGAAGATAGGAAGAGTATTGATATTTTTGAATGCTGGTATTGGAGAATAGAATAGAATAGAATTTTTTTATTGGCCAAGTGTGATTGGACACACAAGGAATTTGTCTTGGTGCAAATGCTCTCAGTGTACATAAAAGAAAAGATACATTCGTCAAGAGTCAAGAATCATCAGGTACAACACTTAATGATAGTCATATAGCCAATCTAATCATACAGTCAATATAAATTGTAAAGATACAAGCGACAAAGTTACAGTCATACAGTCACAAGTGGGAGGGGATGGGTGATAAGGAGTGATGAGAAGACTTCTGACATTACTGTGGACAGCCAAGACGAATCATCACAAAACTCAGAGATCTCATTCATGGCACAAATGATCAGGCCCTCAAAGTATCCTATTGTGACATCTTATGCAAAGACCTAACTCCCTGCAGAAGGCTCTAATGCTAGGAAAAATGGAAGGAAAGAAAAAATGACCAGCAGCAAGTTGGATGGATTTCAGTTATTGTGGCAATCAATGGACCATTGGAATACCTGACACACCAGATTAGGGTCAGATCATCATGGAGAAAATGTATATATGTGATTGCTAAGACTTGACAATGACTTGACAGCACATAATCAATCAAGTCCCAATCTGTCTGTTGGTAGTATCTTCAAGAAGGTTGATTACATGCTGATAAATTAAATTAAATGCCCTTTCCTGCAGAAGGAAATGGTTCATTGCCTGAAAACATAATTGGGAGTTGTAACCAAACACTCAAAATCATGCTGATTTTCCCTGTGAAGCGATCTCTTTTTCCTCCTCTTATGCCTCCTCCGCCTCCCATTTGAAATGTAACGATTTAAATTATTGCCAAGGAAATAACAATCTATATGTTTTAAAATAGGGAAATATTTAATGAGAATACTTTATTCAACAAATTATCGATAAATGTGTCTGTACTATTATTAAGTCATAATAGATAATCATTTTTCAAATGTGCACAAACTGTCACTAGCTTTGCAAAAGGATAATCTGTTTTATTAAACAATTAATACTTAGCAATTTATGTACTCTTAGAAATGAGATCAAATCATTTCATTATGCTATTATAAATGAATCGTATCAGTTAATATCCATGTTATACCTAATTTTCTTAAACTGAATGAAAAGATTCCAATTGTCATAACATTTCCTTTTCAGTTCCATCTCTTAATTTAATATGTACAGTAATTTAGCCAATTATTGCTAACTGTGTTTTAATGTTGGTATGAGATTATTACTTCCAAAGCAACTTTTTTTAGTATTTCAAAAAAATAGACCAATTTATGGAATGTCACGTTGGCATAATATTAAACTTTACAGTATTATGGAAGTATTTTAACCAAACCGCAGTAGCCACAGTCAGGAAAATCAGAATAACAAATTCCTCCTTTTGTACATACAGTATGTCACGATACTGTATGTACAAGTATCCAAGTACAAGTATACACATCCAAGCTTACAGTACTGCTTTTATTACTTTTGGGGGGGGGAGCCCATGATATAGAAATAGGCAGATTGAATGTTCAAAGTTTGTAGATTTCCAAGACCCATCAGCCTGAGTCAATAGAAATAGATAATGCAAAGTATAGTCCCAAACTTTTCAAGACCACCAAAATCCTTTTAAAAAATCCTTTAAAAAAATCATATGCTAAAAAGTAGTTTCATTGAACCATTTAAGAAAATGTCATTTCTGACGTTACCACTACTGACAAAAATCTGTATATGTGCCCTTGTAATCTTGATATAGTCCATGTTTATACATTTTGTACCACTTTGCTGAAGTTTGATGCCACTGATAAAAAATTCTTTCTTTTGTTAATGTAGATTATTGCTGAACAATTAATAAAGGGAAAATGTTGGCTTTGATTTGAGGTTTTCATTCTATACAGCACGATTTGTCATGATTCTCACTTGTATATTTTCTTCCTAGGAACGCTGATACTGAGTTCTTTCAGATACGTAATCAAAATGAGAAAAAGAGAAATTAAAAAACTACCTGTATGATTAGAAGAGGCACATAAAAAAAGATACAACAGAGCAATCCACAAACACAGTACTCTACCCAATACTGAGGACAGGATGCTCATTAACCACCATGTGTTCAGGGCCATCTTAACAGCATTATGGGCCGTGGTGGGTTTCCAATTTTTTTCCTACCAGTTCGCAGAGTGTGTTTCCAGAGTGGTGGCCCCTAGCATTAGCAGTGACAACACATCCCTTTTTCTTTGGTCTGCCTAGAACAGAGGTCTCCAAACTTGGCAACTTTAAGACCTGTGGACTTTAACTCCCAGGATTCTCCAGCCAGCTGGCTGGAGAATCCTGGGAGTTGAAGTCCACAGGTCTTAAAGTTGCCAAGTTTGGAGACCCCCTGGCCTAGAAAAATACTTCACTTCATCAAATGGATGCATTCAATGGATGCATCTGTCCAGTTGCAGAAAGTTGACCAAGACTTCTAAGTTTCTGTTAATACAGCTAATCTTTGACTTACAACCACCACCTGAGCCCCAGATTTCTATTGCCAAGTGAAATATTTGTTAAGTGAATTTTGCCTCATTTTATGACCTTCTCTGCCACAGTTGTTAAGTGAATCACCGTAGTTTTTAAGTTAGTCACACAGTTGGTAAGTGAATCTGGCTTCCCCATTGACATTGCTTGTCCAAAAGTTGCAAAAGGTGATGACAGCTGCAGACAAAAAGGCATTTACAGAGGGTGATGAGCACAGCACAAAAAATGATGGGCTGTCCCCTGACACCACTGGATGAAATCACCAGGACCCGCTGCCTCAGCAGAGTGAGGAAAATCCTCAGGGATGATTCACACCCTGGTCAGCACCTCTTTACTCTGCTACCATCGGGCAAGAGATATATAGAAGCATAGCCAGCCGAACGAATAGTCTGAAAAATAGCTTTTATCCGTGGGCTGCCAGATTTCTGAATGCAACATAAACACCACAATTAGGGTTAATATGATAGACTTGCAGGGCCAGTGCAATGTGCAACATGTTCATACCAGTGTAATATAATATAATGTTGCATACATATAGGTATATGGGAATGTGTGTTAATTATTACTTATTTGGGTTTAGGGTGTGGTAGCCACTGAGAATCCCTGGATGACACTAGAAGCTAGCAGCACACTGCAGCCTGGTGGAGGGGACCTCTTTTGCTACCCCATGAACTCATCCTCTATCTATTGGGTTGGAAAGTCCTTGATTTTCCAGGTATATAGGTGATCCCATTTTACTAACATCACCACTAGTCTTAAGGATTGGTTGGGAGGTTGCACCAATGTGGTTGAGGGGTTTCACCCATGTGGGATCTATTCTCCAATCCAAATACTGTATCTATGCTACTCTTCCTTGCTTGTAAAAATGGTATAAAAAGAATAAACACTGCCCAGGCAGTCAGACATCTTTGGACACTGAAATGACTGGTTATTGAATCCCCACATTAGGGATTCTATTTCTTTCATTTATTGAGTTATTGAGATGTATTTTATGTTTTTGGGGGGGAGGGGGGCTGCACCAAGGGAGGTTCATTTCAATTTCCATGTACACATGTTGTGCACTGACAATAAGCGTGTGATTTGATTTTGATTTGATTTGGCATGACCCTGGGACGCTGCCATCATCATAAATATGAACCAGTTGCCCCAAGCATCCAAAGTTTGACCTGTGGCTATGGGAATGCTTCAATGGTCGCAAGGGTGAAAAATGGTCATGAGCAGAGGTGGTATTCAGCAGGTTCCAACCAGTTCTGGAGAACTGGTTGCGGAAATTTTGAGTAGTTCGGAGAACCGCTAAACACTATCTCTGATTGGAGACTTTACAGTATCCTTCCCCTGCCATGCCCACCAAGCCACACCCACAGAACAAAATAAATTTGAATCCCACCACTGGTCATGAGTCATTTTTTCCAGTGCCATTGTAACTTTGAACAGTCACTACCTGTAGTAGGCATATTCAAAAATGAGCCAGATTCCTTACATGAATTCTGAACCACATTGTTTTTCAAGACTGGTTAGAAGTCTCCCCCGCTCCCCACTCCCAAAAATAATTACTCAGATTTTTTTTACATCTTTCCTTTCCCCCTAAACTTTGCTGAAGATGTTATCTAGCCAGGTAATGAAACATTTGGAAAGCAACCCACAAGCCCAGAGAACGAACCTTCCCCTTCATTCTACATCCAAGCTACAGATATTCACCACTATTACAAATCTTTCCTATTCACAGCAGGTTTTTCTTATGTAGTATAGGATAAAGATATCAAATATGACAACGTCTGCTGTATGATACAATGGATATTCCATTTATATCATACAGCAGTGATTAGTGCTAGGGCAACCTGCTTTAGAGTCAGCCCTCAATTTTGTTAACCAACTACAGTGGAATATTTTGATTAGGTCTGATTTGTGCCCTAATTTATAGAAAAGTAAATTGTGCCCCCAAAAATTGTCATTTTAACTTTTTTGAATGGGATTTGCTTTTCCCACCTGCCTTTCAGCTTCATTTTACCAAGAGCTGTCCTCCTAATTCATTCTAGTGTTGCTCCTAATGAGATACAATTAATACATAATACAATGTTTAAAGAGTGTTGCTCCTAATGAGATACAATTAATACATAATACAATGCAACTATTAACTCTTACAATCTGCATGCTTTGATTCACACTTCTGGTGAATGTTCAACTGGTCTTTCACTGGAACCCCTAAATCCTCTTCATGTGAATGGTCATTTGACCAGGTAGCCTCTATCTTGCATATATACATTTGATTTTTTTTCTACTGAGGGAATTTCCCTGATCACAGTTGTACTTCATCCTTTTAGATGGGCCCCGTTGTTCAAATGTGCCAAAATCTTTTTGAATTATAATTTTTATGTCTAGAGTGCTAGCCAAGCCTCATAGTTCAGTGTCAGAAATGATGAACAATCCTTCAATTCCATCCTCTAGGTCACTTATAAAGATGTACAATAGTACTGGCTGAAGGATGGAGCCCTGGGCTTCTCCATTTGATACTCTAGATTAACTGGACAACCATCTATGAGCATACTTTGAATATGATTGTTCAATTGATTGCACATATACTTGACTATAGTCTCCTCTAGACCACATTTAATTTGTTTGCAAGAATATCATGAATGACTTTACCAATCATTTACCTGAGATCAACATTTACTACTTTCAAGTTATATCAATCAAGTCAGGTGATGCTGACAGTGTTATCTAATATATGTTGGTGGACACAGAAGCTGTACAGCAAGGCATACGCAGTTATTTTATTTTAATGGAGAAGAAAAATAACATTTTTCTGAAACATTTCCCCACCCACATATGTAGATGTAATTGAATATCTAATTCCTAACCAGGTATTTATTTCCATAATTTCATAGATGACTTGCTGGCTCACAGAAGAGGGATTTGAATTAAAGATATATTAATTTAGATCACTGAATATTTAGATTTAAATCACTGAAAGCTTAGTCTGAATTTTAACAGTTTAGTCAGGTGATACACTGAAATAACTTCCTAAAGGAATAATGTCAGCAAAAGCCAGAAGACATTACAGTAAGGGAAAAGCTATAGAGGCAAAAAACACACTGACTTGGATTCTTGTGAAACAGTAGAGACTTTTTTTTCTATCAAGATTAATATTTCTTGCTGAGAAAAGATATGCCAGAAGTAGACAGTGCTAAATCCAAAAGTGGGATGAGGCAAACCTTAAAGGGGGCAGAATTATTTGTCTTTCCTTCCATTCCTTTGTGGGCTGCTGGAGAAAGAACAATCACAATTTACTAAAAGCCTGAATGGATACAGAGCTTCTAAACCAAGATGACAACAAGATGGGATGTGTAAATTAATATTTTTTAAAATCCCGACAGTCACAGATTTCTGCATCAAGAACTTTAGGAAAATAAAGTGTAGGGAGAAAGTAAAGAAAATGGATTCTATTCCAAACCCATTTTTATTCCACCCCATCATATGGGACTCAAAGGAAGGAAGTGGGGAGAGTATGGAAATACAATCTGATTTTAAAAAATAGCAGGAAGTATTCATTTGTTTCTGGTTTTTCTGCCATATGTTGCTTTCCTGAAATCTTTTCTTGAACACAAAAAGTAGAGTTTACCTTAAAAACAATAATTTCCCCCTCGCACCTAGTTTGGGCCTATCATGAGCTCTACATTTTGGATCTGTCTGTATCCAGCAGAAACTTAGGTGAATAGTTCTCAAAAAAAGGCCAGCATACTCCATATTCAGGGGAGTAAGGATATATCACCATTCTTGACTCAAACAGCTCTTCAGGTTTGCAAACCATGCTTAAGCAAATGTGCCTTTATCAATCCCACCAGTTTCTTCAGAACAGTTCAATCAACCATATTAGAAAACTAACTACTTTCTGTATTTAAAGTTCTGACTGGAGGACAATGTAGACATTTGGTCACCTTACATGTGTGTGTCTGTAAATTCTCTTTTCAGATAAACAAATAAATTGTGGCCAGTAAGATGAAATATACATAGGAGACTATCTATGAGTGATGAATATCCATGCAGGTCCTTTTTGTGTGTTTTTCTTTTTATAATCGAAAACATTTTTCATATGAAATCCTACCTTTTCAAATAAAATTTTGTTTAGCTTTCCGGTATTATACAGAAGCAGTAGCTGCATCACTGAATTATAATAAAAAACTAATCAGTTACAATCTAGTCTCTCTGCAAGAAGTGCAAATCCAGTTTTCCCAGTTCTCAGGCATCAGACGAATATTTGGAGCTGTCTAAGGTCCTGTTTTCTTCTTCCCTTTTTAGACATTGTAGGAGAGCTGGGCTGGTTTATGGTGGCAAAAAATTAAGTCTGGTAGCAACTTTTTCTACTAAGAATGTTTATTAAAAGACATGTTTTCATGATCTACAGCTTTCTTTCTATTTTGTTATATATTACATTACACTACAGTATATGTCTCTTTCTAGGTTGTCTTCTGTTGTTATTGTCCAAATACTTAATTGGATCAAGCCTTTTTCCCCTATTCATTGGAATATCATGGCATATTGCAGTCTTGGATTACCCTTCCCAACCCCCTTTATAGTGAGCATCCATCAAAGAACAGTTTTAGGTCCTAATTTGCTTATCTTTTATTCTCTTTGAGTGCCTGGATTTATGATCAGAGGTTTTCAGTATTATCACTGATACTGATGTTGATGTTCCTCGGTTCTATTGGTCTTTTGTTATCCTTGGTGACAACTTAGACTTCATCTTAGATGACTGCTCATCACACAAAGATGAAGATAAAATGGAGAATGTTGTCCTTTGGCGTGATCATTTTTCCCAGTCTCTGTTGTGTTTTATCCTACGTATCTCCTGAACTCTTGGTTTATCTTGGTTTCCTTCCTCTGTAAACTCAGGATCTTCATAAGTGATCCACTGATTTTGCTCCCATTTACTGATCTTATGGCAAGGACTTTCATTTGATGAGTATTCTTAAGATTAGTGAACTAATTCAGGGGCTTGAAAGTTTGGAGATCATGATCTGGATTAATATCAGGATCAGGTAGACAAATTTAGAACATTTATCAGGGAACTATTGCTTTCATGTAAGCATGAAATAGCCAAATCATCCGTAAACCCCATCTCCTCCATCAGCCACCACTAGAACTTGTTGTTTTCTTCTTCCCTTGTGTAATATTATTTCTTTGAAGATGTTATTGATTATTTCATGTAACTTTTCTACTTCTCCTTTTTTATTTTGACAGTGCTGTCTACATACCAGATCCCTAGTTTTGGTTGCATGTGAGAGAGTGCGTAGTTTGTAAGATGCTGCATTATGGCCTCAGTGTCCTGAGAATGGTGATTCCATGAGTGTTTCTGTGATTTGTTGGTACATCAGACCATCAAACTAAAATAGGTAGTGATGCAGAGGTTGATGAGGTCCGTAATTCTGGGAATTTTAATCTCAAAATATTTGGCCAAATCTAACAATCCATTTTTGCTCACAGATTAACATAACTACCCTTTGGAAATAATCAGTATTTTGAGACATTTGTATTAGTTCAAATAAAGATAGTGTCCTGTTGTAGTTTTTAGCATTTTCTCAATAAGATGATCTGCTTCAAAAAAGGAAGAAGGTGGCAGAAGTATTGAAAATAATATAAAATATAATTTCCCTACAATGCCTAGTAGCACTTGCTTCCCCTGCCCCGTTAATTCATTACTTCATTTTATTTTTAACATCCTTGTTTATCATTGAAAAAATGAAAAAAAGCATGCTGTGCCTTTAAACAATTGAATGGTAGCTACTCAATTTATTTCAATATGTTGTGGCTGGATATAGGGCATAACATTATCCTCTGCATTGACATTTATAGGTCAGGCTTTCTCAAGAACCTCCAAATCAGCTTGGTCTTTTTAAACATTCAATACTGACATATTTGTGATTACATGACTTAGACTATTTCACAATGTCCAAAACTGTCATTCTTTTTTTCAAATATGCTGTGTAAATCAAATGCAAAGAGGAGGAAGGTGGAAGGAGAAGAAGGAAGAAAGAGGAAGAGGAAGAATCTTGCAATACCTTAAAGGTTTGTAGCTTTATGGTAACATGGCTCTTCATAGATATAACTGCTAGTAAGGAAGCATTTGAGATAAGACGAAGTAATTGGCCCCAGATCACTGTGGAGCTCTGTAACCAAATGCTATTCAATGTTTGCACCAATATTAATCATGGTAACAACTGAGTTTCAGTTTCTAACACGATAATGTTCTTTATATAGTTGCATCACAGAAACAATAATCAACGTATCTGATTATCATTTTAAAATCCCATTAGTTTGGCAATATGGAAGTATTTAAGATTATTAGTTGTCTTTCATTTTAGGTTTTTAATCTGCTTGCATTTGGTATATTGTGAGCTGCTGAGAGTTTCTGGATTGGATCAGAGTGGAGGAGGAGGAAGGAAGGAAGGAAGGAAGGAAGGAAGGAAGGAAGGAAGGAAGGAAGGAAGGAAGGAAGGAAGGAAGGAAGGAAGGAAGGAAGGAAGGAAAAAACTCTGTGGGAATCTCACAGCGGACCTTCACACCTATTGCTTGGTCTCGGGTTGGGGGGCATTGGATTTAAGAAATTGCAGAGAGATGCTATGCTTGCATCTCTGCTCCAAAACCTTTTTTTGCCTTTGATACTGTAATGCTCACACACACATGGATGTGGTTTTCACCAATTGTATTTATTTTGCAATTCATACATTATAATGATATTCAGCCATTTGTTTATTAACATTTAATTTATCTTTATAGTCGTGTGTGGTTTTATTGGTGTTCCCACTGATTTTGACTGGAAACCCAGCTGCTGTTCTAATCCATACAGTGTTTGTGCTTCTCATTCAATACTCATGAAATAATGAGGTTTTTTACTCCAAAGGATCTCACCCATCAGTTTCACAGGAATGGGACATGGATGTCTTTGAGAGCAATTTTAAAAACCACGGAGGGGCACACCTAACTTTTCTCTAAAAGTCTGTGCATTTTTTGTCCTTGTGGTAAACTCATTTAATTGTGCCCAACAAACAAAATAAATTTCTACATCCTTACCCACCTGACTCATTTAAAAAATAAAAACAGATGAGTTCCATATAAATATATGGCCATTGGAAACTTTTCCTTTTCCTTTTATATATTAGGTAATGGAAAATGAATGAAACAAATGGAACTAATTCATTTCAGGTTTTCATTCAGAATGAGATAGACGGACAGACAGACAGACAGACAGACACACACACACACACACACACACACAGAGGGAGGGAGGGAGGGAGGGAGTGGGGGAGAGAGAGAGACCAAAATATAGAGACTGGATATTTCAGGCATCATGTGATCCTTCAAGAAGTCTTCATAGAAATCATCACCATCTTGTATTAATTATCAAGAATATAAACCAGGAGTATCAATGTTCTTATGTTAATTTTTTTTTGTTTCATCACAGCTTTGCAAATGTGGTGTCTGCAGAATAACCTCTGCTAGCAAACAAACAACATATTCCCAAGGGTACGAAAAGAATAGCTATTGAATCCTATGGTTCTAACATAAGCTTAATGAGTGTTTCCCTTCTTAATTATCTTCCAGAAACCCTTTTGTTTTATTTTTTTCAATTTTGTAAGATTGGTCTGAAATATCCCACAAATATTTTAATTTAAATGTTATTATGTTCTTTTTATAATTGATATACTTTTTTAAAAAGAGAAATTTTATATTTAATATATACATATAGAGAGAGATATACTGATAAAATCAGATCTGCTGATTTTCAGGCTGATGTTTGAAATATATATATACATATTGATAATGTCAGATTTGCTGACTTTCAGGCTGATCATTAAAAAAATAACTATTGTGTAAAGCAGTAGCTACTGGTTTAATAAAAATCCTTATGAATCAGGCCAGAGGATCTGAAGCACAAAATAAAGGGATCTGTTGCATAATAAAGAAAAAAGTGGTAGCTATATTTTCATCAGTGGTTATTCTCAAAACAATTGTGCTCCTATCAAGGACATACAGATCAGTCTAAATCTGATCAATGTCACATATATTCCTTTAATACTGTGTTCTCTCAGATGTATTGGGATTTTTTTTATCAACTTCCAAAAAGTAAATCCAGAAGTGTTGCTATATAAAAGTTTCTGTAATAAATGCAAGTTGATATGTGAGTTTTGCAACTTGATGTTGGTTATCCTCCACAACTCTTATTTATTTATTTATTTATTTATTTATTTATTTATTTATTTATTTATTTGGATTTATATGCCACCCCATCTCCGGGGCAGCATATAAATCCAAATTCTCTTGATATGGACTTTTAAAAAAAAAAAACTATATACAGTATGTGAATTTTTGCATACAGCTTTTTGTAATGCATGGATATTTTAAAAAATACATTTCCCTTTAATGCATGTTTCTTTGTGAAAAGAAAAAGACAATTTTCTCACCAACATGTGCTATTTTATGTAAGTGTTTGAATTCAAAAATGATGAACGTCATTTGTGCATTGCTGCCACGCATTGTGCAGTGGAATCTCTGTTTAACAATTGCTCCATTTCACTTTAACCCATTTCTTTGTCATCTTTAGTTATCACTGGACAATTAATTACCTTGTATATAAACACTATTAATTAGCTAATCAATTATCACTCTCTCTTCGTATGTCTTACAGGATTTTTTTCCCTCTCTTATCTCACTCCAGTAGTACAGAGAAACATTATGGTTGGAGATCTTTCCTGCTTCAGTTGGTGAGCAGGGCTAATCAGAGTTGGAAGGGACCTTGTAGGTCATCTAGTCCAACTCCCTTGCCCAAGCAGGAGACCCAACACCATTTCTGACAAATGGCAGTCCAATCTCTTCTTGAAGGTATCAAGTGATGGCGCTTCCACAACTTCCGAGAGCAAGCTGTTCCATTGGTTGATTGTTCTCACTTGTCAGAAAGTTTCTCCTTATTTCCAGGTTAAATTTCTCCTTGTTCAGTTTCCATCCATTATTCCTTGTACAATGCCTTCTGGGCCTGCCTTCTTGACTATGGGATTATTGATCAGTCTCCTCCACTCAACCTGCAAGGGCCAGATTTCATATACTGGGAAAAACCCTATCTCCTTGAGATTGAAGACCCATTGCCTATCTCACCTGGTTTGGCACATCTGTTTTGTGAGACTCTCTTGGGCTCCCTGGGAATTAATTCTTTCAAACACCTCAATAATTCAAGCAGCAGAAATGACTATTCCTAACTCTAATGCCTTTTGCTTGCTTAGCAGAATAGTTATCACAAAATATATATGTATAACTGTTATTCTCAAAAATTATCACATTTGGTGCATTACAGTTCAAAGTGCAGCTTATTTGTAATATTAGAAGTGGGGATAATTGCTTAAGTTCTCCCTGCAAAACTCAAATCTTTAATGTTATTCTGTTACAAGAAAACAGGACAATACATCCCTTGTTTCTAATCTAATCTCTTTAAGAATAAATAGACTGCCCTGCAGTCATTTTTTGAGACTTACTAACACTAGTAAGAGGACAAAAATAGATCTTTCAGCCTCAATAAAAGTGAAGGCAGGAACCCATAATCAAAGAAGCATCTGAATCCTTGTCTCTTGTAAAAATAGAAGTGAAGTAGAAATACAGCTTGCTCTTTCGAATACTGTTTGTCCACAACCATTAGAATTAAGGCTGAACAAAGATTTGATTAAAAGATTCTGCCAGAAGGTGATTCACACAAATCTACAAACTCCATTGATTGAATGGCTTTTGCCCGTGTACAAAAACACTGTTTTTGGAATCTTTAACTGACCTGATTTGACTGTTCAGATTGATTTTTTAAATTGAATTACTGTGATGTTTCCAATTGAAACACCAGTTCCAATCAATAATTTAAGTCAGATCAGGGACAACTTGAATGTCTTGAGAAGAACTTGTGTTAAACATGTGCTGAAAATTCATTGAGATGTGTATTTTTTTTTCAGCTACCGTGTTTCCCCGAAAATAAGACACTGTCTTATATTTTGTTTGGCTCCCAAAAACACACTAGGTCTTATTTTCGGGGTAGGTCTTATATTTTTTTTAATGAAAAAAAACACCATATTCATGTAGAACAATGTACATTTATTCATGTACGAAACCACGAACAAATCACATACCGTGTTTCCCCTAACATAAGACACTGTCTTATATTTTTTGGCTCCCAAAAACACACTAGGTCTTATTTTTGGGGTAGGTCTTATTTTCGGGGTAGGTCTTATTTTTTGGGGTAGGTCTTATTTTTGGGGTAGGTCTTATTTCTGGGGAAACACGGTACCATCTTTGGGAAAGTAAAGTGTTTTTACATACAGTATAAATATGTTATCTCAAATGTTTTATTCATCACCGAAAAAAAAATATTTAATTTTTTAATTATTCAGAAATGAACAACAAAAACGAGTAACTCAATTTTTATTTTTATTTTAATTACATTTATATGCCGCCCTTCTCCGAAGACTCAGGGCAGCTTACAATTTTTGGGATACAACCCAGTGTGCTCAGCAATAGCCTTCATTCCATTGTATATGCCTGCTTATTACTAAGCGGCATTTTTACAAAGTCAGCTTATTGCCCCCAACAATCTTGGGTCCTCAATTTACCTACCCTGAGAGGATGGAAGGCTGAGTCAACCTTGAGCCTGGTGACATTCGAGCCTACAGTAATTGTAGGCAGCTGGAACTTAAATGCAGGCATTTAACAGCCTGAGCCACCAAGGCCCAATTTAAAAAAACTAATAGTCTCATCTTCAAGCCTTTTTCCTGGCTAATTTTTAGGGTAGATAATAAGTTTTCAGAAACAGTCAGAAGAGAGAGAGAGAATGGCATTTTAAGTGAATCTGGATTTCTAGCTTTCATTCAGTATGTTAGATATTTTAACTGGATCTGGAATATCTGTCTTTTGCAAAGGGAAGATCAGTTTTGTCCTTTTGTTTAGATCAGTTTCCTAACCCAGTGGAGATTTTTTTTATTAGTGAAATGGAATAATCCTTATGTTACTTCCAAATTTGCTTCAGAAGGTAAGAGAGAACTCTGGAACCATGTTGAAGTTGATGCAAGGAATTACAAGAGGAGGAGCAATTAGAGGACTGACTGGCATCTCTCCCACATTTTTTTAATCTGCTCTTGTTTTGGTTTTTTGGCAAGTGGAAGAATTCGGTCAGCAATTTTGTTCAGGGGACATTCTTTCTAGTGGAAAAGAAGACCTCACTGATAAGCATTCAGTATTAATTCTTTATGTAATTCCACAGATTGATCACCCATACAGAATTGGTATGATTTTCTTTTGTCTTTCATTCATTGAGCATATTTTAACATGTCTTCAAATTGATCAAAAATTTAAAAGCAACCAGATTGGAAGAATATGTTTCAGATATGTGGAAATCTTACTGTTACCAAAACAAATGCTTTGCTTCTCAAATTTCCTATTTATGGCATCTGTTCTGAATCAGTTGCATTTTCAAAAGCCCTGCATATATTCAAATAAGCACTTGCACAAACCCATTTACAGTAACTTAAGGCCTTCTGTTTATAGCAGTTCCAGTTTGAAAAACACGTACAGGATCCACACATTCAGATGTTGTTTTCTGCCCAGACACATTGTGTGCCGTCATTGTATCTTATAGAATCTGAGTCATTAACTAAATAACCTGTCTAGTGTGATCAACCTTTGCTCTGTCACGAATTATGTACATTTTCAGCCATTACATCCTAATCTTTTGAAACTTGATTTACACGGAGTAATTACAGAAACCTGAAAGCTAATAAATCAGTGATTTCACATGAATACAAATCAGGGCAATTAATTAAATTATGAAGGAGTAGATTTTAATAGTATTGTTTGATAGTACAAAAGGGAGGAAAACGAACAAAAGTAAAGCTTTAAAATAAATGTGCCACTATGAATGAATAGTGTTTTGCAAATATGTTGCGGCTTGTAGTACTCTCTGATCTATGTACCATTTTCCAATAATATAATTTACTGCAGTATTTTTCAAATGTTTACTCAAAGCTCTGATTGAATAAACATTGTGGTTGAAGAGCACTAATAGTATTATTGCAATATAGTTGTCAGTCATAAGATTTAATGCTCTCTTCTCTCTCTCATTCCTCTCCACCCTGTAGTACATGTACATCTGCACTGATTGCTTGAAGAGACGTATATATTTTTGCAAGTATCTTATTCATCTTTGTGATCCAATTTTTGAATCCCTGAAGCAAATTTATGAGGCTCAAATTCAGATTTAGTCACACTTCCATCTGATTTCATTCAGAGTGACAAATTCATCCAAATCTGTTGTAACGTCAGAGCAAATAGGTTCTATTCAAACAAAAGCTGCAGAGATGCTTTCAAGATGAGTTTTCAATATGTACCCATCATGAAACATAAATTCTCTGAATGGAATGCCAAAATGTAAAAAGGTGTTTGAAAGGATTTTAGTCTTTCAAATAGGTGCACATTTATTTATCTAGTTCGAAATTATTGCCAAACCAGGGCACACAGTTTAACAAAGAGATTCTTAATGTAAACTCTGAGCCAACTGGTGCTAATTATATAAAGTTACACTTCATATTGAATCATATTGTTGCAAACAGTGAAAAGAGGAACAATTAAATTAAATCCTGTCACTTAAGCAGAGAATAGCAGAGACCAGGTTAGTACGGCACCAAATTCAAATGTTAAACAAAAATTATGCTGGAGGGGAGATTATGAGGTGATGGTTTTTCTTTAGAAAGTCAGGAAGGGGAATGACTTTATATTAGCTTTGTCTGTTAAAACTAACTGATGCCCAGAACCTTTCAGCCTGAGTTGCTTGATGGTTGTGTGTGTGTGTGTGTGTGTGTGTGTGTGTGTGTGTGAAAATAAATTGTATCAGATCTATAATCTTCACATTCTAATGACTAAGGGCTGGTAAAAGGAATCCTCTAGTTCCCAACTGACAGGAATCTTTTCTAGGAGGCAACCTCTCATTATATCATTGTGCTGTCCAGACAGTATATAGTTAATTGTAAATTAGTTCATGTCATGTGGTCACATCTGTAATCCTGATTGGTCAACGAATTGACCCTTGGTTGGGTTGGGAGAGTTTCCTTCATTCTTGCTTGGACCCCAATAGCATCGTGCTGTTTTGCTCCATCATTATGGGATGAAGATAATTGTATTTTCACACAATGTAGATGCCTACATTGTTGCAAACAATGGGGCACGACTCTACAGCAGATGATGGCTGACCTGCCACCCGAGTGTCTGAGTCCCGAACCACCATTCACCAATGTAGGCCTAGATGTATTCAGCCCTTGGTCAATGTCTGCCCGCCGGACCAGGGGCAGTCAAGCTAACAGCAAATGCTGGGCTGTGCTCTTCACCATTTCTCAGCATCCGAGCTGTCCATATTGAAGTCATTGAATCTATGGATGCCTCTTCCTTTATCAATGCCCTAAGAAGGTTTCAAGCCTATAGAGGCCCAGTCAAGGTATTCAGATCTGACCATGGAACGAACTTTGTAGGAGCTTGTAAAGACTTACAGATTGATGAAGGCATTCACCCTAACTCTGCAATTGATGGCTACCTTAAAGCTCATAATTGTGAATGGATATTTAATCCTCTCCATGCATCCCACATGGGAAGAGCGTGAGAACGCATGATCAGAATAGCTCACAAAATTCTGGATTCCATGTTGATGAGGACACCTACGTTGACGCATGAGACCCTAACCACCCTGATGGCAGAAGTAGCAGCCACCATCAATGGCCAACTTTTAGTTCTGGTTTCCTCAGATAACTGTATTTTCACACTATGAAGTCAACTGTGCAAAGAATTGGACATTGGATGAATCTCGACATAACTATGAGTTATGCCTTGAGGATACCTTGTGATCCAATAAAGAAACTTTGCATGGAAACCTTTGTAGAGTTTGCCTGACTGTCTTTATATTTAGTCACCAATTTTCCACAATCACTTTTCAGTAATCTCACCCAAAATGTTCCAATTCTTGTATAAGATGTCTTGCAAAGTGATCCACATCTCATATTTGAGAAGAACAAAAATCTCACAAGGTTCTGGAATATATAAATTATTTCATCAACAAAATAATATATTTGGGAAAGGAAGGCTTCTTGAGGGATCAGATGGATGACTCTGAGGAGAAGTCATAATTATATTATAGCAACTATAGGATCCAGAAATGGCCTCATGCAGCTACTTGGTATCACATGGAACATGAAGATACTACAGTCAACTAATCATGATGGCTCTAAGTTGCCTACAACAATAGTTCTATACTGGTTGCTTTGAATCACAGAGGTGCTTTTTGCCCTTTTGCCATACTTGTAGCTGTACCAAAGACATCTGATTGCTAATTGTAGCAACAAATACTGCATGATGGATTAGAGTAGGTCTGATCCAATGTTTTGTACCTTTTTAAATAAACCAGGAACACTTTGCAGGAATAACTGGGTGCCTCTGCAGTTGGAGGATCGAGGGAAAAGGACAGGAGTCATGGCGTCCTTCCTCACATGAGGAAGTAAAATATTTTTTATCCTTCTTCTGCTAACCTTAGGACCAATAGTAATCGATGACAAATAATAGAAAAACTTTGTTTCCAGCAAGCAATATTCTGTCTCTGTACCATATGTCTTCTCACAACCCTTTGACTGTATAGTGTTGTAGTGATCAAGGCCTTTTTATTTCACTGTAGCTTTCAGTTGCTTGTCTCCTACATATAAACCAGTTCAAAACTAAGACAACTTAAGAAATCCCTTGGTGAATTAACTCATTCTTGGCTACAGTGATTACTAAGAGTTCTGTCTGGCTTGCAAGTAACAAGGCCTGCAATTGGTAGGGTTCCCTACTTCTGTTCCCCTCCAACCAGTGCCAAGACCCAAGACACCAATTACTTTTCTTTGGGTGGGCATACCATTTGAGGCAGTGGTGGGTTTCAAAGTGGTTTACCACTGGTTTGGTGGGCGTGGCTTGGTGGGCGCACTTTGTGTGCGCACGCACACTTTGCGCGCGCACGCACACTTTGCGCACATGCGGGTGCCAAACACACACTGCACACACACAAAGGCTTTCCTGCACTCTCCCTATAGCTTCAACAGCTGACGCGCGGTGATCTGCTGTGCCACGCAAAGCAGCTGCGTTTCAAAAGCAGGGAATAAAGTTCAGTATGGGAGCCCAGGCAGGCAGGTGGGCCCAACAGCAGCTCGTCAGAGAGAACCAGTTCGGTCTCAGCTGATCTTCGGTGCTACCAGTATACCAGAACTGGACCAAACCAGTAGAATAGCATCACTGATTTGAGGACTAGCAAAAGAAACAGTGACAGGTTTCCCATTTCTCCAGTCACTTGAGCCAGAAGTGGTAGAACTCTTGTCAAATTCACCCAGTGAAGAGAGGGGAAAAAAAGACCAGCATTTCATCAAACTGTGCTTGTAAGAGCAAAATAGAGGTCAAGTTTTTCATGCCTACCAGCACAACACAAAATGGCCCTTGAAGCCAGAACAGAGCCTAGCCAGTTGGAATGAGGATATTTGGGCATAATAATTAAATGTTTTTTTTTAATTACATTTATATGCTGCCCTTCTCCGAAGACTCAGGCGCTTACAATTTTGGGATACAACCCAGTGTGCTCAGCAATAGCCTTCATTCCATTGTATATGCCTGCTTATTACTAAGCGGCATTTTTACAAAGTCAGCTTTTTTTTTTTTTTAATTACATTTATATGCCGCCCTTCTCCGAAGACTCAGGGCGGCTTACAATTTTTGGAGCACAACCCAATGTGCTCAGCAATAGCCTTCATTCCATTGCATATGCCTGCTTATTACTAAGCGGCATTTTTACAAAGTCAGCTTATTGCCCCCAACAATCTTGGGTCCTCAATTTACCTACCCCGAGAGGATGGAAGGCTGAGTCAACCTTGAGCCTGGTGGGATTCGAGCCTACAGTAATTGTAGACAGCTGGTTCTTAAGAGCAGGCATTTAACAGCCTGAGCCACCAAGGACTCTTATTGCCCCCAACAATCTTGGGTCCTCAATTTACCTACCCCGAGAGGATGGAAGGCTGAGTCAACCTTGAGCCTACAGTAATTGTAGACAGCTGGATCTTAAGTGCAGGCATTTAACAGCCTGAGCCACCAAGTTTGAGCACTGAATTAAATGCAGCAGGTGAACCACACTATTCTACTCACTAGAGAGAAGAAACAATTCTGATGTGTAGCAAAAATCAGACTTTATGGTTTTCCAAGTCTTAGCAACACACCCCTCTTCACTCACCTCCTAACAACTATCTTGGAGTCATCTTAACTCCAGATTCAGACCATATGATTCTCCAGATCTTGTGAAAAAAACAATTGTGCCACAATGCTACATCAATGTTACTCAGACTGGAGGGTTACATAAAGTAAATTCATATTCAGAAAAAGTCCTGCTAATACACTACTCTCATTTCCATATGATAAACTTGGTAAGAGGTTATTGTCTGTACTAATATATGGTAACTCTCAGCTGTTCCTCTGACGTTATGGGCCGTAAGAGACCACCACTCACTGGTAAGTTTCAATGGAGGGTTTATTCACCTCACGTGCCAAAACCATGGGTAACAACGAGAGAACACATTAAAGTCAGAACACATTAATGTATTTATACATTAGTTGACTTTAGTTAAGTAATTATAGCTCCACACTAATTAACGCTGCCTTCTGGATGCCGCCGCTGCCTAACATCCGGAATGGTTAATATTCAAGGCAATATTCCAATACTATTTAACCCATTCCCGGCCCCACACCAGTGATTCCATACACCCTTTGGATACATCTACCCTGTGCCACCACCTTATTTCGCTATGCCCATTCGTTCGTGTGTTTTATTTGTCACGACTTTTAGCCAGCAACTTCAGTGTACAACCCCCCCCTCAAACATTGTCATCTTCGAGTCATGTGGAATGAGGTCATCAGTAGGCACCACATATCAGAATGTCCATTTTGAATCCCATCAGGCTCAAGGTTGACTCAGCCTTCCATCCTCTCAGGGTAGGTAAATTGAGGACCCAAGATTGTTGGGGGCAATAAGCTGACTTTGTAAAAATGCCGCTTAGTAATAAGCAGACATATACAATGGAATGAAGGCTATTTCTGAGCGCATTGGGTTGTGCTCCAAAAATTGTAAGCCGCCCCGAGTCTTCGGAGAAGGGCGGCATATAAATGTAATTTAAAAAAATTAAAAAAATTAAAAAAATTAAAAAAAAAACTCTGGCATTGCTACCCAGCTGACTTCACTGAAGTAAGGGATTTCTACCGTATCGGGCTTCAGGTGTCTCGGCTCCATATTGTTTGTCATTGGAGTCATGACAATAACATTTTTCTACTTTTTTAAAAAAGCTTACAGCACTAATTTAGTTATTCCTGGTGTACAATGTTTTATGATATTTTAAAGCCATTTTTTGTCCAGACATGTTTTGCAGATAATTAGTAGAGATGTTAATTAAATCAATGCAACCTTTTACAAAGTTTTTTTTACTTAAAAAGATACAGCCTTCATTTTTGATTAACTATGAAAATCTATTGCATCCAACTAAAATAAATTACATCTTTCATTTTCTGTATATCAAGCTGTTCACCAAGCTTGATTTCAAGCTTTTCCCCATATTTGTTTCAAAATGAAATAAATTGTCATATAAGAAACATTAAAATAACTGGTTGTGTGGAGCTGTAGTCTCTTAAAACTAGGGAGCCCTTCCAAAGAAAGAATATTTGGCATTTAGATACTTCTTGGATAAATGGGAACAACTTCAAAAAGGAAATGGTTTGTGAATTTCAGGAACAGTTTAATATGAATGCAACATTTTTTGGATTATTGAGTAAGACACAAGCAAGACATATGAAGGGACAAATCATTTCCTATGTTGCACATAGGAAAAGCAAATAGCATTGCCAAAAAAAATTAAACATAGAAGGTGGGCTTTTAGTATCTCAGATACCTTAAAATCATCTGATACTTTGAAGTAGGAAAGACTATAGAAATTGTTATATTTATAACAAATATTTATATTTGAACAATCAGTTTGAAACTCAGGTTTCAACTTCCATTTGCAATCTTTCCAGTCAGCTTCTGGCGAGCAAAGTCAATGGGGAAACTACCAGGGAAGATGCAATTTGTGAATTGCAATAACATGATGCCTCACTTAACTACCCAAAGTTATAAAATTGGGTGCAGTCATGTGATACCTCACTTAATGACTGCACTGCTTAATAACAAATTTTCCCAGCCCAATATTTTTTTTAATTACATTTATATGCCGCCCTTCTCCGAAGACTCAGGACGGCTTACAATTTTTGGAGCACAACCTAATGCGCTCAGCAATAGCCTTCATTCCATTGTATATGCCTGCTTATTACTAAGCGGCATTTTTACAAAGTCAGCTTATTGCCCCCAACAATCTTGGGTCCTCAATTTACCTACCCCGAGAGGATGGAAGGCTGAGTCAACCTTGAGCCTGGTGGGATTCGAGCCTGCAGTAATTGCAGGCAACTGGAACTTAAGTGCTAGGCATTTAACAGCCTGTACCACCAAGGCTCTTTGTGGTCATAAGTCAAAGACTACTTGTACAAACAAAGCAATTGGGCCAAGACCTAAGAATGAATAAGAATGGTAATCTTTGAAAATCTGCTTAGGTTAATACATTATCTAATCATAAGTCTGTCCATGCGTTTATTGGAAAGGAAATCAATCAAAAGGGTGCGACTGATTACAAAATAGATTAATCTCCCAACAGAATAAATGAAAAAGGGATGTAAGAAAAAAAATACAGAAGACACTTTGAAAAACAGGAAAAGGTGTTTTGTTACAAAGTGCACTAAAGTGTGTGGTGTTACATAAATGGGATTTATAAAAAAAAATATTTGATGGAGTTATGAAATGAAAGAGGTTGGGAATCAGAAAAAAAAATTGTATATAAGAAAAGAAATTGCAACAAAAAATGAGCTGAAGGAAAGGTATTGCGTAAGGGGTATAGAGAGAAAACATAGTTACCAAGAGTGCAGTGAGAGAGAGATTAAGATACTACATACAGCAGGAGGCACAGAAAATTCAGAAGAGTTTTGATAGAAAAATTACTTGAAGAAAACTAAACAAATGTCTCCAGCAGAGTGAAAAGCGTTGAAAATAAAAGTGCTTAATGATTGGGGTGGAAAAAAATGAACTGCTAGGAGTAGTGTTTTCATATTTTGTACAGTATGGAAATAATAGTGATATACCAAAGAATGGAGTTGAAATTAATGATATAAATTTTGCTATATACAAAAAAGTCCTATAGTAATAAATAGATAATAAATAAATGCTATACTGTAGGAATGCTGAAAAATAGTAAAGATGCAGTATCTTTAATATATAAGTGGAGACTGAATCTGTGCCTAATGATTGGGAGAATGTATATATTGTCTCTTAATACAAGGAGAGATGTAACAAGGGTAATGCAAAACCACAGAGAGATTAATTTGTTAAAGATTTCCTCAAGTGTTTGGCAGAATTTTGATTGGAAAAAAACGTCAGGTGACAATGAAAAAAAATTGAGAATTATATTGAGGCAGGAGTGCAAATCGTTTTTTATTCTTCAGCAAGGTCTTGAGAAACATCAATGTGAGAAACTTTATTGCACATCTGATGATTTAGAGAAAGTGTACATTAAAGTGAAGAGGCTGGAGTATAGAACCTTTTATGAGACTATGGAGTTGATAGTTGGTTGCTAAATTTTATAAGAGCAGCATATGGTGGAATAAAATGCATGTGACAAATGGAATGCTACCAAATGGTTCATTGTTGAGCTGGGGAGTAAGGTATTTATAAATATATGTATACAAAATTCTGGGATCGATGGATGATTGATTGATTATTTACTAAATATGTATGCAGCAAAATCCTTCCAGTCTCATGCAGCCTACAGCAAAGATAAAACATAATAAAGTATCCACATAAAATTAACTCACAGTCTCAAATAACAAGGTAGGCAATTAAAATTTCATAGGAAAATGTAAAGAAATGTAAATTACAATTACATTATACAGTGATCAGTTATCATTCCTTGAGGGGCCCCTGTGGGAAAAAGTTTTTTGCACTACATTTTGGAAGGCCATTATTTAGCTGGATAAACTTTATTAATATCTACAGTGTTTCCCCGAAAATAAGACACTGTCTTATATTTTTTTTGGCTCCCAAAAACACACTAGGTCTTATTTTCGGGGTAGGTCTTATATATTTATGGTACCAAATAGTGGGTGTTAGTGTGTAGGGGGGGTGTTTCGCGGATGCATGGTTGCTCCCTGAAAAGTCTTCCTGGAACTGGAGATTTACACTAGGTCTTATTTTCGGGGTAGGTCTTATATTAGGGCAGTTTAGAAAATAGTGCTAGGTCTTACTTTCGGGGTAGGTCTTATTTTCAGGGAAACACGGTAATATTTAATATAATCTTCATTATTTAGAAGTTAGCTTCTACAAGAAATCTATTCTGGGGAAATAGTGCTTGGATGAAGAAATTGTGTTTTCTGGTTCCCGCACTCTTCACCCCACAAAATTGGACACCAGTAGCAACTTTTCCCAAGAGGATCTCCTTTGGTAGGATGCAGACTGAAGCAAGCAAATCCTGTGAACACCTTGTGTCTAAGCCATATACATTTTATAAATCAAAATTAGCACTTACAATTGCATCCTGAAATCTATTGTTAAAGAGCCAACAGCATAGCTGTAATATGATCACCATAAGGAATACAAGTCAGCAAGAGAATCAGTGCATCTTACTGGATAATAAGTGCTGTTTTGAGATAATATTCCAAAGCAAATCAACATAGAGGACATCAAAGAATAACATAATTGGAAGGGACCTTGGAGGTCTTCTAATCCAACATCCTGCTCAAGTAGGAAATCCTATACCATTTTTTTTAAAAAAATCATATTTATATCCCGCCCTTCTCCGGAGACTCAGGGCAGCTTACAATTTTTTGGAGCACAACCCACTGCGCTCAGCAATAGCCTTCATTCCATTGTATATGCCTGCTTATTACTAAGCGGCATTTTTACAAAGTCAGCTTATTGCCCCCAACAATCTTGGGTCCTCAATTTACCTACCCCGAGAGGATGGAAGGCTGAGTCAACCTTGAGCCTGGTGGGATTCGAGCCTGCAGTAATTGCAGGCAGCTGGAACTAAGTGCTAGGCTTTTAACAGCCTGCACCACCAAGGCTCTTTTTCAGGCAAAGGGTTGTCAGATCTCTTCTTAAAAACTTCCAGTGTTTGAGCACCCACAACTTCTGGAGACAAGTTGTTCCACTGATTGTTCTAACTGTCAGGAAATTTACCTGAGAACTAAGAGCATTAGCCAAGTTGTCCTTCCCCAAGCAACATCTGAGCAAAGATCCCCCTAGCCAAACAATCCCAAACAGATTCTACTTCCAGATCTCAGCCCTGTGTCCCACCATATTCGACCATGACTTTCCTGTAAGGTTCCACAACAAATCTCTCCAAAACACTTTTGCACAACCACCAATGTTGTAGAATGGGCTGTATGCTGTAGCTTAGGTTGATGCAAGCCAATTCATCAACTTGATCACTTTTCAGCCCTTCAATCTCCCTCCATGTTAAAAATGTCTTCTAATTGCTGTCACAGTTGTAGCTTGCCGCCAATTGATTCTTCACTCTCCTCTTGCAGGCCTGGTACATTAGCCTCCAGCAACAAGCTCTTTGCAACCCAAGCCCAGGTCTTCCAAATGAAATGGTCACTGGTTCAGAATTCATGGCTTCATGAATATGTCCTGATTCTGTTTTACACATTTCAAACTTGCCTTTCTTATCTAACTTGTCTCAAAAGAGGATAAACATCCACACAGAATAACCCATCAAATAAAACAAAAGAATACCAAACATTTTAACATCCAAATAACATGTGCTCTCTCATTCAGAGCTCAAATTGGCTAGCATACAGACTGCCATCTTGAAAAACAACTGTAGGTAGATGGAAGGTTGTTGGCTCATAAGCTGAATTATTTTCAGAAAACATTGGATAGATAATATGACATCAGAAAAAGCATGGTATCAAAGATCAAAGTAGATGTGTTTGACAAGCAATGGAGTGAAGAATTTCAAGATATATGGAAGCAGAATAAATAAATAACAATTAGTGCTAAATGATCATTAAATCTGAGAACATTGATGGATAATTTTTTTTAAATGGAAATGCTGTTAGATAGTGGATAAGTATGTGATTTTTACTTTAGTTGTTTGTTTGCCAAAGAAGGAAAAATGCTTTGTAAAAAGCATGCTTCTTCACCCTTATTTGGGAATTATGTCAGGAAAATATAAAATTAAGTTCCACACACTGAAAATAGTTCACTTAAATGTGTGCATGGTAAGATATGAGTAGAAGAATTCAAAAAGAAATGGGGGATGAATGCGCATGGATTGAATTGAATATGCTAAGGAGGTTATCTCTTATACAAAGAACAAATTACAATTGAATTATAAAACAAATATAGAAAGGAAGAATGAACAGGTTGAAGGGAAAGAAGATGAAAAGATTGTGGTTAGAAGACAACAAGATCTATAAAATGGTGAGATTAAAAATGATGTTTAAATCAATATATGGCTCTGGTGGAGATAATGGTTGTTTGCAAAGCAGAAAGATAACAAGAAAATTTTAACATATATTTATATTTCTTTTTTTCTCTCCTATTTCCTTCCTTTCATTTTCTTTCCTTGCTATCTAATTCTTTTTTTTTCTTTTGCATAAAACTTCTAACCTGAAAGGGAATAACATAATGGGTATGCATATATGATGCATACATTTAATTTTCAGTTTTTAAACATGTTAGTTGAAATAGTTGAGTTATATGTTCTGAATAGTGTATACAAAAGAGGCAGATCATTGTCAGCAGGACTTTTGATTATTTTTAGGTTATACTAGACATGAGAGGGTTTATTTTTAACTATATGGGTCAAGTTTAAAATTATGTATTTTAAACTCCTCTTTTAGCTGCTTTATTGTTGTCAAGACAGAGTATAAAGATTTTTAAAGCCAAATTTATTTCCTGATTATAAAACTGGCTCTGATAGAATCTGCCGAATTTATCTGAAGCAACACCATGATGCATAATATTTGAATGTCTTTCAGGTTTGTTCTTTTAGCAAATTACGTTTTGTTGTGATTATGTTATGCGCTTGTCTCCCCCTTCTGGAAAGGAAGAAGGTGGCATTACAATAAAAACAAAACCAAAAAACGATCAACAACTTAGCATGCCGAAAAATAGCACGTTAACAAGATTAGCCACCCCTATCTCACTCCTTAATTTTAGGATGGATCAAGTGATAGAATCCATACGAGCAGGACATCAAGTGTCTTATAATGTATACTGGAGAGAAATGTGCAGCAGTGATGTTAGGAGAAAAAAATTACAATCACTACATTGCTAATGGAAAAGAGGTCAAGAGGTGATCATCCAGAAAGGATCTGGAATATATATGTCCAATTTAGCCCTTTATATTTCTTTCTTTTTTCTTTCCTACTTCCTGCCTTTCAGCATGATGAATAAATCTCTTAACATCTTTCTAAATTGGGGAAACTTTTTTAAAAAAGAAATCTAGCCACTATTGCTTGGTACAAAGTCCCTCCAAATGTACAGGAAAATGTGCAGAAGGCTAGCAGAGGGTTACAACTGTCTGTTGCTTCCTAGAAAAGTTATATTCTGTGGCAAATCTTGGTTTATCATGGTATAATATGGTAAAGGATCTTGAAATAAAGTAGCTGAAACAAAAGCCTGTCATGAAAAAATACTAAGAAGAACCCTGTTAAATCAGATTTTGGAAAAAGTCCATTGAGTCTCCAAGATACAGTATGAGTTCCATGGTCGCCAACCAGATAATAGAATAGAATAAGAATAGAATAGAATAGAATAGAATAACAGTAGAACAATAGACTAGAATAACAGTAGAATAGGATAGGATAGGATAGGATAGAATAGAATTAGGAATAGAATAGAATAGAATAGAATAGAATAGAATAGAATAGAATAGAATAAATAGCTTTATTGGCCAAGTGTGATTGGACACACAAGGAATTTGTCTTGGTGTAAATACTCTCAGTATACATAAAAGAAAAGATACATTCGTCAAGAGTCGAGATACCCATAAGGCAGGGCACCAAGCAAGGATATGAGTGAGTACAGTTACAGCATGTTTTATAACTATTCTAAATGTTCTGAGGTTTCCTGGATTTATTATGGTCCTTGACCCTTCTGGTTCTTCTTCACTGCACTTGTAGCCTACATAGCTTTTTTAGAGGGACAATGTACAGTGTTGTAAAGAACCTACTATGTGTGTGATGCAGTAAATGTTACAATTTTTAAAAAGTTCCCTAATATTTAGGGGAATGATATTTGGAAAAAAGTGCTTTATTTTAACTTTAGTGAAGGTACATAAAGAGAAATGCTTCATATTAAGCACATGCTGCACAGAATCCTTCTTCTGTGCCTTTTTAAGACTCTTTAATTAGCCAAGGGCTCCACCCAAAAGACACCTAATGTGGCTGCTATAGTCCTAACCAAATATTTTCCACAATTTCCTTTTTCTTTTTATACCAGATGAAGGAAAATAACAGATTAAAGAGTTTTCAGGTTTCACTTTACCAAAAGTTTTTTTCTAGCTTTTAATGTCAGAACCAAATATATCCTTTTTTAAATTATTTATTGAGAAAATATGCTACTTAAAAAGAATCTTTGCCTTTAACTGAAACTCCTGCTTGGAAGAGTCTGATGAATGCTTGGTAAGAGAGCTCCAGCTCACTATTTATCATATCCTTCTTGATACTTTAAAGGAAAAAAAATAAAGATCAATAAGTCAAAACTCATTAATGTGGCAAAAGCTCTAAATTCAAGTTGTTCCTGTTACATGCGACATACAAATCATCTCTTGCCTAAAGTTAAGAAAGGTACTCAGGTTTATGATTCACTACATCATAGTAACAGAAATAATATGTCCACATAAATATCTAGCCTAATGTTCTCCTCCCTCCAAATTTCTTAGCAACAAGCTAGTGTTGCTTAATGATGATTTGAATCACTGCAACACCTATGGCTTATCTTAAAAACATATGTAGTGTTTGTCGAACATGGCTAATAGATAATTGTGAGACTGTTAATAGAAAAATAGACAGGGCAATAGAGTGGAATGGAAAGAAAAACTTGAAGATAACCATAGCAAATCATTTCCCTACCGCTTCCCAGGAAACAGCATAAGTGTATCTTTGTAGATATCAGAAATCAAATTTGACTTGAGGGAAATTCATCGTTTGGGCTATTCTAGGCTTTAAATACAATAAATTATTTACTGCTCAAACTATATTGGAAAGCATTTTCTTGGCAGCACTGTTTTCAAAAGGAAATTACTTTCATATTATAGTTTGATATTATGAATATGGTGAGCTGAAAAAGCAAAACATTGCCTCTTTGTGACATATCTTTCTGCATAATACTTGAATGTTAGATAATTAAAATGTTGTGGATGGCAGCTATTTTATTACAATCTAAGTTTTAAACTCCAAACTTACCATGCCAACAGTTGCTTTTCTTAAAAAAACATTTTCACATGCACGATGTTTTTAAATTTTATTTGCAACTACTGCAATTACAAAGAGAAATATCCATGGAAGTTTGCATTGAAAGTGACAGTTTATTTCATAAACAGGGTCACAAATAAAGGAGCAGCTCATTTGGCTTGCGGGTAGTTTCTGTTCTATGAAAATCTTCCTGCATGACCATTTTTTTGTCAAGGGTTTTACAGTATTTTACTTTTATGGTCCTTTAACATTTAATTATAAAAAATCTTTCTACATGATTGACATCTGAATGTATTTCTACAGTTTCTAGCCACATCAATAATTGTATTTATTACATGGGAAGAAACAGCAGAATTTATTGCAAGATTTTGCTTCTCCTTCACAGAAAACGTCCGATCTATATTTAATCAAAATCAACTCTGTTGGGAATATAGTCCACATTAATATCCTCAGTATAGAGGAAAAATGAACTATTACAATGTATACTTTTATCAAATTTAGTCGAGTTTATTTTGAATAGTTCTGAATAAATACAAAAAACATATCTTAGTGTGTCAGTGTCTGATTTAAAAGGCTTCTGACAAAATAAAGTAGACTGAAAGCCAAGAATTATAGATTTGATATCTTTATATTTAGAAAAGGATATTGCCAATGTTTGATATAACATATGGTCCCCAAACTCTTAATATACATACAGGTTTATCAAAAGAAATACTGTATGATTTGCTAGATAGTAGGTGCTTAGACATATTTTTAGCCGTTGAGAAATATAGATTTATAACCTGCATGAGAATTAGGGGCAAGAACTCCCCTCCACTAAAGGTAGATTTAAGTCTCAAAAGATAAGCCTATGTGTGTGACAATATGGAATGTACCCCTCTCAGGGTAAGATACCAAGTCCAAAGCATACAAAATAGACTGAAAACTGTAAGCAATCTTAGCTCAATGTTCTTAACATCACTGAAAAAGGTCTCGCAGATTTTCCCCAACGTAGAAATTCAAGTGGATGTTAATTTCAACAGAACTTGTAAAACAAATTGCCTAATACGAAATGTTGGTTTAATGATTGCTTCCATTTAATAATAGCATCTGTTACTATACTGGATCAAAAGTTGATCAAACAATGTAGCCCACACTTCTGGACATTTAGAATAAAAAAGCTTTTATTTTCAGTTGGAATAAATGCATCCTATACTTAAAGGCTGTGAAGAGCCTTAAGCATCTCCCAGGTTATATACCCAACTGACTGACAGACCTTCACTGGGAAATTACATGAAGTACTCATAATTGGTAAAAAGAAACTTGAAAAAAATCTTCAGTTCATCTGCACTGTTTTTATATTTTCCCAGGTCATGTTTGTAGAGATATCCCGTATCACACAGTTCATTTGTCATACTATTTAGTCATCTTCTTCTTCCTCCTCTTCTTCTTCCTCAAAACTGTCTTCAAAACCTTCACTGTCTTCCTGGTCTTCATCTCCCTCTATTGCTGTATCCCACTGTGGATGGTTTTCTGGCACAGGTTTTGCTTCATGAACTTCCAGCTGCAAAGAGTTCAAGTGATTGAAGAAGGGAGGGAAGCAGGAAGGGGAAAAATAGAATTTAAATGTTATCCTTTGGGGGAAGTTATTAAGGTTTCTCTACATAATATTACAGATTAATTCAAGAGCACTCTAAGATAAGGAGTAAACTGCAAAATATTTTGCATGTATAAGTAGTTAAGCAAATTGTTCTCCATCCTCTGCAAGATTCCGTATTAATCAATTTTTTTAATCAGGCATAACTTGTACATTTATGGATCAAAATACCCTGAAAAAAATTCTTGCCCCTCATAAGAACATTATTTAATGTGGATACTTATTTCCTAAAGCAGAGCTGTTCAATGTCACAGGTACCAAAATGTTTTAAATGGCTGTTCTCCGACAAAAAGTGTTGAAAGATTTAGCTACAGGTATTCCTCCACTTATGACCACCACATATGACTAGAATTTCCATTGTTAAGCCATGTTAAGTGATTATTGAGTGAGCCACGCCTCATTTTATGACCTTTTTTGCCATGGATATTTAGTGAATCACTGCAGCCATTAAATGAATCATGAATCTGGCTTCCCCCATTGACTCTGCTTGTCGGAAGCCCCTTGGAAAGGCCACCAATAGAGATCACATGACCTGGGGCACTACAGCTGATATAAATACACTCTAATTCTGATCACATGACCATAGGGATGCTGCAATGGTCATAAGCATGAGGACCAGTCATAAACATTTTTTCAGTGCCATTGTGACTTTAAACAGCTGTTAAATTAATGGTTGTAAGTAGAGGATTACAGGTATTTTGTTTTATTCCAGCCACCTTTATTATCAAACAGGAATCCCGTGCTATGTGTGTGCCCACACTGTAGATGACTTAAATTGCTGATATTATATTGCTGATTCCTGCCTCACAAATTAAGATTTTTCAATCCCTGCTCTTAGGGTTTAAGCCTAATTTTTTTCCAGTCAAAATATTCAAATAAACTCAGCATTATAGTCCTCTACTTACAACATGGAATTATGGTCATAAGCCATGCCAGCAGGTTACCATGTGACTATGACCAATTTTATAACCTTTTTTTTAAAGTCATGGTTAAGCAAATGTTACAGTTGCTAAGTGAAAATCACAGTCAAATTAAAATCACAGTTAAGTAGGGTATTTTGCACCGGAAACGTGAAGTACACCAGTTTCTGGCCAAACCCCACGCTGTAAATGATCATATGACTGCAGGACTGCAGGACGGTGGCTCAGGCTGTTAATTGCCTGCACTTAAGTTCCAGCTGCCTACAACTGCTGTAGGCTCGAATCCCACCAGGCTCAAGGTTGACTCAGCCTTCCATCCTCTCAGGGTAGGTAAATTGAGGACCCAAGATTGTTGGGGGCAATTAGCTGACCTTGTAAAAATGCCGCTTAGTAATAAGCAGGCATATACAATGGAATGAAGGCTATTGCTGAGCACACTGGGTTGCATCCCAAAAATTGTAAGCCGCCCTGAGTCTCCGGAGAAGGGCGGCATATAAATGTAATTAAAATAAAATAAATAAAATAAAATAAACAGCTGGTTGCCAAGCACCCAAAATGCAATTATGTGATCACAGGGTAGGGGAGCCTCAGAACTTGAAAACTGGGTCATATGTAGCTTTGGGAAGGTTCATCGTAACTTCAAACTGTCGTTAAGCAACCAATCATAAATTGAGGAGTACCTGTACAGGACAACTTGTAGATACAAGAGGTACACGTCAGTGCAGTTGTACAGTATGTAGCAACACAAGTTCTACTAAACTTGTAGAATCCTCTCCAATCCCCAAACCCATCTGTGTGAGAAACCTACCTTTAATGGTTTAATCTGATCCAAGCCCATGTAGGAATCCGATCTTAAATAAACGGTATATTGGTAGTTTCCAGGTTTACCCGGTGCAGGAAATTTTAGTTCTACCTGGAAACACATGTAATCACTCAGCTCAAGTTATAAAAGCAAAACAATGAAACAACTTCAATATACAAAGAGCATACAACTTTAGAAAGTGCTAGGCTTCAATTTTTCTAATGCTGAATTGATCATATTCAATGAGCTATGTACTATGGCTTAACAAATCCACTTTCTGAAAATTAGCGAGAACAGGAAAAATCATCTTATGGCCAAAAAAAAAAGGGTTTGGAAAAAAAATACTGACAGCACTGAATATCAAATGTGCTACATCTGTACAGTTGTTCTCCAATTACAACAGATTCCAGGTGATCTGTTAGTATAAAATACCTTATTCCTCAGTGTTCCTCAACAAACACTTTAACATTACACAACGTTAAATTAGGCTTTTTTTTATGCAGCAGCTAAAGCCTGCAGAAGGAAAAAGGTCTTCCTTAGAATGACTCTCGAATTTCTCTGTCAGTACTGGCTAAGCAGGCTAAACTGAATGAGGAGCTATGAGTCAGGCAGGGTCTAGGACAGGGGTGGCGAACACGCGGCTCTCGAGCATCGCTTCGGCCAAAATGAATGCGGCTCTTTGCCTCTTATCATTATTTTGTATACTGTGGCTCTTTGCCAAGTTTGGATTTTGTTATGCTGCTTCTGAGGAGGGATCTCTGAGGAGAGATTTCAGCCAGCGTAGTCCCGCCCGGCTCGTCATCCGTCTCCCATTCCTCGGAAACAACTGCACGGGCCAGCGAGCTTGGTGTGGCTCTCTGACTCTCACAGTTTAAAATTGTGGCTCTTTGTGTCAAACTTGTTCGCCACCCCTGGTCTAGGAAAAGCAGAGGCTGAGACAATAATTGAGATCCAGAGAAGGGTTAGGAGTGAAATGGGGATGACAGACCATACAACACACGGCTCCAGATTGCCTACTTTTATGAGCCAAAGAGCCCCCCAAACTCCCAACCCATTCCAGTTTTTAAGAATCAGAAATAAATTAAATACTTCACCTCTTCTTGGTCTTTTAGTGTACACACGTGATATGGCATTGATATTAGTGTTTGTTCCTTCCTATCTGCTATATATAGCCACCACCACTCCTGTTTTTCCTATTAAGGAGAGGGGGAAAAGACCAGATATCAGAGATCATAATCCTAATCTGATTTTCATCAACAAAAACTGTACCTGAGGTTTTAGAATAGAAACTGTAAATTGGCTTTTTCCAAGAGAAACAGTCAAATTAGGTTCTGTTACTTCACTATTACCCCATCTTATACAAAGCAAACTTTGGCCAAAGAATCAAAGATTTCTCTGTTGAATATTTTTAGGCACACATTACTCTTTGGCGGGGTGGGGAGAGAACAGTTAAAATCATAGCATGTAAGCATTGAAATATGCCCTTGTGATTATCTAGTTCAAATCTCTGTCTAGTGCGAGATTCTGTTATTGTGGAATACTGAATACATCTGGGAAAAAATTGGAATGGAAATGAAGATAATTGCCAGGCTTGAACCACATTCTGGATTATTTGATATCCTAACAGACCTAACTAGATGTGCTGGTGTTAAGAAATGGTGGTGCAGGCTGTTAAATGCCTAGCACTTAGCTCCAGCTGCCTGCAATTACTGCAGGCTCGAATCCCACCAGGCTCAAGGTTGACTCAGCCTTCCATCCTCTCGGGGTAGGTAAATTGAGGACCCAAGATTGTTGGGGGCAATAAGCTGACTTTGTAAAAATGCCGCTTAGTAATAAGCAGGCATATACAATGGAATGAAGGCTATTGCTGAGCACATTGGATTACGCTCCAAAAATTGTAAGCCGCCCTGAGTCTCCGGAGAAGGGCGGCATATAAATATGAATTTTTTTAAAAAAATGTACTGCAATATTTTTTCAAAGGGTCCTAGTTGTTTCTATTTTGTCTGAAGCAAAACTCAATGTGGCAACATAAACTTCCAATAGTCATTGAAATAGGCTGAATGGAACGCTTAGTCATAATTTCAAGAAAATCCATTACATGGTTCCAGGTATCAGACCTATGACCCTATGTAGGCAGAAATTGCATTACAACAAAATAAAACTTTTCTTGGTGAAGGTACCAATTGTATTGCAGAAAGTAAAATTTTAAACATCAAAGCGCATGTTGGGTTAAACTGGATTTGCACCAGTCAAGTGGGCAATGTTCTTAGGGTACTAAATGGAGTCATGCTAGGGAACCAATATGGACATGCGACAAGTTGAACCTTAGAACAATCTTCATTATTTTAATGACTGATTAAATAAAAAATCATCTATTTTATCTAAATATTGAATCTAAAAGAAAGATACAAGAAATTTGAAATCCAGCCTTAATAACTCACAATATGAATGGTCTACCAACCACTGCACACAGCCTGTTCACTGTAACTTTACAGCTATAGATAAAGGAAGGGAAAGGCACTCCACAAGATTCAAAAAAGAATTATCCAAAATAGCAGAACCATAGCAGCTTATCAACCAATATTTCTTCGAAAGTAGCCCTATATTTAGGTTCACATTTTGTAACAATTCCTCCTCCCTTCAGTATTTAGATGCTTATGAGAACAGAGGAAAAAAGAGAGATGAACTATGTGGATTATTAACATTAGCTCATGATCACAAACTAGGGTGTATTGTTAAAATCTAGTTCAATATTCTGCCAAAAACACAAAATAGAATACTAAAAAAATAACAAAGAAACATTAAATGATGAGAAACTTGACAGATTATAGCTTCTTCTTTAATCTGAACAAAATATACTGGGTATGCTCTCAGTATAACATTCTTCCACTTTCTAGTGAATATGGAAATGCATAAAAGAGTATAGCTGTACATAAGAGTTTTGCACAATTCCAAGCACTGTGCTAGTTAAGACACAAAATCTATCTTGCTTTTTAGAAAGTATTACTGAGGAGTTAAATGCTTAAGGCCCAAATAGAATTCTGAAATTTTGCATTCACTTCATCTCCGTTCATCTCAAGCTTATTTAGCTATCTTTGCTGACCTCAGGAAAGTAGAGAGTGTAAACAGGATGAGTTATTTTTGACTTGGTTTCCAAGAGTGCCCGTTCTTTTCGTTGTATACTCTGTTGTAATTCTTGCCACTCCTAGTAGAAAAATAAACGTATTTTGTTTATTTGTGTCTTCCTTAAGAAAATAACTTTTTTGCGGATTGAGAAGAATATGAAACAGTGGTGGGATTCAAAAACTTTTACCATCTTTTTGGCGGGCATGGCTTGGTGGGCGCACTTTGCATGCATGCACACACTTTGCGTGCACACGTGCACCAAACACACTCTTTGTGCAGGTGCAGAATCATTCCAATTCGCCTCCTGAAAGCCTGCACTCTCCCGGTAACTTCAGCAGCTGCCACACAGCACCTTCTGTACTGCGCAAAGCAGCTGCGCCTCAAATTCAGAGGATAAAGATGAGTATGGAAGCTCAGGAGGGTGGGTGGGCCCAACAGCACAGCGGCAGAGAGAACTGGTTCAGTCTCCGCTGCTCATCACCGCTACCAGCTCGGCAAAGCAGGGCCGAACCGGTAGCATACCATCACTGGTATGAAAATTAAAATAGAAATGCAATGCATTTGTATCTTAATAATAATAATTTTGAAAGGAAAAGAACCACCAATTTTAAATGCATTTCACCAATTTCATTGCATGAATAAAAACATTTGGATGGTTTACTGTATTAGGACAGAAGTAGACATGTTACACAGAAACAGGAAGCTCATATACTTTAAAAAGACTTTCCAACTCTGTGCTTTAACTAATTTTATTAACTACAAGATAGTATCCCTCCCTTTTACCCCACTGAATGAACTGATTAAAACGTCTTATCATAGAAAAGGTTTTGTGTTAGATCAAATGACCATCCTGGTATTTTCTCCAACAGGTAATAAAAAGAAATCTTACAGCTTCGTCATCCTTGTTTTGCTTTTCATCTGGTTCTCGGTCAGAGTCACTGCCATCATCTTTCTCACTTAATGATTCCCGATTGGTGTCATCTTCTTCCGATTCGCTTCCTTTATCAGAAACATCGTAATCCTCATCCTTGACAATTTCCTAAATTTAAAAAGGGTAACTTTATTACATTCAGACATGTTCACAGCACTAATTTATCACAGGAGGCAAATTGTAGCCAATGTTTATTTATTTTTTAATTACATTTATATGCCGCCCTTCTCCGAAGACTCAGGGCGGCTTACAATTTTTGGAGCGCAACCCAATGCACTCAGCAATAGCCTTCCTTCCATTGTATATGCCTGCTTATTACTAAGCGGCATTTTTACAAGTCAGCTAATTGCCCCCAACAATCTTGGGTCCTCAATTTACCTACCCCAAGAGGATGGAAGGCTGAGTCAACCTTGAGCCTGGTGGGATTCGAGCCTGCAATAATTGCAGGCAGCTAGAACTTAAGTGCTAGGTGTTTAACAGCCTGCACCACCAAGGCTCTTATTGATCTTGTAAAAGCTAAGCAGGATCAAACCTGATTAGTCCTAGGATGCAGATACAAGCAACAACCCAGAAGAAGCCAGTGTCAAACTACCTCTGTGTTCTTTTCTTGGCAACAATACAGATGTGTCTACACTGAGAATTGAATTTGAGTCGAAGGATCCTTTGACTTTATTAGATTATTTCAACTCATGAATATGTAGTGTTTACTAGCCTTAGCTTACTTTGGATAATCTCCTATAGCGAAATTTAAGAGACTCTTTTATTTTTTGAAAAAGAAAAAAAAACATGCTACCAAATGATAGTGCACTTGAAACAGGAAGGATATGCTACAGCCTTTTGTAAAATCACATAAAGAACCTCTTCTCTTCATTACTTATCAAGATTTCATAATGCTCAGCTACTATATTCCACAGGCTACAGTAAATATGGAATTTGGTCTATGATTTCTAAATAGAAGTGTTGGATCTCATAGAAATCAAATTATTTTTCAGCTTACAATCCACAAATAATTTTGCTTAGTATTATTTTCCATTTTTCATTAAACAGCAAACACTGGTCCACAGTTTCTCTGAAATTTAAGTATTTCAGCACGCCTGAAAACAAAAATTCCAATCCATTTCAATTGCCACATACATTCCCGGCAACCCCATTAGCTTGTTTTTGCTTCAGCTGCTTTGTTTGTAGCAAAGGAGCAGGAGCTGGCTTCTTTTTCACGAGTTTTTTCTTCTTTGATTTGGAAGTCTTCTTTGCTCCTTTGTTCTTCTGCTGCCATCCTTTATTCTTCGATTTATTAAGGTCTCCTTGCTGCAAACGTAGTAAGATTTAAAGTGGTTACGCTTCAGTCCTTGATCCACCCAAGTGCTTTAAGTATCAGAACAGAAATGAATGCATTTTTAATATCAAGGCATTTGTGGAGAAAAGCAACTGACCAGGGCACCACTAATATCTATGGGCATCTCTAGAGGGAACAGCTGGCTCTACAGAAGCTGGCTCACATTTATCACAAGTACAACACCATTGTTTCATGTATTTTTAACATACAACTATCTTCTCAACAAAAGCCGCTAAATACTTTACACAAAGTTTACATTATAAACCCGGGGTCCCCAGGCCACTGACCAGTAGCAGCCCATAGCCTGCTAGGAACTAGGCCACACAGCTGGAGGTGAGTGGCAGGGCAATGAGTGAAACCAAAACCATTCCCCCACCCCGGTTAGTAGAAAAACCGTTTTCCACAAAACCAGTCCTTGGTATCAAAAAGGTTGGGGACTGCCTGTTGTAAGCACCAAAATCAAGATTAAATTAACCTTCCAAATGGTTTTTACCTTCCAAGGATTAAAAGTTATTTGACAATCTTGCAATTTAGCAACAGGACTCATTTCAAAGAGGAAACCTCAACGGTTACTAAACAAACTTCAAGGAATTACAACACAACCATCCACACCTATGTTTTGAACTTACGCCATCCTCTGCAGGCTGTTCTTCAGCTGAACAGGTTGACTGTTCCTTCTCAAACACTTCCTGAATAAAGGGAGAAATAAATTACCTTAGCCTCTCTGTATCAACATGGAAAAATGGAACAATTAAACATTAATAATGCACAGAAAGTGAAACATTGGTTCGCATTCCTCAAGGTGAAGAATCTAGTTATTAATAGAGGGCAATTTCAATCAGTCTAGTCATTGGTGGAAAGACTTCTGAGATTTTTTTTAAATTTAATTGTAAATAACTCTTGAAAGCAAATATGTATATGGAAGAATTAAGAAACAGAGGGTGGCTTAGATTAAGAGTTGGTTTGAAATGCCACATCTATGTTTGCAGTTGTCTGTGGAGATTCTGTCATCCTGATCATAATTGTCTCCCAAGCACCTTTGAGGCATAATTTGCAGTTTTTACCGTGTTTCCCTGAAAATAAGACCTACCCCGAAAGTAAGACCTAGCACTATTTTCTAAACCTGCCCTAATATAAGACCTACCCCGAAAATAAGACCTAGTGTAAATCTCCAGTTCCAGGAAGACTTTTCAGGGAGCAACCGTGCACCCGCGAAACACACCCCCCTACACACTCACACCCACTATTTGGCACCATAAATATATAAGACCTACCCCGAAAAGAAGACCTGGTGTGTTTTTGGGAGCCAAAAAAATATAAGACAGTGTCTTATTTTCAGGGAAACACGGTACATATTTATATATTCAATTTTTACGTTGCCCGTCTCACATAAGGTAACTCAGGGCAGCATAAATTTATTTCTTCTTTTTCTTTCTTTGTCTAATTTAAAATGAAGGATAAGGTGTCTTCATTATCACTGTTGTAAAGGAACTGCAAAGATATCATACAGGTAGATCTACTGTAGATTACCCAGAGATCTACTTTTTGACCATATATGAAGATGAATGAGTATTTCCCAGCTGATAAATGCACATTTGCAAACTATGCTATTAAAAAAAGATAAAGACAGAAAGATTATTTTATTTAAAAAGTCAAGAAGCACAATACTGTATATCCTTCCCTATATGGCTTGGGTCCGAGGTACTTGCAAGAACGTCTCCTGCCGTCGACGAACACCAATCGCCCAGTGAGCTCCCACAGATAGGGCCTCCTGGGGGTACCGTCAGCTAAACATTGCAGGCTGGCAGCCCCTAGGGGGAGGGCCTTCTCTGTGGGAGCGCCCACCCTCTGGAACCAGTTACCCCTGGAATTGCGCCTGGCCCCTGATCTCTGCTCCTTCCGCCGTGACCTTAAAACATGGTTATTTTCACAATCTGGCTTGGACTGACAGGAGATCGGGGTTTTAACTTGGAATGTTTATTTGGCTGTAATTTAATATTTTTTAATTGTTTTAATTTTTGTATTGTTCGTTTTTATGTACGCCGCCCTGAGTCCTTCGGAAGAGAGGGCGGCCTATAAATCCAAATAAACTAAACTAAACTTCTCATAGTTATCTGCATTTCCAAAAAGGCATTAAGAGTATCCACTTTCACAAAGTGAAAAGTGAATGTAAAATCTTTTGTTCTACTGCTAAGCAAAAATATTTTAGAGATGTGAGTTGTAAGGGAGAGGGAAAAGACTGTATAACTCTCTTTAATTACGAGTAGTTTCTTTAACTGACATTGAATTATCTATTTAGACAAGTGCTTGTAATTTTTTCTTGGATACCGATGATGTCTCCCCATCCCAAATCAGCTATGATAAGACAAGAGCTGCATTTGTGCCCTGGTGAACTATGACAGATTGATTATCAAAGCATAGTCCATGGTTCCATAAAAACTGACCCAGAAATACTTAAGACAAATGGGGTAGGGGGAACTTTTAAGAACAGCTAAGGACTAAATTATTAAGCGCTCCCCAAACTATTTGCTGGAAACTTGATTGCAGGATTACTCTATCTGGAAGGGACAACCAGGCCCACAAATATCATTTGATTCTGCTTTAACGTTTTAATAGAAACAGATTATATTTGGGGGCCCTAATTGTCCCTATATGGCATAATATATTTATCTCTTATAATTATTTAATATTTCCAATTCTCATCCATGGAGACAAAGCTTCAGATTTGGCACAAATCAGACTGAGCTGTTTTCTGAGTCATTAGACTGGGATCTTGAACAAATCCTGTAATCAGTAAGTATGTCTAATTTGAAGCAGAGGGCATGCTTAGAGCCTCCCTTCATGTACCGCATAAAAAAGCCACAAGTGGGGATTTGGCATGAACTGAGGTCTTAGGGAATTCCACAACCTTGTGCAGTTTGCTTCTTGATGCATTCGGGGATATGACAGCATATAGCATAAATAAACCCAAGAACAGTGCATACCAATATAAATACTTACTGCCATTGTCTGTCTTGTCAAGGTGACCAAAACTGTGACTAGCGATCCTACAGTGATGTTATTACTGTCTTCATCATCCAAAACTGAAATAAAGGTTCCCCAATTATATAGCTTTCTTGTGAATAGGTTTTACTCAACTTTTAAATGCATGACTCAAAAAAGGCTAATTTTTTGCAGCTTGAGCTCTCATCTGGATTTTATCCAACCATCTCATTTAATGATAAAACTCAAAGGACCCTAAAGATACATCACAAGCAGCTGCAGATTGAAGGACAAAGGAAGAATGCCAAACTATGTAAGCAGAGAGGCTTTTGATAGCTGCTCAAAGACAAATTTGTATATATTCAATTTCTGCTTCAAAGACTCTGCACAGAATCCTCTTTTAAAAAAAGTTTAAAATGCATACTTTTGAATAAAGGTGTGTAAAATGTTCCAAATCTGAAATAGTTGCTTTGCATTCAAAACAGTTTTGCATTCAAAATGTGGTGTTTCATACTTGAGCCGGGTATTTCCAATTCCAAACATTTTGAATTCAAATTGTTACGTCCACTCCTATTTTGGAAGTAAGGGACTTTAGATAGCTTGGTGTATAATAAAAAATAATAATAACGAAAGAATCTAAAACTGTATTTTTAGTACTGTAGCTCCCTGGCATCGTCTGATGACTGCCAGATGTGCAGGTCTGCTGTATTGATTATACCTGCCATATAAAGTGGCATCAGATTTTAAAAAATCCAGCATTATCTGGGAAACAGGAAACAGGTTGGGAAGGAAACAGGTTGGGAAAGACTGGTCTGAATAATGGTCTAGGTTGCAAATGAGTAGTAAAATAAAGCAAAGATCACATAAATGGAAAGGCCAAGCATGGAGAGTTCATATTGAGTTCCTTAATTTAACTTTTTAGAAAATCAAATCACTTCTTTAAAAACAAATTTTTAAAAAGTAATAGTAAGAGCTTCAATTAAGCAAAGGTAAACAGGTTTAACGGATTAAGGAAAAAGAAAGACATTCAAACAAAATGTTCCTTTCTTTTTAAAATTACCAAATTTCCTCATAGGAACTCTTTAAAAAGTAAAAGGGACTGTATCCTCTAATGACACTGCTCAACATCTACAGCTTCATATGTACTTAAGATTTAAAAATGAATTGAATGACTACTGCCCATTTAGATCAACCAAACCTACTTTAATGGGTACACTAAAAAAAAATCAAATAAAATTTGATGCATTATTTCTGGGAAACAATGAATCCTTCCTTCCTCCCATTAGGTGAGAAAGATCCATTATCAAAGCATGGGTATGCATGCATGCGTGCATGCCTGTACATACTGTACATATCCATCCCCCAATGAGTGTTTAAAAACTCAGAAAAGTAAACAAACCCAGGAACAGGAACAGAAAATAAGACGCAGAAAAATGTTTAAGGTTTCTACTAAATCAGTGTACAAGCAGTGAATTACTACAAATGCAATGTTATGTATGACTAATTTATAATCTGTATCAGGCTGGTATTAATTCAGTCTATTCCTGAAAGCAACTCAGGCAAGGGTTTGTTTACACACCAGCTAGCATTAATTGAATATGGCTGTGTCAAAATTAGTCATGCTTTATATGAGAAACACTTAGTATGCTGTGGTCTTCCATCACAGTTGCGGTATACGGAATATTTCATTCTGAACCATTTTGAATATGAAATTTCACAACGTTCTCATTTCAAGTACAAAACTGTTGTCTTAATATCCTTCTAAATGATTCAAGCTTGAAAGCCATCGGCTAGGAAGCATTTTATACTGAGAATAGCTTTCTCAAGCTTGAAACTCTTCCGCAGTGCTTGGAGTTGCCTGTTCCATGGCCAGAGTGGTTTCATATTTGCAAGTAGGGCAATTTGGGAAATTCCAACCTTGAAACATTTTTCACAGCCCTTGTTCAGATTTATACATATTAACCTGTCAACATGGAAGCTTATTACGTCCTCTTTATTTGACCCTCAAATCTAAGGCAGCCAATGCAGGAGACCTCAAAATTGCTAAGGGATTAACAGTGTAACTCACTATTATTATTAAATATGTAGCATTATTCTGATAATAGGAATCCTGATCAACTCACTAAAACAGCACACACCACCTACCCTGGGGTTTTATATCCATGGTGATATGTGGAAAACTGCCAAGGACAGCCATAACTTCTTCATATTTTTCATCTTCAAGAAAGTGTAGTAAATTGTGGCGATCTGAGGCTTTCAAACTCACCAAGTCTTGGATAGATTTAATTTTGTACTGTTTTCATTAAGCAAAACAAAATATACATTTCTAGGTATTAGACATGAATTATCAAGAACATGAGCTGTATCAAACATCAAGTTTGCTCTTACTCTAATTATTACAAAACATATTACAAAATATGTTGAGTCGCTATATGAGATTCTCTGGAAATGGAGCAATGTTTAATTAATTAAACATAAAAAATCAACTGGATAATCTTCAAGCTCAAAAGAGAGGAAACAGGAAGGTGGGAAATGAATATCGCTTCCTTTTTTCCTTTCCACACTCCCCTAGTCAGCTCAATAACTAGCCTCAAATTGTCAAACTTCGATCTACTTTATATTCCACCTTTCCATCTACTCAGAAATGCCATTTGCTAAAATACAGAAAGCTAAGCATCATTAGTTGACAGTAAATTTGCACTATAAAAGGCTGTGCAGCAGTAAGGAGCATTCTAGCATTCAAAATCAGGTTAATGTCATATGGCTGGTGATAGTTTTATCAGAATGAGTGATCAGTAGTTCTGAAACACTTAACACTTAACAAGTTATGACAGATTGCTTAAGGATGAACTACAAAAAAGCTATTTACGACACCTCAAAGTTGTCTATCTGTCTCTCTCACAGAGAGAGAGAGAGAGAGAGAGAGACAGAGACAGAGAGAAAAGAGAGAAAGAGAGAGTTAAATAATTGCATTTCAGGTACTTTGCAAGTGGCTTGCATTTACGATCGGTTGCAACATCCCACATTGGCATGACAATTTGTGACATTGCCCCACTGGATATGCTGGATTCATTTAACAACCAATTGTTTCACTAAACAACCACTGATTTAGCAACCACAGTGATGAATGTCATAAGAACAGCCAAAAAATCAAATCTGGTCACATAGTGCCCCAACTTACAACCACAACAACTTGCAACCAAAATTCCGGACTCCACTGTGGTCTTAAATTGAGAATTACCTGTAGCTGTTTGCTTTTCAGGGATTTGGATCAACAGCTATTGTAAAACTTTTATTACTTTGAAATATAATCCTTTTGGACAAAATTTTGTATGAATGTGTTTATTCGTTTTTTTAAAAAATTTATTTATTTTTATGCTGACTTTTATTTTATAAGACTTTTTATATACATAAGCAAATATACATGATGTTCCTATTGTCCCGACAGTAACAACCTTGTGAAATGGATTGTGCTAAAAGTGTGTGACTGGCCCAAGGTCACCCAGCTGCCATTCATACCTAAGGTGGAACTAGAGCTCATACTCTCCTAGTTTCCAGGCCAGTTCCATAACCATTACACCAAACAATCAACCGCCTCAAAGAATAAACATTTTCCAGAATGTGGTCAGATCAAATGAGTTCTAAGACGCTACACATTATGTTAATGTCTTCTACCTTTTTATGATTAGACACCCTTCTGAGATTATCTTCTTCAATATGTGGGAGTTGAAGGAGTGGAGACTTAAATTGCTGAAGCCCCTGGACAATCATCTGAGAAAGTTTCATGCAGTTTTCCAAAGAAGCCAATGAGGGAGCACGAAATTCTCTTTCTGAGGGAGAAACATAGGGAAATATTTATACTCAATTGTCAGTATTAATTAGCAATACACAGTACAGGTAGTCCTCAAATTACAATGGTAATCGGTACCAAAATTTCCACAACTAAGCAATGCAGTCATAAAGCACGTCATGTGACCACACGGCTTGTAGTTAAGCAAGGAGTGTGCATCATTAAGCCATCACCTCCTTGCAACTTCCTGCCAACTTCCAACAACCAAAGTCAGCAGGGAAGCTGGCAGAAAATTGAAAATCCCAGCCAATTCACAAACAAGTCAGCGGAGAAGTGGGGAGGCTGCTGCCAAGTGCGTGAGACTAGCAAGTGACCAGGATGAGAGTGTAAGTGGCTGGGGAAGATGGCATGAGTGCAGCAGGGCCCAGAGGAAGGTGCATGATTGGCCTGGAGATGCAGCACAAGGGCGAGGTTCAGAGAGTGTGTGTGAGGTTGTGTGGGTGTCCAATATGGCTAGGGGAGGCTTACCCAAGCAACTTGCAACCTTCCCTGCTAGCTTCCCCATTGACTATGCTTGTGGGAAGGCAGCAGGGAAGATTGCACATCACAATCTTATCTGCAACCATCGTATGTGCCAGCCAGTTGCCAAGCACCCACATCAGGATCAAGTGACTGCAAGAGTGCCAAGACTGCTGGAATTTCAAGGACTAATCGTAAACACCCAATCCTTCAGCATCTTGGCAATGTCAATTTCAAGACCTAGTCTTAACCACCACTTATTCAGCATCATTGCAATATCAGTTACAAGGACTAGTCGTAACCACCACTCCTTCAACATCATTGCAACATCAAATGGTCGCTGAACAATTTGTCGTTCACTGAGGACTACCTATCGTTTACCCCAGAACTGTAGTACTAGGTACTTCAGTGAAAATGGAAAATGGACTCAGAGAAGGAATAGCTTTAAAAATACTATCAGATCGCTTGTTCTAATTTAAGAATGCCTTAATGTAATTTAATTTCAGCTATTTAAGAAAGTTAAAATAAAGGTAGTCGTCCACTTCTGACCACAACTGAGCCCAAAATTTCCACTGTTAAGCAAATGTGAAGTGAAATTAAGTGAATTTTGCCTCATTTTACAATCTTTCTTGCCAAGTTGTTAAAGGAACACTGCAGCTATTAAGGTAGTGATATGATGGCTAAGTAAATATGACTTCCCCATTGACTTTGCTTGTCAGAAGGTTGTAAAAGGGGATCACATGACCTTGGGACACTGCAACCATCAATGAACATATGCCAGTAGTCCAGAGTCTGAATTTTGTTCACGTGGCCATGGGGATGCTGTAAGGGTTGTATGAAAAACAATCATAAGCCACTTTTTTTCAGTGTAACTTTGTTCTAACTTAAAATAGTCACTAAATGAATGGTTTTAAGTTGAGAACTACCAGTACACTGTTACTCCTCCCTTACATGTTACTTGTTTTCATAGAAAGGTTATAGGATTTTAAATATTACTAGACAAGTCATGAGCCCTTGGGTCATCATTTCAGAGATATTTCCTTACCACCTTTCTCAAAGCCTTCAATAATGTCTTCCATGGAAAACCTGTGATACATCCAGAAATGTGTCTCCCTTTAAAATAGTCCATGTTGAACTGTATAGTGCAGTCAAACATTAGCACAGCAAATGTTTTATGAGATTTTATATTATATTATAAAATGTTTTATAATTTTATGTCACACGTTTTATAAAATTTGCCAAATTTCAGTTCCATGGGAGTAATGAGTCCTGGATTTTGGATATATTCTGTAAATTAGACCATTTGATGTACCTTGATTCAAAACATTTTGCCCCATAATGCACCATTTCACCCAGTTAAAGTTACAGGAAAGATAATTTTAGTATTCACAAATATATAATAGTAATCACAAATATATGTTAGGACTTACCTTCCCGGCTACGTGCCATGAGTATTAATTGGCAAATTACATTTACAATTTCTTGAAGCAAGGAAGGGCACTTTTTTAAGACAAACTGTTGATCTACAAGAAAGGGGGAAAAAACCCTGAACAATTCTGTGCATAAAGTGAATGCCATACATGATTACAGTCTTTCCTTTCTTATTATGTAGCTACCAAAAGACCTGTTGTGTGTATTAAATAAGCTCCAAATGGCATCTTGCAAGCAAGCTTCTGTTAGTGCAAAAGGTCATTCCATCTTCCCTTTCCCTTCACATACCTAGAGTAACTCCACACTATCTCAAAATCTGCTCTGAAGGGTTGTTCAATGCTCTAGAGCAGTGCTTCTCAACCTTTTCTTCACCACGGACCTCCTTTAAATACCACGGATCATGGCCACGAACCACCAAGACTTAAGATTTAAATCACAGAATTTCTTCAAGTTTTTGTGGACTCCCTGGGATGACATAGCCCCCACCCCCGGGGTTCGTAAACCACAGGTTGACAACCACTGCTGTAGAGCAGATCTGGAGGGGAGGGACCCAAGAGACTCTACAGGAAGAGGGAATTTCTCTACCAGCAACACTTTTTTCAGTGGTTGATGGACACAGATAAGTTTCAACCAATATCTATATATACAGACGATCCAATCTCAATGTAAATCAAGATATGCATAAATTCTATATTCTTGGGCATGCACAGACATTTCTTTTGCTGCCACGACTCTTCCCCTAAGCAAGTAACGGGGGGAAATCCAGAAGTCATAATTAAGCATCATTTTCTGTTGCTGAGAGCAACTGAATAGCTATCAAACAACCATTTACTATAGCTTCTTGTTTGTCCATTACCAATAATTTACAACAGAACCTCACTAACTCATACCGAAGGTGTGAAGCAACAGGAGGGGAATGGTTTGCAGAAATAACTAGTTCAAAGTATAACCTAGTTTAAGAAACATACAGATTTCAGTCACTTCTGTGAAGTTTTTGATAAAACTCAAATTTCTGTAGCTGATTACTGAAAATATGTGATGAAGGCACAATTTAAGACTCGAGTCCCTTTTGTGAAGTTAAAAAAGCAAACAAGTTCTTTGCCATCAAAACAAAACTAGCTTACACAAAATGAGTGTGAAACTTGTAATTCAGTTAGATAATTTCAAATCCTTGTTCTAGGCCTATGCTCTTATGGTTTCCAAAAGCAAATACCTTGTTCAAGTGTCTCAGGAACTTTCATTCTGGCAAGATGAGATAGTAAGAGCACTCTGGCTTTCAAGCTATACGGACAGGTAAGCGGAGGTTCATTTTTCTTCAGATTAATGCTGCCAATTTCTCTGATAAGCTGAAAATGAAAAAAAAAAAGATAATGCAACTGTAGGACACAGGTAGCCCTCAATGTATCATAATGGAGCCTGCTCATTACGGTAATAAGTCATGAAGGTTGTAAAGTGAGTCATCACAAGACCAGCCTGATTCTACCTTATTTTGTGGAGGTTGTTAAGCAAATCACCATGGCTAGGTGAATTTGTCATTAAGTGAACTTGCAATAATTAAGTGAACCCATTGTTCACTATGGGAGATTTTTGCTGAAAACTGGAAATAATGGCCATAAAAGTGGGCTGATTGTACCAAGCACCTAAAATATGATCATGTGACTTGAGGGGAATTGCAACCACTGGAACTTTGGAATCAAGTTGTAGGTACCTTTTGGGGGAAGTTCCATCCTAATTTCAAATGGTCATTAAGTGACTGGTCACAAGTCAAGGACTATTTCATACAAACACACAAAGAAAAAACTTCACTAATAACAAACCTGGGGTATTTGAATATTGTCTACAGGTCTGCTTGTTGCATCTTTATTATACTGAGGGTCAAATTCAGAAGCCCCTGCCAAAACCATTGTAAGTCCTGCAGAGAAAATAAATGTAGTATAAATATGTAAAATGTATTAAAATATATACAAAGACTTTCTCAAACTTTATCCCAGAAAGATTTTTATTTACCACTTTCTCTTCAGAAACTCATCAACACCATAAACTAAGCATAATTCAAGTACCTTAGGATTACTCTGTCACTAAAGAAGGAAGGACTAAGCATAACGACAACTATTTTCATGAATGGGTATTCAGAAATCTTACAACGGGACTTTCTCCATGGTAGCTAAGTACATTGATTTATGAAATAACATGGATGACAATTAAAAGGAGTATCAGCTAAAATTTTGTCTGTTACCATTCTTTCCTATCAATAAATGTTGTCTTTGCCAGCAACATTAATATCCCATTCTTCTTCAATAACATACAGTTGTATGAGTACACTAGACTAGAATACCTATAATAGGTATCTTTACATTTACTTGTGAATAATTTACCCTGTTCATCTTTCTTCAGTTGGTACCTCATGTTTCATTTTTAAACCTGAAGATTTGAAAGCCAGCTATAATATTATATCTATTCAGAATTCTTTCCATCTAATCATGCAGCTACTAAAAACTAAATGCACAGTTCCATCCAGAGAATGGTGTTAGAGGTGCTGGCCTTGTCCCAGATATGTGAGAAAGAACTGGCGTTGTACTGCAGCAGTTCTTGAATAAGAACAATTTCAGATTCTAGTATGATAAAGCAGGGGTGGACAACTTTTTTTTAGTTTGTGAGTAGCACTTCATCCTTCTGCTGTGCCTGGAGACTACAAGAACATGGCTGATGATTTTATGATATCACTAGAGCCACCATGACAAAGCTAATTTTTCTGGATCTTTTAGAGTTGTGGGGAAGAAGGGCTCCTCAAGTCTTTGTATCCTACTTGTAACAAGTGCTGGAGAAAGAGGGTTCTCATAATTGATTCTCCCATAACAACACAATATACTTTATAGAATGTACACAAGAATCTTCCTAGGAAGAGGAAAATTTAATAAGATAAAATTTAATTTAACCAATTCTACCTTAAATGTTACAACCCATTCATAGACTCAGTAACTTAATCCCACATTCTTCTCAAGGAATCAAGTAGCATATCTCAGAAAACCTAGTGCATAAAGTTTAAACATTCTGTGGAATGCAGATCTACCTCTAAATAACTACAAAGGAAGCACAAATTTATATTTTAGAATTTAACCGGTTTTTAATGCTTACTTTTCATATCCATATTTCTGGTTTTATAAACAAAGTAAGTATAAATTTGTGTTGTACGGATGAGAATCTGGTCTCCACTATAACGAATTGATCGATACCACCAAGAACCCTAAGTCATTTAAAACAAAAATATTGACATTAAGGATGCATAAATGCAGTAAATATACTATTTTCTAAAGTCTTGAACCACTGTGATTTCACAAGCATAATTTCTGTGAAAGCAATGAATTAGCAAAACTTTAGAAATTTAGATGACAACTGGTATCACAATATCAAAAGTTGAAAGATACAAAGAATCTGTGTTGCATAAAAGTTTTATATCATGTAGTACAGTGCCAAGGGGCAGGAAAAACAGAAAACAAAATGATTGCAAAGAAGAAAATGCAACAAACTTAAAATGCTAAAACTCTTTGCATTAAAAGGTATAATACTTTCAGTCAATGCTGCTCAGCAGAGAACTGTGCAGCTATTTTCATGCTTCACCATCTGTATGTTAAATAGATTTGAATAGAATAGAATAGAATAGAATAGAATAGAATAGAATAGAATAGAACTCTTTATTGGCCAACTCTTTTATTGAATACACAAGGAATTTGTCTTGGTGCAAATGCTCTCAGTGTACATAAAAGAAAAGATACATTCGTCAAGAATCAAGAATCATCAGGTACAACACTTAATAATAGTCATAGGGTACAATAAGCAATCAAATCATACTACGAAACAGTAAATTTAAAGTTAAAGACGTATTCAAAACACATTTTCTGTATTTTGGAATAAGCTATATAGTGCAGCAATTCAAAATTTCCTCATGAAATTCAAAATCTCTGAACATTCAGAATTCCAATTCTAGTCCTTTTGTTTTAACCAGCAATAGAATTTAGATAGCATATGAACAATCTTCAAAAAACTGGAAACTACAGAGTCTGAATAATCATGGACATACTTATATTTTACTACAGATTTCGCACACTGATGTGTAAATGTAAGCTGCCAGGTTAGAAAATTATCATCATAAAGTTGGGATGATTGAGTTTGTAAAAACAAGATTTGGTATGTATATAATTTGTATTTTTTGAAATGTACTTTTTCACCCTTGATTTAAAATACTTACTACGACCACTGGAAGAATAACCATAAATGCTAATCCATAAACCAGCAAAACCTAGGAAATATGAAAAGAAATACCAGAAACATGTAATAAAATCAGAAATAAAATCAGAAATGCTCACATAGGCAGAGACATCTTTTTGTATAAAAAGTACTGAAATTTTTCAGGAACAAAGTAGGTAATGAAGCCAAGGTGCTGGTGTTAACCTATAAAGGCCTTCATGACATTGGACTGGGGTATTTGCAGGAAACCCTGCTGCCAATAACAGCTTCCCGACGACCTGTGCGCTCCCACCGGCAGGGCCTGCTCAGGGTGCCATCAGCCAGGCAATGCCAGCTGGCGGCTCCCAGGGGTAGGGCCTTCTCTATGGGGGATATATTTATATTGTATTGTTTTTAGTATTGTAAGCCGCCCTGAGTCCTTAGGGAGATAGGGCGGCATATAAATCATAATAATAATAATAATAATAATAATAATAATAATAATAATAATTTAAAAGACTCCTATATTCTCCTCACTAGATTTCCAATCTGATAAAGAGAAACTAAATCTAAAACTTGCAGAACAGCCTCCCAGCAATAAAACAAAGCCTTCAAGACTCACCATAACTACCGTATTTTTTGCACTGTAAGATACTCCAGACCGGGGGTCACCAACCTTTTGGACCTCAAACTCATAATTTTAAACCCCAGGGACCACTAACCGGTTCTGTGTGGTTGTGGCTTGGTGGTCATGTGACTGGCTGGACATGGCTTGTATGTAAATATTATAAATATTTAAATAAATATTGCATTTTTATAAAAAAGGAGCAACTTTTACCCAAAATCAGGCACAGCAGGCAGGCAGATTGAGTTGCTCACAGAATCACAGATTCATTCAGAGATCTATCTATCTGCCATTGGCTAGCTCAGACTGTCACATAAAATTTGCTTGCAAACAAACTCATAAAATTTGCTAGCAAGCACTCACAAAATTAACTCACAACACACCATGTATGTAAATATTGAATTTTTTTATAAAAAAAGAGCAACTTTTACCCAAAATCAGGCAAAGCAGGAAGGCAGACTGAGTTGCTCACAGAATCATTCAGTGATCTATCTATCTGCCATCGGCTAGCTCAGTCTCTCAAATTTGCTTGCCGTGAGTCTGCATTGAATAATAGAACCTTCAGTCCTAAGGGAGGTTCGGCTGTGCTTAAAAGCAGAGCTGAAGATCTAAAGACTAGCTAGAAAGCAAGAAATCCAACCATTTCCTGCTCCCTAGCTAATCTAAATCTCCCAGCACAGCAGAACAGCTGATGGTTGGAAAAAGGAAAATAGCAATTTAGCAGGCAAGTTTGCCGGGTAACAAGTGAGTAGGTGGGGAGGGTTTCCGCAGGCCATGTGGGCAGCCTTATGTTTCTGCGCAGCCTGGATTAATTGCTTTGACGGGTGCTCTGGGGGTGACATTTCTCTACAGACCAAAATTTTCTCATGGCCCACCAGTGAGCCATGGCCCACCAGTTGGCGACCGCTGCTCCAGACCATAAGACGCACCTAGCTTTTGGGGAGGAAAACGGGGGCGGGGCGGGAAATATGCCTCTGCCTCCCAGCAATTTGCCTCCTTGCAGCAAACAGCCTGGTCAGCTTCAGCACAGCTTGATTTAGCACAAGCAGCTGATTGGTGGTTCGATCAGCCTTCCAGAATACTGCCGATCAGCTGTTCCAGGCTGCGAGGATGCTGCTGCCCATTGCAGCCATCATCACTGATCACCACCTCTGCGTGCCCCATTTTCGGCCTCTGCACATCCCGTTTTCAGCCTCCACACGCTCCGATTTTGGCCTCCACACACTCCATTTTTGGCCCGTTGCAGGCAGCAGGGGTCGCCGCTGCCATCGATCGCCACCATTCAGCAGCAATAGGCAGCAGGAGCAATCCTTGCCACCTGGAACAGCTGATTGGCAGTATTCTGGGAGGCCAATCCAACCGCCAATCAGCTGCTTGTGCTAAATCAGGCTGTGCTGAAGCTGAACAGGCTGTTTGCTGCAAGGAGGCAAATTGCTGGGAGGCAGGGGCCGAAGGGTGGGGGCTGGTGGGTGGTCGGGGCTTCAGCAACATTCGCTCTATAAGACAGACATTTCCACCCACTTTTTTGGGGGGGGGGGAGTGTGTCTTGTAATGCAAAAAATACGGTAAATCATAGACAAAGTGCATTTTTTAAAGTACCATTAAAAGCCATAGCAAACCTAGAACTGGACTAAAGCTCTGCGTAGAATAAATGCAAACTTTCCCAAAACTGGCAACAGTTTACGCACATCAATTGACTGTCATTTTTCTCTGACAGTTTAAAAAAATCTCTGCAGACTATCAACTGCTTTCAGCTTAATACAGCCAAACTGGGAGTTGCCTTACCAAAATAGAATTCTTCTGATCCACAATCCAAGCTGGCAATGCAATTCCAAAGCTTGTAGCTGCAAGTAACATAAATAGGTTACAAAATATGGCAATATAGTCAATACAAATTTCTTCAATCATACAAGCTGGGTAAATTATACATTTTTTCAACCAAACCTTTCTCTTATTAAAAAATAAGGGAAATCTTGTTTTTTAAAATAAGCTTTATCTATGGTACATATGCAGATGCAGAACTAACTACAGGATTAATCTTCTTGCTCCAATCTGCATGGGATCTTAAGATAAACATTCCTTCACAGATAGGGCAAGGTTCTTTTAACATCAAGAAGTACCCACTGTATGAAAAGAAGCTGTATTTATTTGTAAAAGTACAGATTACAGAGATAATTAACTACAACTCAATCTAAGCGTTAAGTGACAAACTGTTCTCTATATAACAAGACAATCCCACCCATTTTGAAGGGCAACCTTGTAAGATCACTTTTAAAGAAACATCCCTAGAATCTGGAAGGATATAAGGACAAGTGCAAATATTAAGTTCTTGATGACGATATATAAACTGAATGGATTATGCATACCCAATTTGGTTTTAGCTCTAAATAACTGGATAGCTTACTATGAAGAGTAACTTTACGGCAAGTTCATCATGCTGCTGAGGCCAACTCAGGACACCACGACAGTGCATTAATCTCAACTTTCATGCCTATGTAAACAACCTTCCTTCAACTGACCCATAGGGAGTGGAAGCTCTATAATTATTCCAAGAAAAGCTGTTGATTGATTTGGAAATATCACTAGATATGCATTTACAACAGATATAATATTGAAATTGAAATATTCCAAATTCTCCAGAATGTTCTCATAACATGAAATTTTGGCCTGGTAATGGTTCAGGATTCAGTCTGATTTTGTATGTATATAAGAACTGCTATTCCCATGTAGCAAGCAAGAATGTAAATTAGACAACATTTCTATGCAGGATTGTAATCTAACAAGGCAATAAATATATTAAATGTTTGAGAAGCTGGATCTCTGGATAACAGGGGATTCACTAATGTGAATTACTATTCACTGAACATTGGGATGAAGCATGAGTGACATTGAAGTTAGCCTCATAAATACATAGATACAAAGATAGATGACATTACTGTACAGACAGTTATACAAAATTAAACTGTTACTGACAGAATAAATCACAGAGCAAAAGTCATGATGCTACATAAATTATGATTTGGTAAAATCAACAATAGAATTACCTTGTGGTCCATCAGGGCTGCCATATTCTTCCCAATTTTTTCGAGATTCTTCATCAGTTAAACTACAAAATAAGAGGCATAATTATGTTAGAAAGCTTGTTTCAAGGGTGCACATTATCCTTGCTCAAAGCAAAGCTTTAAAATTTGCCACACAAAAACTTAAAATCCCCAGGATGATCCATACCAAAATAGCACAGCAGACAGACATGGCAGAGCATACATTCAAGAATGTCACCAAGGTGTAGCCATTATTAACAATAACTTATGTTGATAACCAAATAGGACAAGAAAGGAGAAAACACAGTTTGAAATTATCCCCAGTGATAAAAAGGCTCCTTTGAGTTCTAAATGAGCACTTCTGATGACAAAAGGGAGAAAATAATTTGTAATAAACTGATTTTCTCTTCCTCTTCCAGTCTTTATATGACTGGAAATCTACCCTAAATAATCAGGAGGTCTTAGATCTTTGCTTGTTTTATAAACCAGAATCACTACTTATATACTTAGAAGAAAACAAAACCAATTCTGTATTGTAACTGCTGTAAATAGACAAACTGACTGAAACATACAGAAAATGGTATTAGTGTATATTCATGTTGCTTACAATAACATTCCCTCCCATGAACAGAACTTACGCTGCATAAGCCTTAGCAATATTCATAAACATAACTTCATCGCCACCTTTATCTGGATGGTATTTCAGCGATAACAAACGATACTGCTTTTTAATTTCTGACACTGTTGCACCCTATTAAAATAAGAGGTTCAAATTAATTATTTGCAATACATAAGGATGCAATCACCTTCACTTACCTGAAAGTAAGTTCCACTGACCTCAGTACACCTTGTTTCTGATTATTCACAACAAACCTCAAATACAACATACTAATAATATACTATACAAAAGACCTTCGGCTTGCCTGAATTATTGTAAAATTTAGTTTCATAGTTCACTTCCAAATCATCATTATACCCAGACACTAGTTTGAGATAGCTACAACTTATTGTAAACATTAGAAAGCCAGTAAAACAACAGGGATACCACCACATGTTCAATTTCTGGCGTTCAGGTAAGAATTCAATTTATGACCACAACAAGGACCAGAAAAATCTCTGTTAAGTGATATGGTCATTAAGTGAGACATCATAAGACCACACTCAATTTTACAATCTTTTAGCCATGATTATTAAGGGAATCATCAATGGTCATTAAGCGAGACCTCATCATGTGACTATGACTTGCAACCTCCTTCTGGCTTCCCCATTGACTTTGCTTGTCGAAAGCCAGCTGGGAAGGTCAGAAATGACGATCACATGGCCATGGGACTGCTGCAACAGCCAGAAATCCAGGTTGGTTCTTGGGTGACCAGATCTGAATCACGTGACCTCAGGATGGATGTAAGTGCAAAGACTAATTGTAAGCCATTTTTCTCTTCAGCCCCACTGAAAACCAATGGTTGTTCAGTAAGCACTACATGTAGTCCTGTCATCTAAAGCTCTGACAGTCCCAAAATAGATCTAATACAATGGAAATTCGAAGATATGAGCCCTCTAATCTGCTGCTATTGTTAACACTGCTTTCTTTAAAGTTTATAAAGCAAATTTTAAATCTGGTAAGCCCCAAGCATTGAGAATTTTTTTGAAAGAACGTATAAATGCTAAATGCAACTTTTAAAAAATAAAAACATCTCCAAATGTTTAAATAACTACAAAATTGTTCAATGGCCTCTACTCCTACATAAATAGATACAGGAACATAGGCAAAACTGAATTCAACTGACCTGCACCTATTAAAAATGTATCATTTAAATGAACTATTCAACTTTCAAATAGAATATATACAAGTTTGCATTTCACTTCTAAATAATTTTGATCATCAGCATATTAAATTATATAACCATTATCAAACTATAACTAGTTCTTTTCCTTCTATTTGCAGACACGATTTTTATCTAGATGATGCCTCTAATTACAGAAGAGGATGTGATGAAGTAACCCTAACGCTTTTATATTGTTGTGCTTTTGTTGTTTGCTAACTTCCTTTTTTTCTTCCTATTGTCCCATCTTTTTTATTAACTTGGAGTGTCCCCCAATTTCCTGTTAACATGGAAGAAGAATAAAAGGTTTACTTCCTCCTAACATTACCTGGAAGTGCAAAAAAAGTCCTCACATGGACAGACAGGTACAATTGAATGCCACTTGTAATTTCAGAGACGTGCATCACTGCTTCATAGGACGATATTTTTTAACAAAAACTTTTAAAATACATTTAATTTGTAAAGCACTGTCTTTAGGCCTGCATAGCATTTCTATGTTTTAATACCAAACAGCATTGTTTAGTAAATATGTTGTTTGCTGTACATCCTTATTTACATTATTTTATGAAAGGGTGCCAGATATTCAATGTAGTTTCAAACAACTTTGTCAAAAATTCAAAATGTGACCAACTCAAAAATGAAATACTTAAAATGCAATATATTGTTCACATCTACTCTTACCTCGCATGAATTTTCAAATAAAAAAAAATAAACATTTCTCTGCCGGCTGAATGCTGCCTGTTGTCATGAGACAAATACAACTGGCAGAACAGACTTCTCTCCCTCCCTTTTCCATATGTCCCTAATCTGTCTTTTGAAGAAGGTTCGCGGAGTGAAGAATAGACATATAGACTTAGAATGTGATATTCCACTGAGGGCCCTGGTGAAATATTTAATGTCAAATTTAGTTCAAATACTGAAAAATGGTGCTACTTACTGGGTCTAACTGTAGTATTTCATATGGATTGTATTCTTGATATTCTCGGTCTGTTTTGGACACTTTGTAAGCAAGAAACAAAAACAGTGCCCATCCAGCAAGCAACACAGCTTTTCTGTAAAATTGAAAGTGAAAGAGAAAGTAATTTTAAATAGTTAAAACTTTTGGAAAGAAATCCCTTGCAACCAAAATATCCAGGTACATTTAAAGAAGAATTAACATCACAGAAAACAATAACCAAAATAATTTCTATCCATCTCTCAAAACCAAAGGAATTATACAAGTGTGCCTACTGGTTTCTGTCAATATTCTACAGCCCCATCCAGTATTTATAATGGGCATTCAGCTTAATTATTTTTAAATAATACAACCATACAGGTATTGCTAAGCTTACAACCTCAACTGAGTCCAACATTTCTATTCCTTAGCAAAGGCAGTTGTTAAAAGAGTTCCACCTCATTTTATCACTATAGTTGTCAAGTGAATAATTCGGTTTTTAAGTGAATCTGGCTTCTCCCATTGATTTTGCTTGTCAGAAGGTTATAAATGATGATCACATGCCCCTGGGATGCCAGTTGCCAAGCGTCCGAATTTTGAGCACGTGACCATGGGGATGCTGCAATAGTTTAAGTGTGAAAAACAGTCATAACCCTTTTTTTCAATTCTGTTGTAACTTCGAATGGTCACTAAATTAAAGTTTGTAAGTCAAGGCTACCCGTATACCCAACAATTCTCCATAAAGTAAGCTGCTTGGTGGGCTGGCTTTTTGTTGTTGTTGTTGGGTGAAGATTCCCACTTCCCACTGAGGAATCATCAGCCTATAAAGAATTCTAGGATTTCCACAATATCATTTTTTTAACGTTAATTTACTTTTATTGGAGAATGTGACTTTTGGGGGCTGTTTCTAACTTCCAATATTATGTGGTGTAATTCCGGGTTGTGTCAGATCTGAATTACAATAGACTTCACCAATTTGATGTTTTCCTAAATAAAAGAAATTCTGTTGGAAGCTGTACTTTGCTCTTTTCTTTTTAAATGGATTTCATACTGCATCACAGACACATCTTTCTTTTTTCCCCAAAGCAGGAAGCACTGCAAATCCCCAAACACTGCATTTTGGATGCTCAATAGATTCTTAGATGACCTGAAATTCAATCCATGACTTGGGAATCTTTTTCAGTTTCTTTACAATTAAAACTTCATCAACATCTCCTAGGGGTTCTTGGTAAAATGCTGATCTTATCACTTTACTAAATATTTCATAATGTTAAAATAATCTGCTTTTATTAAAATTCTAAAAATAACCCCGTAAAATAGAAATCCTATTATACTTACTTTACTGTAGGAATTATATTCTGCTGGGGCTTTAACAATCGCAATCGATACCACAGGCATCTTCCATAAACTTTTCTTAAATTCTTTAAACGAATTTGCTCTGCGGAAGATAATTTTACTATTTAATAAAAAATAAAGTATCTTACACACCAGACTTCCTTCTTCAAGCTGTTCAAATCTTGAAGGAAAAACTTTGCAATATTATCCGTAGAGGCCAAGTATTACATGTTTCCCCCCAGCATCATTTACCTTCTATTATACAAATGGACAGAATATGATCCATTTGTTCTCTGAACTTCCCAAACCTCCCAAACCTTCCCAAACCTCCTTTTTTACTTTTCAGAAATCAGCAACATAATACAAGGTAAAAATCCCATCTATGTATTAACCAGGCACAATCCAACTTAGCTTTAAAACCCAGATAAGGTTAGGCAGGTGATGCACCTGCTAACACAAATATTTTAAGAGCTACAAAAAAAAAAGACTATATAGATGTGGTGTTGGCTTGGTAATAGTTAAGGAAAAAACATTGGGCAACATACACCTTCCACTCAATACAGGTAGTCCTCAACTTACAACAGTTCATTTAGTGACTGTTCTGCTACAACGGCATTGAAAAAAGTGACTTATGACCATTTTTCGCACTTACAATCATTACAGCATCCCTGGGGTCACATGATCAAAACTCAGATGCTTAGCAACTGGTTCATGTTTATGACGGTTGCAGTGACCTGGGGTCATGAGATCAGCTTTTGCAACCTTCTGACAAGCAAAGTCAATGGGGAAGACAGATTCACTTAACAACCATGTCACTGACTTAACAAAAGCAATGATTCACTAACAACTATGGTAAGAAAAATCATAAAATGGGACAACATACATTTTGGGCTCAATTGTGGTCATTAACTTGAGGACTACCTATATTGACTGCATGGTAACACTGGCAATTAACATTGTTAGAATTTAGTGGGTTAATATGATTTTATACTTCTGTTCAGATAAGGGACTTAGTAGACGTATCTCTATGAACAGAAAAGTGATTTTTTAGCAATTCCCCCTCTATATAGACTGCACTCCAGATCCAACAGTTGGAGGATCATTCAGAACTCCATGAAAGATGCAAGATATCTGTAAAAACTACAATTCCCCTTTGTTTGTTAGTGAATTGATTAGATCGAAACTCTAATCAATGTCCTACAATGTAATCTATTCACAGAAAGGTATTGCAAGATCTATAATTTACAGATCTGCAAAGTTTAACATGTTTACCATTTAACAGAAATTTTGCTCCTAAGAAGAGCGTTTGGAAAGAGAGATGGAAGGTGAACTCACCAGGATCCCTAGCTTCTGCAACACCATTATGGTTTATCCAATACAATATAATATGGCTTCTACATTCAAATTTACAAGCCAGAGTTTATACTTTTTTCCAAAAAGCCAACCCAAACCAGCAAAATACTACCGTGTTTCCCCGAAAATAAGACCTGCCCCAAAAATAAGACCTACCCCGAAAATAAGACCTACCCCGAAAATAAGACCTAGTGTTTTTGGGAGCCAAAAAAAATATAAGACAGTGTCTTATGTTAGGGGAAACACGGTATGCGATTTGTTCGTGGTTTCGTACATGAATAAATGTACATTGTTCTACATGAATATGGTAAGTGTTTTTTTTCATTTAAAAAATATATGTAAGACCTACCCCGAAAATAAGACCTAGTGTGTTTTTGGGAGCCAAAAAAAATATAAGACAGTGTCTTATTTTCGGGGAAACACGGTACATGCAAGTCAAATACTCTGCCAACTAAATTATACTGCCAACAAGCTATTCTTTTCATAGTAAAAAAACAACAACCTAGATTTTATAGTCTCTGTTAAGATTGGTGAAATATGTTCTTTATAAAAACTTTAAAAAAATTAATTTTCAGTTTTTAAAGCAAAAGGGAATAAAAACAAATGGGAATTACTTCTGAATATGCAGCAGAGTTTTATTTTTTTTACTCGGGCCAAACTTACTTTGTTAAGAATTTTTAACAATTCATACTCTAGCATGAAGTAAGAACCTACAAATATCAGGGAAAAAGCAAGCAGTCCTCTATTGAAATTTAGACAGTTATTGTGGTATTGTGGTACTACTTAATCTTGCATCATCTCAATTTGTAACAATCCCACAGCTTTTAGTGAACCTTATTCATAGATAAGCATACACAGAACTGTGCATTAAGTTTCTTTCTTACAATGCAATTTATAATAAATTACATTATAGTAATAAATTGCTTTATAATAATAAAAAGAATATGGAGAATTTTTATTTTATGCTCAATAGTTTTCTGTTTTCCCATGTTATAGTTTTACTGAATACACTTCCATTAACACTGCAATCTTTATACTTAAAATTGTTTCTAACAGATGTTTTCTAAAAGTGTTATTAACACAACCTTCTGAAATCTGACAAAGGTGTTTAAAGCACACAAAAAAATACCAAGGTAGTTGACTAGAATAAGTGTGGCTTAGTTGCTACTGTATACATAATAAAATTATTTATAAGTTTAAAAAGTCACAGAATAGTGCTTTTAAATTCCAACTCAATTGTATTAATTCCACTAATACATAGGTGCCAGTTTAATCTTAGTGGTTGTCTCACAATGAAAAATGAAATGAAAATTTGGTTATAAAACGTATTAAACTAATATGCAATTAACTGATTTGGCAGGTGTCATGTTACCAACCCCTGCAATGAAAAATGAAGCAAGAGATCTTATTGCATCTTATCTCTTTCCCCATCAGGATTTTCTGTAAACATAAGAACTTGGGGTCCATCAGTTTACAAAGAACCAGAAATAACTGAACATATAACCAATGTATAAGTGAGATTAACTCCTTTAACACATCCTTCTTTAAAATACATAGTGTTTAGTCTTTCAAATGCTAAAATGCTGGCACTATAGTCTAAATTGTCTCTGTCATTCAGCTAAGAGAACTATCAATTTATCTTCAGTGTAATAATTACTCTTCTGAGGTAGGTATCTTTTTTTTCTCCACACCTGATTTCACAGATATACCATAAAATGTCTCTTTGCTGGGAGCTGGGTTTATTTAGCCAGTGTCATCTAGGCTTGGAAGTTAAATAGAGTCTGCCTTAGAAGTCCTGTTGCCAGATCTGTTCCCTAGATGGGGAAATGAAATACACACGCACATAATAGAGGAATACAATGGCATATTGTATTCCCTTGTTATCAAGAAGTCTATAGGAATGCAATCTTGATTTCTGATGAAATCATCAGAAAGTTGAAACTCAAAGGAAATTTTACTTTACAATAAAATACTGCATACTATATTTTTCAAAGATTGAACTCCAAAATTAAAGAACGTGCCAAATAGATTCCATATAAAAACAGAGAGCTACTTTGTTTTAACTTCTACAATCATTTAAACAGGAAGGCAAAACATGGACTATTTAGATTATAACAAACTCTGATTCAGTATTAACAAACGTTCCTGAATTTTGCAAATGCACATTTCTTCTTTCATATATGAGGCAAAATGTTCTTGTGAAGAGAGATTAAATCGAATTAAAGGAAATATGACTTATTGTAAGGATTAAGAATAAGAATCTACTATATTTCTAATACGTTTTAAACAACTATGGTTAATTTATGTCAGAATATTCCAAGTATGGACATGAGGTCTAAAGAGATATAGCCTTCTTTAGGTAATGATCAGATGGCTATTTCTGAATTAGGCTAATAAAAATTTGTTTAAATACTGAAGTATAAATATGGAACATATAGCATCTGCATTTGTAATATACATCTCCATCTAAATTCAATCTCAACTGACTGACAACATCTGTTTTCAAAGAATATGCAAAATATACAGAAATACAAATTCTGGTTTGGTCGACTATTAATAGGTAGCTACAACAAGGCATCATCTGTTTAATCTGAGACATTCTTGCCACTTCCACTACCCATCCTAATACAAAGATAAAGTCAGCTTTCAGCAAGATGGTAGGCATAATCATTCTTGAAAGGAGCTATTTGGATATGTACATAGACATAAATTTGCAGTAGGTAAACTAGGCATAGTTTGTACAGATTTTTCTATTTTAGGTAAAATAATGATCTAATTATGATCTGTCTTAACTGAAGTGTCTAAGTGTGTCTTAACTGAATTAAAGTTAGATTGCTGAAATTCACTTTGTCCAGTGCAACTCAATGTTTGAAAAGTGCAATTTTCAAACCATTTTATGAAGCATGCAACTGTACTGCTTCCCCATTTGCACGGACTCTTTTTTCTTCTTCTTTTATTCAATGATGTCCAATTCTCAGAAACTGCCTGGACAAATTTCTGTAGTTTTCTTGGCAAGATTTTCCACAAGTGGTTTGCCATTGCGTCCTTCCTAGGGCTGAAAGAAAATGATTGGCCCAGTTACCCAACTTGCTTTCTGCCTATGACAGGACTAGAATTCAGAGTCTCCGAGTTTTTAACCTAATGTTTTTTGACCACTACACCAAACTGGCTCCACACTGACTCCACTACATTTCTAAACCTTTCAAGGTGCTCATTTAGCTATCTATATACTACTAAAATTCTCATTACCAGAATCTTTAGCTAGGTGAAATGGTGCATCATAGGGCAACAATTGTTTAACCAAGATACCTTAAATGGGCTAACTTATAGAATGCATTTCAAATTCAGCGCTCTTGCAGAACTAAAACCTAACCAATTTTATAAATCATTTTATGACATAAAAATTATAAAACAGTTAATGACATAATACAAAATGTCTTAACATATTTCCTGTGCTAATGTTTGATTGTGCTATATACAGTTTGACATGGGCTATTTTCAAGGCGGATACATCTCTGAATGTATTGCAACTTTTCCAGTGAAGGCAATACATTAGAAATCATGTCACTGTTAAAGGCACAGAAGAATCTTGTGAGCAAATATCCCTGAAAGTATGACCCAATGGGACATAGGTCGCCTAGCTATCTTCAAAAGATTCAGCAGCTTGGAGCCAGGTTTGTTAGATAACTTCTGATAATACTGCATATGCTTGATTACGTAGTTGATTTGTTATGTTCAGCTCATTATATAATTGTTCAAAAATTACATAGTAACCAACTTTTCACAGCAAATTAAGGGATGGTATCTACATGCAAAAATAAGGACAAGGTATCGAAATAGATGTGGCCTATGTATCCAAAACAACAAATCCTGTTCAGGCCCAAGATCAACATTTTTAAGGTAGGCAGGAGTAAGTGAGGCCTCTTAAAACTCAGATCACTTTTATTAAACCCAAAAATAATTTTATATAAAAATCGTTGCAATCTTGTCAACAGTAATACTATTTAAAACGCTGTAAAAACAGATAAACAGTACTGTGAGCTGTACTAATGGCATCAAATGCAGTGTTAAAAGATGAGAGGTTATAATTCAGACAATATTTGGAAATAAGATCATTTTTTAATATTATTGGTGTTGATATTATTAAAAAGCTGGATCTGACAAAAATGTTTTAAATGTATAACTACTTCATATTACCTCAAGGCAATAATCACTTCAAACTTTATACAAGAAAAACATGTTTTTCCTACATATTGGGGAATTCTACAAAATAATTTTCATCTATTAGGAAATAATTTTATAAAATCATCTTATACATGATCTAGAAATACTAAATTCTTTATTCCCAAATATCCATTCTACTTTTATACTAAGACAAAACCTCAAACATAAAATAACTGATAATCCACTTATTCCCAAGAATTTACAGAATTATCTTGGAATGAGAGGTATAAGTAACTGCACATTATAAACACTGACACATGCTTCTGTTTCTTTTCATTATGACGGAAAGTAAGCAAAAATATCAAAAGAATGCATCTTATTTATAATATACTCAAAAACAAATTATATGGTCAGCTGAACATTGGGGTGCCATGGCAGGGACAAGATATGTCCCACTTTTAGATTCCAATACATATCGCAGATACTTTTCTGTACGTACAAAAGCTATACTGGAAGAAAGCTTGAAATCAAAATGCTGTTCTATAAAAATCATTGGAAAACAAATAAATTGTCTAGATTACTATGACTACAACCTTATGCTTTCAAGTAGTGGTCATTAAATTAATATTTTTGGTCCTTAATTCTGTAATACTTAAAATCAGTAATAGGAAGTTTTCCCTTTCAACATAAAATCTGGTAATTCCCCTTCAAACCAAAAGTATACAGTGTTTCCTGGACAGTTTATAATCTTGACATTGATGCCTGCTTTCCATTGTCAATACACAGCCATCAACCTGAGTCAGAATTACTTTTGCACTTCGTAGGAAAAAGTTTGCATATATCTCTTCAATGCATACACATTCATGTTCTTTTTTTTTTTAATTACATTTATATGCCGCCCTTCTCCAAAGACTCAGGGCGGCTTACAATTTTTGGGATACAACCCAGTGTGCTCAGCAATAGCCTTCATTCCATTGTATATGCCTGCTTATTACTAAGCGGCATTTTTACAAAGTCAGTTTATTGCCCCCAACAATCTTGGGTCCTCAATTTACCTACCCCGAGAGGATGGAAGGCTGAGTCAACCTTGAGCCTGGTGGGATTCGAGCCTACAGTAATTGTAGGCAGCTGGAACTTAACTGCAGGCATTTAACAGCCTGAGCCACTTTTATTTTCATATCCACTTTTATTTTCTGTAACAAGTAGTAATTTATAGCCTTCCAGATGTCAAACTCTTTGCAAGGTACCGGCTAGGGAAATTTGTTGTATTTCTGAATCAAAATCATAAAACAAGATAATATGTCCAACCCAGAGTGAAACCCAGCAGGATGATAAATTATGACATATGGAAGGCCTTGTATTCAGGTATGAAAAATCAAGTGCATAGGTACAGGACTGGGGATGCTTGATGATGGCAATTTATGTGAAAATGGTCTAAGGGCAACTACCAGCTGAAAACTAGCAAGCAATGTATTAGATTATGTCCAGTTTATGGCATTCGACACTAGTCAGACAGCACTCAGATTACAGTTTTCCTTTCTTTGCATGGAGAAAATTCAGCTGGAGAAAATTCAGAAGAGAACTATCAAGGTGTTAAAGGGTCTGGAAATGAAGCTCTCCAAGGAATTAGACATGCTGAGTTGGCAAAAGAGATTAAAGGGAATCATGATAATGATCTACAAATACCTAAAAGGAGGTCATGTGCAAATGGGATGAGCATGTTCTGTGCTGTGATGGAAAACACAGCAAGGGCCAATGGACTAAAATGAAGAGATGATTGTGGCTAAATGTTAGAAAGAACTACAAGGTAGAAAGAGATGTTAAGCAGAGAAACAGTCTCAGCTTCCATGGAGAGGGGGTTCAACTAGAGACTAAGACTCCCTGTTGGGATTTCTGCAGAACGCAAGAGGAAGTACAAGTAGTCCATGACTTTTGACCCCAACTGAGCCCAAGATTTATGTTGCTAAGTGAGAAATTTGTTAAGTAAGCTTTGCCCCATTTTACAACATTTCTTGCCACATTTATTATGTGAATCTCTGCAGCTGTTACATGAATAAAACAACTTATGTGAATCTGGCTTCCCCACTGACATTACTTGTCGGAAGGTCGGAAAAGGGGGAATAACACAACTCCGGAACACCACAACTGGTCACACATGTGAGTCAACTGGTCACACATATCAAGCATCCAAATGTAAATCACAATGACCATAGGGATGCTGCAAAGGCCACAAGTGTGAAAATATGGTCATGAGTCACTTTTTTAACCCCACGGTATAACTTTGAATGTTTGCTAAATGAACTGTTGCAAGTTCATAAGGGGCATGCATAAGTGTACCAACGTTCCTACTGTCCCCATCTTAATGTTCCCTTTTATTCGTATCTATTTTATGTATTAATAATGACGTTTGTACTTATATACATTATCAAATGCACACTTGACAAAACAAATAAATAAAACTAAAAATAAAAAGTCGAGGACTACCTTTACATTGTGGGATTCCTCTCAAGTATGGGTCCTGCTCTTTTCCTCCCCCAATAATTACTTAGCATGAGAACCTGGGGCTGAATTAACCATGGCTCTACCAAAAACTAACGCAACCGGCTCCACGGCACGAAGAGTAGGAGATAGACCTGCAAGGCGTTACTCCAAGCCGAGCACTAACTCCTCTACTAACCTGAGATTTCCCACCTGCTTGGAAGGGGGCAGGAGAACCAGCACCAGGGAAGGGGGGGGGGAAGGAAGCGAAGGGCCACGGGCCCCTCAATGCTCGGCGGGGAAGAGTGTAGGTGGTAAGGGGACCCCGCCACCCTTTCTCCAGGCCAGGCTAGAGGCAGGAGAGCGAAAGGGGGAAGCAAGTTCGAGGCGCCGGGCCTGCCAGCACCACCCCTGAAGGGAAACGCTGGGCGGGATACAGGAGGCACTTACCGGCGTGTTGGTCCCGAGGCCACAGGTAGTAGGTGGCGGGGATAACGATGAGGGCTACGAAGCTGGTGAGGAAGTAGAAGAAAGTGTTGCCGCTGTCATCGTACTGGAACTGCTGCCCGGCCATGGCTGCCCGCACGCCCCGCCCCCCCGCTCGGCTTGCGTGCTCGCTCCTTCAAGCAGCTCCAGCGGCGGCCTCTTGCAAGGAGGATCCCGCGAGAATGAGGAGGGAGGAGGAGCGGGAAGAGCAAGCACCCTTCGCTCGCCCGCCCGCCCGCCCCGCCGGCCGCTCTCGGCGCCAGTTCACGCTTTGCTTTGCTTCCCCGCCCCGCCCCCAGCCCCACTCGCCTCCCGCAAAGCCAACACTCCTCACAAGGAAGGCGACGTGTCACTGCGCAAGCGCCATCGCAACCATTGTGACGTCGCAGTGGCGAGGGGCGCTTCCGGGTCCTCGGCCGGCTCCGAGTAGGATTGGCTGAGCCAACGGGTTCTCTCTTCGCCCGATTGGCTGGGGGAGGGTCCGGCGGGAGAGTTCGAAAGAACGCCGAAGCAGGTGTGATTGCTTTCAGGTGACATCATAGTAGTGGGTGGGAGAAGGTGTGGGTTTTTCCTTCCAAACCTGCAGCTTCGTTGTCAAGAAGAGGTTTGCCTGTTTGCGAGATTTTTCCCCCCATACACTAGTTCTACAACACCAGTATTCATTGGAAATTTCTAGGTATTTTTACCACTTGCGAAGGTGAAGATGTTTTGCGATTGGATCGATTCCGGATCTGTTTTAATAACACATTTGTATCTTATTTATATTGATTGCTTTTATTTAGTATCTTATGACTATCAATGAGTGTTGTCTCTTATCATTTATGATGATTTATAACTTGCTGCTTGTATGTGCAATAAGCGCTTATGCACTCGAGAAAAATTCCTTATGTGGCCAATCGCACTTGGCCAATAAAGAATTCTATTTGCTGCAACCAGTTGTTTAGGTTTGCACAATGTGTCATTAAGAAACTACATAGGCTGGTTTCTCACAGTAGTACCTATTAGCTGACTCCATTTTATTAGTCCACATCAATCACATCAATCCCCAGACTACTATATGATTTCCTTGTGAGTTAAGCCATTGTATCTTGTCTCTAATTTTCTGGCTGACAGGTAGTTAAACACTACAAAGGCTTCTATACAAAGTTTCTTTATTGGATTATATCAGGCGTCCACAAGGTATAACTCACAGTTATGCTGAGATTCATCTAATGTGCAATTTTTGCATTGTCGTCTTCATAGTGTGAAAAGATAGTTATCTTCATCCCATAATCATACGGCAAAAGGAGACTCCAGCATGTTGCTGGGTCCAGGTAAGAATGAACAAAACTCCCCCCAACCCAACCAGAGGTCAATTCAGTGACCAATCAGGAGTACAGATGTGACATGACATGAACTACATTTCCCATGAGGCATTAACTACATTTCCCATGAGGCATTCCCTTAAGGGGACAGCTCTCATTCCCAAACTAACTATATACTGTTTAACCAAAACACATTGGGTTTACAGTATATACATATTAAGTTGTAAACATGATTTATTGGTTTACAAACCATTCTGGCTAAATTGTATTAAGCCACAAGCAAGCCCCATTTTAACAATGTAATCTGAAAAATCTCCATTTCATTGTCTCAATTTTGTTCCTTTGATTCCAAAGAATGCTTGTTAAGAATTTAGGAGAGAAAGGGAGCTGCTGAGAAAACAAGGTTGAATATATAATGTTTCTAAGCCAACTGACAGACTGTCAAAGAGCCTTGGTGGCTCAGGCTGTTAAATGCCTGCTCTTAAGATCCAGCTGTCTACAATTACTGTAGGCTCGAATCCCACCAGGCTCAAGGTTGACTCAGCCTTCCATCCTCTCGGGGTAGGTAAATTGAGGACCCAAGATTGTTGGGGGCAATAAGCTGACTTTGTAAAAATGCCGCTTAGTAATAAGCAGGCATATACAATGGAATGAAGGCTATTGCTGAGCACACTGGGTTGTAAAAAAAAAAATTGTAAGCCGCCCTGAGTCTTCGGAGAAGGGCGGCATATGAATGTAATTTAAAAAAAAAAATTGTGAATCTGTTTCTAAACTGTTACAATTCCAAATTATAATCTGTAATTTCCCAGTATCTGTTTGGGTAGTCTATGAAAAACATTAATAAATTGTGCTGGCAGTCTATTGAGATCAATAATTTCACTCTAATCAGAATACAAATACGCCATGGCATTTTTATTGCACTGTATCCCCATAAAATTGACTTCATTTTGACCCCAGCCCATCTGTGAGAAAAGGCTTAAATTATTCTCAGCCAAACTGGTTTTACAATAACCTGCAGCAATGTCAAGGCAATTAAAATCTGATGCACTTCATATCACTCTTCTGTGAGTGTCAGTCAGGTGACAAATAGGGGATGGGATCAGCTTAGCACATACTGGACACTTTAGCCTAGTGTAGGCATGCCCCTTTCCTGTAGTTTAGTTTTCCTTTTTTCCTCCAGGAGAAAACCGGATAGAGCTGAACCTTGTTTGTACCAGGAATTCCCCACAACCTGGCCAAACAGCTTATCAGCTACTGAGAAAGTAACATTATAAATCTAGAAACTCTGTTCTCTTAAAATCTAGGTTTTGAAAAAGAAATTTCTTACGTTTTTGCAAGGCAGTTTCCCTGTCCTGCTTACCAGCTGTTTTGCAAGCTTGTTTTGACTACACCCAAAGGTGATTTTTCATGAGGCAAGTGGGCTTTCTGGTTTTTCTTTGAAGATATTTCACTTGCCATCCAAAAAGTTCTTTAGCTCTGACAACTGTTTTGATTACAGTTCAAGATTCTTTGAAGCTTCAAGTTTGTTTCCAACCAATACCATATTGGTTGGAAACAATACCAATACTTCTTCTACAAAGTTAGAGTGAAGACTGTTTTTTGTTTGCAAAAATTGGAAGGTCCTGGTCTTGTTTTCCCACACTTGGCACCTTTAGTTTGTACTACTTCATTAATTGTACTAAAACTGTGGTTTGATGAACCATGATTTACTGAATAAGCCACCACTGGAAGGATTTATACAACATGTTATGTCACAACTACAGCATTGTTTAGCACAATGACTGAATCCATGTTCCTATGAAGGAGTTAAAGTGAAGGAGAAATACAATTTGCTTATCTTTGTCATTGAGAAGGAAGACTGTGTTAAATGTAATTAACACACAATCCCCAGGAGGTTAACATGAAATATGGAAATGTATTGGCTTTTTCTATAGCAACCTTAACTAAATAAACGAGGTATGCTTAGTATGTTGTGGCAACATCTGAAAATGGGCAATTGACCAAATCATCTAACTTCCAAAGACATTAAATTTAAGCCAAAACAGCATGTCATAGATAAGCTTAAATTTAATTCTATCTGGTACCATGGGAGCATCTGCACCCAATCTGCTTTATATAGCTAATCCTTTAGAAAAAATCTAGAATAAAGAACTGAAAAGCAATTCTCTTTGTTATCAAACTCATAAGGCCTGGCAGCACAAAATGTAGTCCCAAAGTTTGGCTGAGGTGGCCAAATAATATCTATTTGCCTGAAAAACTGGAAGAGGATGACCAGTGAAGCTTTGACAGTCTTCTCCCAGGAAACAGTAGATGGAAGAGTAGAACTCTATTTCGTAAGGCGTATCCTCTGACCAGTATAACTACATTGCAAGTACTTTTTCAGTAAGATTAAGTTAAGGATATTCTAGGATCAGAGCCTTGGGATCATATCTATATTTATAATCTGTTTTTAGTAATTTGGCTTGTTGGGTTTAATCTTATTTTAGGTAATTGTTTATTGTGTTGGTTTTAATTGTGAGCTGCCCCGAGTCCGTTCGGGAGAGGGGCGGCATACAAGTCAAATTAATAATAATAATAATAATAATAATAATAATAATAATAATAATAATATCTACTTCTCTATGCTGGGGGCAGTGGAGGAGACATCTTCACCGTTTTTGCTATCTCTATCTTTTCCTTTCTTCAGAGCAGCATAGTGAACATAGGCATTTTTTTTTGCTAAATCTCCATTTTGATAACCTTTTTTTGAACTTAATTCTTGTTCAATAATGTTTTTTTCAGATACTATTCCCAGAACTAAATACTACTTGAAGTGGGATCTGTGGATTAGAGTGTAACAGTTATTTTCTGTGGTCTGGACTTCAGATTCCTATTAATGCATTCTAAACTACCATAGTATTTGTTTTTGATAGTTGCATTGCACTATTAGCTTGTGTTTAACTTGTGATTACTGTAACATCTGAATCTGTTTCATTACTGTCAAGTCAGGTTCTCCATGTCCTCTATTTGTCTCTTTCTAGTCGCATACACACGTTTTTTTTATCTTCCCAGATGTAGGAGTTTAGGTCTCTTTCTATTCAATTTCACCTTGTGTGTTTCAGTTCATTGTTCAAGACTGACTGGATCTTTTCCAGTGAGCATTGTTATTGGCAGATTGTTATCAATCCCAGTGCAATGGAAGGCACATGAATCTAGGGTTGTCATGCATTAATAGTTAGGGTAAAATGTTTGTCAAGGGAAACATTATTGCAGGAGAAATCTGTTGTGATGGCATGGTTAGAAGAATTAGAGCCAAATTAGGTGGGTTCGTTCTTTCACACTGGCTTTTTTGCATCTCCTTCTCTAATATTTGCTTTCTTCCACATATTGCAGGTGGTTTGAAAAGGGACTATACTGCTTATATAGTGATAGGATATAAATTCCCAATGAGTATAGTGGAAAGAGGGCAACCTTTTAGGGACCAAAGGGCACATTAACTAAAGCAGAAGTATTTTGAGTAATTGCCCAGCATCAGTCTTGCTTCTGTATTTCAGATTTTCAGAAACTGTGACCAGCAGATGGCAGCCTAACTACACTCTTAATGCCTTTGCTGGTGTCAGCAAGGTCAAAGTTTCCCTTCTCTAAATCAGCAATGAATACCTTAAATGCTTATATTTCTCCAGAGGGAAATATTAGTGCTGGCTTTTTTTATGCTCAAGTCTTTATCCAAATAGATCATCACATCAGTACACTCAGAATTGCCAAACTGATTTCCACGATACACATACTTCATTCTCATAGAAAAGGCTGTCTTTCATACCTTCCTTTGACTTTTTTGCCATTTTAATCCAAATAGGATCACAATTGGATTTGTACAACGTATTACAGTAAATAAAATATCTTTTTTGTTTGTGAGCTGTAGGAAACCAAATCAGCTCCTTTGCTATACTAAGGCTTTAACTTTTCTATCTCTAAAAATGGACAATACATAGATCGTATTGAGAACCTGCTAATGGTAAAAGCCCACATTATAGTTACAAAGAAATTGATGCTTGCAAGCATTTAGAAACCTACTAATACCTCTTTTCAGATTCCCTTTTCCTTCTGTAAATTGTTATGCTCCATCTTAAAACTGCATGGAAAATATAAGAAAGTACCAATCAGAGTAATTAACAGCACTGGGGAATTAGTACCTGCCTACCTTGTATATGGATTGTTATGGGGTTGCTATGTCTTCTCTATAGTTAGGGCTATAAGCTAGAGCTGGAAAATGAAGACACAACCAAGAAGAAAGCAAGAACAACCCACTTCCATGTTGTTGTCAAAAATCCTACATATATGAGTCTATGAATTCATGAAGAACTTAATCCTTACTTAAACACTCGAGTCTGTCTGTTCCCAGTCTTTGCTCCACAGACAGGCTAAGACTGGAGTGCCAGAATTCCCAACTGGGAGAACTCCTGCCAGACTGAAAATTCTGAAGGCTCTCATTTCAAACTTTTTGAGTTATGAGATTGAGGAAAGTTGCACTAGTAGATACTTGCTGTGTTCCATTTGCCAAGAACTGGCCAGCTGCAGTCATGGGAGAGGTTTTGAATTGTTCAGAAAACAATGTAACAAAATCTTCTGAAATATGCTAAAAGATAAATGTGGTAAAAGGATACCTTACCAACTACAGTCAGTGAGATATTCTATATTAAAATAATGAAAATAAACTTGTTACAAGTAAAATATTTGAGGGGGGAGGAAGAAGAAAAATATATACAAGTATGTTTATTTTATGAGTGCTTATGATATTTATGTAATTTAAATAATTCCAAATATTGTTTTCTCAAATTTTATACAGTAATCAGCCAATATAAATGACTGTCAAACATGAGGCATATTTCTGAGGAAAAATACCAGTGGATTTACTAAGGAGAAAAGATCACATTTCTCTTCCATCTAAAGCAGAGGTGTCAAACTCACGGCCCATGAGCTGGATATGTCATGTGCTGGCCACTCCCACCTCCGGTTTAGCAAAGGGGAAAAAGTTGTGATATGTCATGTGATGATGCTGAGTCATTGTGAGTTTGACACCCCTGAACTAAAGGTTAAAATTCCTCAAGTTAGTGGCATGCATATGGCATGGATACACACACCCTGTGTCTTGATATGCTGCTCGTATATGTGATTTGGACAACATGTGAAAGTGGCAAATATGTTGACATACAGGGTAGTCTCCAATGAGAGATCCTGACTTAAATAGAATAGCATGGGTACACTTGGATTAAAACTGGGCTTTAGTTATTCTTATGGCATATTGGCCCAAATGTGGCAGTCCGTACTTGCACAGCCCGTACATCAAATGCCGCATGTGGTGGCACAAGCAGGGCCAAGAAATAATTAGAGAACAGATTGGAGAGATAGAGTTACAAAACAAGTTAAGCCATAGGAAAAAGATATCCCAACCATTAAGAGAAATACAGAGATTTTGCTCACACCTGCAAAACATTTCTACTCAGTTACATGCTCCAATTATAGATGGGCCTTTTCCAGGGCTTGCTTTAAATTTCTCCCTTCGGGCATCTTGGAAGGCAGCTTTAAAACATCCCAGGATTGCAAAGGCAGTACTCATGTAGATCAAGTATCATCAAACCCATATAATTTTTTTTTTCTAGATTGGGCCTTTTTGTACAATTTTTTAAAAATCTTCCAGGTTGTACTGAAAAATTGAATGTAAATTACCCTACAGTTGATAAAATCTAAAGTTGCCTAAGCTGCAGCAAAATGTTGCAACTTGCAACATGGATATGCTGTAAGTAGTTTATAAACACAGGTCAGGCTGGCTATCTGCAGAGTTAACCTTGTTTATGGAAATAGTTGAGCCTTTTAATATTAGTTAATTTATTAGTATTTCTTGTATTGGATCTGATGTTGGATTTCTAGTCAATGCCTTCAGTAAAGTTTTGATTTGATCTGACATGGACACAAACCAGGCCACACCTTTTCTATCTTAGTAAGCAAAATATTTAGTACGTATGTAGTGCCTATGTAGTAAATAGTAAAACATTGTGAAAGTCCCCATTGACCAAAGCCATGCTGGGCAATAGAGGCCAATATTTACAATATCATCTGGTAAAAACGATGGCATATACCAAATTGGGATTTGGAATGTAAAGGAATAAATGTTAATAAGCATGAATTAATTAATGGATTATTTTTTTTTTAGAAAAATAGGTGCATTATATACCTGTGGAAATAAAAAAAATGGACTCAAGTACAAGTGAAACTCGAAAAATTAGAATATCGTGCAAAAGTTCATTTATTTCAGTAATGCAACTTAAAAGGTGAAACTAATATATGAGATAGACTCATTACATGCAAAGCAAGATAGTTCAAGCCGTGCTTTGTCATAATTGTGATGATTATGGCTTACAGCTCATGAAAACCCCAAATCCACAATCTCAGAAAATTAGACATGCAATCAGTAAAACAAGCATTGTACATAGAACAATATTGGACCTCTGAAAAGTATAAGCATGCATATGTACTCAGTACTTGGTTTGGGCCCCTTTTGCAGCAATTACTGCACTCTATGCGATGTGGCATGGAAGCTATCAGCCTGTGGCACTGCTGAGGTGTTATGGAAGACCAGGATGCTTCAATAGCGGCCTTCATCTCTTCTGCATTGTTTGGTCTCATGTCTCTCATCTTTCTCTTGGCAATGCCCCATAAATTCTCTATGGGGTTCAGATCAGGCGAGACCAAACAATGCAGAAGAGCTGAAGGCCGCTATTGAATCATCCTGGTCTTCCATAACACCTCAGCAGTGCCACAGGCTGATAGCTTCCATGCCACACCACATCGAGCAGTAATTTCTGCAAAAGGGGCCCAAACCAAGTACTGAGTACATATGCATGCTTATACTTTTCAGAGGTCCGATATTGTTCTATGTACAATCCTTGTTTTATTGATTGCATGTAATATTCTAATTTTCTGAGATTGTGGATTTGGGGTTTTCATGAGCTGTAAGCCATAATCATCACAATTATGACAAATCGTGGCTTGAACTATCTTTTTTTGCATGTAATAAGTCTATCTCATATATTAGTTTCACCTTTTAAGTTGCATTACGGAAATAAATGAACTTTTGCACGATATTCTAATTTTTCGACTTTCACCTTCAACTGAATGAAGATGGCCTGATCTTATGCAGTGGACTTGATCAATGCATGCAGGGAAATGAAGATGTAGGTTTAATTATGACTGAAAGACTGAGTTGCATCTCAGAAAGTACAAAATGTATCTTAGCAGCATATAGTAATATAGGGATGGGCCTGTGTGCCAGCTCTTTGGGATGTAATATATTATTTGACAGAGTCTGAACAATACAATTAACCTAGAAGTTAAATAATAAGGAGGCAGCGTTAATTTCCATTGCAATAAGGATAGGATCAGTAAGAGTTCAATTAGCATTACATTTAATTTGTATGAAGTAACTCTTGTGTACTAGCATGAGGGGTCACAATAAGTAAATGTTAACCAAGATGGTTATGTCTTTCAAGATTGAAGCCGTTCCACAAAAATTTGTATCTTCAAAAGAAGTTTTAAATTTGGAGCAGTCAGAAAAAAAGTGAAACAATCTGGAAGAAAAGTAGAACACTATGGGAAGGGATACAAGCATTAGAAAGTAGATTAATCTCCTAACAGAATGAATGAAAGGTTGACATAAGAAAAGAGGATGTGGAAGGTAGTTTGAATTGAGTGAAAAGAATAAAATAATGATATAAAGCAGTGGTTCTCAACCTTTTCTTCATCACAGAGCCCCTTTAAATACCTTTTGAGGCCACGGAACATGGTCATGGTCCCCCAAAACTTAAATCAAGATTTAAATCATAACGTTTCTTCAAGCCTTCATGGACCCATTGTGACAACATCACAGCCTCCAGGGGTCCATGGGCCACAGGTTGAGAACCACTGTTATAGAATGCCAGAAAAATGGGTGGAATTATGAAAACTTGAAATAGAAGACTTCATATCTGATAACTTGAAATATGGATGACAAATGCATATATACATTGAGGATGAAACATACTAGTACATAATACAGAGATGTGGTCAAAGAGCATGGAAAAATTAAAATAGGTAAAAATGCATAATAATGGAAATCAAATATTGTTGGGAAAGTTGGGTGAAGAGGGCTAAAGAAGGAACCTCCAGCAAAGTGAACAGAATCAAAAATAAGAGTGATAAATTATTTGGGAAGGGAAAATGAGGCAATGCTAGAGGTTTTAGAGTTTGTATGGGAATTCTAGTGATGTATTGAAGAAGCAAACTCTGGAAAGATTAGTGCCCAAGAAAAATGGCTAAAGAAGAAAACATAAATGTTGTAAAACCTAAGAAAAACTACTAAGGTTTCAAGATGTAGCTAGTGCATCTGGATCAATTCAAATATGGATGTGGTCTGCTTATGGAGTGATTGTGTGACCTGTTAAATAGGTATGGAGACTGCATCTGTGCATCATGACTGAAAGAAAGCCATTGTTCTCTATAGAAATAGAAAGAGGAACACAACAATTATATATTAGTTTGCTAAACATACCTGGGAGTTTGTTTGGCAGAACGTTATTCAAAAGGGTACAAAGTGTGAGAATGAGCACAATTTCAGAAATGCAATGTTTGTTGTGCAGAGGGTGTACAAACCAAGTTTTGTTCTGCAGGAGGTAATGTATGAATGTGAGACTGTGTATATCTATAGTTGAAGTTTCATTGTTGAATGCAATGAGCAATATGTAAATAAAGCATGTGTGATAATAAATGGAATGCCTTACATATGGGTCAATATTGAGCAGGATATAAGAATATTTTTTCCTTTGGTTATTTAATATATTTATAAATAAATGTATGAAGGGTGCTTTTGATTATGTTTGTGGTGCATTGTTTACATAGATAGCACAGCTAGATGAGAAAATGAAAAAATAATAACATGCATACAGTGGCATCATAATGCAAACTTCACGTTTTTGCACCAACACTGGACTGAATTAGCTAATTCACCTGATTTGTATCATGACATAATGTGCTTTTTGTCATTTGCCTCCCTGAAGAGGCTTACGGTTGTTTAAAAAAGTACATGTATATGCATATGATGCAGTGGACTTGGATTATTTCCAGCAAATGTTAGATAGATTGTATGTTGCAACAAGGAGCATGGCTCTGAAAGTATCAAAGACCACTGGTTATTTGACAAGGAAAATAAAGTGAGCAATTGCAAGCTATAACCAAATAGGGGAGGAAAGTAGATAAATGTGTGCATCTTGTAAAATATTTACTAAAAGGGGGACCATGTATGAAGAAATTTTAAGACATACAAGTGCAAAATAACAAACTGCATGTTTGTTTATTTGGATTTATATGCTGCCCCATCTTCGGCGGGACTCGGGGCGGCTCACACACAAACACAAACACATATACAATTATTAAAAATTTGTTAATCCAATCTAAATAAAACCTAAAATTACCCACTAAAATAGCCAAATTAAAACCCCAACCACTCTCAAGCCAGGCCGGCCTGCAAAAACAGCCAGGTCTTTAGATCGCGGCAGAAGACGCGCAGGTCAGGAGCCAACCGCAGCCCCAGGGGCAGCTGGTTCCACAGGGTGGGTGCTCCCACCAAGAAGGCCCTCCCCCGGAGCGCCGCCAACCAACATTGTCTGGTCGACGGCACCCCAAGGAGGCCCTGCCGGTGGGAGTGCACTGGGTGATTGGAGCTTGATGGTGGCAGGAGGCGCTCCTGCAAATACCCCAGACCCAAGCCATGAAGGGCTTTATAGGTTAACACCAGCACCTTGAATCTTACACGGAGGGCAACCGGCAACCAATGCAGATCGCGCAGGAGGGGTGTCACATGGGAGTATTGGGTCACTTCCATTGCAACCCGCGCGGCTGCATTTTGCACCAGTTGTCGTGAGGATGAATGTTGAAAGAAGTAAAAATTAGGACGGATAGAATTGTGGTTTTGCCCATTCTGTTTCATGGAAGTGAGAGCTGGGTATATCAAGAGGATCAAAAAAGTAAGATAAATACAGTTGGCATGACTTACTTGTTTAGTTTGCATGTGATAAATTAAAAAATATTATTAAATTTTTGCAGCCTAACTTGACATGGGGCTACTCTAGGCAGCTAAAATGAATGAGTGGATTTAATACAAAAGCAAGTGACCAGGGGTGGAATGCAAATATTTTTACAATTGGTTCTGTGTGTGTGGCTAGGTGGGCATGGCTAGGTGGGCATGGCTTTTTTTGCAGACCCCCCCCCACACTCCGTTTTTTGCCTCCTGGGAGGGCGTTTTTGCTCCCAGGAAGTTTCCCCGAGGCCCAGGAAGGCAAAAAATAGAGCGTGAGGGGGCCACACAGCACCTCCCCATGCTCCGCCTTTTGGCCTCCTGAGCTTCAGGGAAGCCTCCTGGGGAGGGCTTTTTTTGCTCCCAGGAGGCTTCCCTGAGGCCCAGTAGGCCAAAAAATGGAGTGCGGGGGGTGGAGGCGCAGCCCATACACACCCCACACGCCCTTTTGCCTCCTGGGTAAAGCACTAAGACAGCAAAGGGGATCCCGGCTCAGCTGATCGTCAGAACAGCTGATCGTCGGGAGGAAAAAAAGAAATACTTTAAGGAGTGGCTGGGTGGGGGAGAATGCAATCAGCGATGTCAGGCATGCACGATAAGGACTTACTGGGAGGGGGAGGGGAGGGGTGGGACCAGCCAGGGGCATGATTTGCCGGTTCTCAGAACTGCAGAATCATAACAACCGGTTCTATAGAACTGGTCCAAACCGGTAGAATACCACCCCTGCAAGTGACCAATATAAAAAGTGCATTGGTGTAGTTTTGTCATATAAAGAGAATGGATGAGTGATTTGCAAAACAGGTGAAGTCCAGGATCTAATGAGAATCTCCAGTGTGATAATTGAGGATCTAATGAGAATCCCCAAAGAGAAGGGCGAGACATTTCAGAACCAAAAAAATAATATATGGAGAAATGTATGGATGTGATAGCAGCAACTTATGGAGATGTTAAGGGAATGGTATTAGTAGAATTATTAGACTGAATTATACAGTACTGTATTTTCTTCTTATCTCATGGCATTAACTGGACAGAGGGAACCCTTACTTATTCTTTCTCTGCTACACTTTGCACCGTGTTGCTGATACAAAAAAGGAAGTGTACTGGCTGTATGTGTTTGTGTGCATTTTACAGCTGAGTCATAAAGACTTGGATTTTAAAAAGTATGTGTATGAAATATGGTTAATAAAGCCTTAATCTGAAGTACATTAAGAGAACAATTTTGCTATAATTTTAATAGAATCTTCAGATTAGGGAGCTGAACTGTTACAGTATGATAACAATACCAACTTCTTCATTGATGGGCCTTGGTGCCTCAGGCTGTTAAATGCCTGCACTTAAGATCCAGCTGTCTACAGTTACTGTAGGCTCGAATCCCACCAGGCTCAAGGATGACTCAGCCTTCCATCCTCTCGGGGTAGGTAAATTGAGGACCCAAGATTGTTGGGGGCAATAAGCTGACTTTGTAAAAATGCCGCTTAGTAATAAGCAGGCATATACAATGGAATGAAGGCTATTGCTGAGCGCATTAGGTTGTGCTCCAAAAATTGTAAGCCGTCCTGAGTCTTCGGAGAAGGGCGGCATATAAAAGTAATTAAAAATAAAAATAAAAAATTGATAAGCTAAACTGACTCCTAAAAGGAAATCTCATTATAGGATTCCTCTAATGAATAAAATGCTTTGTTTCTGGGTAAAACATATGCTTTGGATATATTGTGAGAGGAAAAAGAAATCCCCCAAGGAACATGTGCTGCTGAAGAAAAGACCTTATTATTATACCTGTGAGAGGTCAAAGTCTGCGGGCCTCTAGCTTATGGTATTATGGCAGATTACAAGAACATTCTGCTGTATTAGTCAGAATGTTTCCAGACATCAAGAGTAGGAAGCTGGGCACTAACAAATTAGCCTTGCTTTGACTTTTCCCCATTTAGGTCTTGTGATAGGTCAGCTGTTGATGGCATCCTCCTGCCCATTCACAAGGTCACATGGCAGAACCTCTTTCAAAGAGCACCTGAGGGCTTTGAGATGAAGAAACATCTTTCTCATCTGAAGAGTCTCTTTTGTGACAGAGTACGCTTTTACTAGACTGAAACCACAGGCAGCCATCACTGACCCTAAGGAAAAAGGAAGGAGCAAAATAATCATGCCAGATGGCTTTATTTTGGAAACGAAATATTCCAGCAAGAGAAAGATGACAATGAAACACAATAAAATCAGACGTGACAGAGGAGAGAGAAAATTAAAACAGGGTATCCCCCATTATATAATGAATGGCATGGGCTAGATCAGTTGCTTGGCACTGAGAGCCACTGAGAAGCTTAGTTTACACATCAGATTAAGCCATAATATGTTTGATTTTAGTTTAAGTTAGAAGTACCCATCCAGTGAGATCTGTAAACCGTGCTTAGACATATTTATGGCTTAATCTGGTAAACTGTGATTAAGCAAATCATGGGACTAACGTAATGTCTGAACCTACATAATTAACTCAAAATGCTTGAAAAGTTGTCGCTGCTGCTTCTCCTCTTCCAAAGACATATCCTTAAAATAGTTGTACTGTATATTGGGCTATCAGAACAACCCATAGATGGCAGCAGAGAGGGAGTTTTCTGTATCCCTTTGCTAGCATGTTGTGATGTGTGTGTGTGTGTGTGTGTGTGTGTGTGTTTTGGTAACCCAATTCTGATAGTGTCATTATTGTCTTGCTATCTTAGATTTAAATTCATATTGGGTATAGATTATAAACTGCTGCAGGAAAAGCAACATACTGAACATTTATTGACTTGATGCCTCCAATGCTGGCTTTTCCATTCCCAGACAGGCGACATATGGCTATGCCGATGGGGAAGATGAGATTTGTACTTTATGTTGGCACCGTGCTAGGAAAATGTCATTTAAGGAAACATAATTTGTAGAAATTAATGCATAAAATCCTATTAGCTGGCAAATAAAGTCCCAGAATAATCTTTGGATCTACCTATTTCTATAGGATATTTGTCTTCAGGGTGTATTTTCTTAAAAACTGCATGCAACTTTCTTTTAAATATTTCTACCTTTATATTCTTAGGTACTGCATATATCAGATATTTTTTCTTACTTTGGCATGTTTTTCTTTGAAAGGAAATCATAAAAAATATAAAGCATTTGCAATCTTCCAAGGTTTATGATTGTACAGATTTGTCATGGTTAGTGGCCAATAGATTAAATGTTTCAATGCATTTACCAGATCAAATGCATCTCAACCGCCTCCAAAAAAACTGAAACAGAACTTGCAATGCCCAAATCATCTCCATGTTCCATGTGAAAAATAACTTGCCCTCCTCATCTTGCTCCTTTCCATGAGCAGAACTGAGATCTGGAATGTGTGGGAGAAGAGAAAAGCACTTTCTCTTTCAGATATTCTCTACAGATTTGAAAGAGCTCAGATAGATCAAATAAATGAAAGAAATGGTTCCTCCAAGTATCTACAGGCAGTCCTCAACTTATGATTGGTCACTTAGCAACTATTCAAAATTGCAACGAACCCCTCTAAAAAGCTACTTACGACCTGGTTTCAAGGTTATGTCCGCTGCAGCACCCCTGTAGTCATTTGCCCTTATGACTGACTGCAAGGATGCTACAGCACCACCAGCCCCATTTATCTCCCCCCACCAACCTATCCCACCAGCTCCCCACAAATCTGAGGCCTGCTTCCCACCCCACCAGATCCTGCAGGCCCCACACCCTCCTCCCCAGCCTCCCCCAAACCGCATTGTGCATTTACCTTTTAAAGACCTCTGCAGAGCTTTGGAGATTGCATTAGGCAAGAAAGACTGCCTCTCTGTCCCTTGGCATCCCTGGGCCACGTGGCTACATCCAGGAAGCAGGCACCATTTTCAGAGGACTCCCCGTAACTTACAACTTTGCCACTACAACGGACTCTCTTGAGTTCTTCTGGATCCACTAATTCTCTCATACCCTTATTCTTTAATTTTTACAAAACTCCTCACTGTAACATGGTATGTGGAAGCAGTATGAGTTTCTGGCAAGGAAATGGATGGTTCTTGGGACAGGAAAACTATATAGGTAACTATATAGTTTATATAAATCTTATAAAACAGTATGTGTTTTGTGACTTAATGTGACTTATTGTGTTTATTCAGGTTCTTCTGCAGATGAAGATGAAGAAGCATTCAAGGAAATGAGAAGAATAATTCTGGGCAGACTGAAAATCATCCATTTGCTCAAGAAGAGTCGAGTTCAAGTTCAAAGTAATTCAGTCAACAGAGGACTCGGAGCCATAGAATGGAATAGATGTGAACCTCTCTGTGTGAGCCATGTTTTGTTTGTGACCACCACCTCCCCAAACTCCATGTGTGAGTATTAAGTGTGCAGCGGGGAAACTATGCATCAGGGAACAGCCATATACAATCAACCCTTTGAGAACAAACTATCCTGATGGGATAAAACTGGGGGAGAATAGTTAACCCCTTATCCTTTCCAGACAAAATCTTTGCCCCTCTGAATATAAGCCTGACAATGATTGCTTTGTAAAGATAGTCTTTTCTTTTGAAGGTATAAACAAAGATAATTTTGTGAGGATGAAATCTATAGGTAAGATTCCACCTTCCCTGATTCAAATCCTTCCCAAGTTGGGGATGCACCTCAGTTTGCTACCCAGTTTTTTGCCCACAGCTTTCTCTAAATTAGCACTGTATTTACTGTGTTGATATAAACCTCTCCTTACATTTGAAAAGCTAATTAAGATCTAAGGTTCAGTTCACTGACAGCAATATTGTAGCACCTGATCATAATAATGGCATAGTTTGGTCCTATAACACCTCTTATTCCCAGTCCGTGACTTTTTATGTGTTTCGGAGAAAAGGCATTGAAAAAAAGCCATCAATATGATTCCTTAGTAGATGAGAGCAAAAGGTTCTCTTTATATTTAATCTCTTCCATGCTTTGCATTGCATGGAATAAAGCATTTTTAAAAATAACTCTGCAGGTGTTCAAGCATAATGCTTTGAGAAACAAATAATTATTATGTACCATCATATACATATTCCCCTTGTGGTACTCTAGTATTTTTCTGAGTTTCCCATAATCTCTTTAGATTTCTATTATGAAGTTACATGAGCAGGAATGTCCAACCTTGGCAACTTTAAGACCTGTGGACTTCAACTCCCAGAATTCCTCAGCTGGTTGGGGAATTCTGGGAGTTGAAGTCCACAGGTCTTAAAGTTGCCAAGGCTGGATACACCCACTATAAAAGCTGACCCTGTCATCGGCAAGCTAGAAGACGAGAACTTCCTGGGGCTCCACTAGATTCAGGAATGTTCTTGATATGCCCAAGGCCTCCTTAATTCTGAGTTGTAAAACCTATAAAAGGTGTAACTATTCTGCCCAAACAAGAGAGCTAGAAGCTACACTTTCTTGCTTTTTAAAAGTTTAGAAGTGGTAGGGAGCATATTTCAGTCAGTGTGACATTTAGAGCAAAATACCCCAAAGATTCCATGATAATACAGGTGAAACTCGAAAAATTAGAATATCGTGCAAAAGTTCATTTATTTCAGTAATGCAACTTAAAAGGTGAAACTAATATATGAGATAGACTCATTACATGCAAAGCAAGATAGTTCAAGCCGTGATTTGTCATAATTGTGATGATTATGGCTTGCAGCTCATGAAATACAGCTCTAAACTTACAGGGGTGGTCAATGCAAGGTGTGTGTGTGTGTGAGAGAGAGAGAGACAGAAGGAGGGAGACAGAGAGGGGAAGGGTGAGGTAGGGAGAGAGAGAAAGAAAACCCAATAAGGCTCAAGAAAAATGATATATTTTCTTCCTATCTCCTTGAATAGCAGGGTCTCATTCAGTGGCATGATGAGTGAGAATATTGGAAACTAGCCATAAACTTTGGAAAGATGGGATGTGTTGACGTTTTCTGCAGTCCAAAATTGAAAACAATATTAAGTCAGGCAATTTTTGACTTATTTCTCAAGTAAGCACTAACAGAAACAGAGGCAGAATGTATCTGCTTCCAACTTTAAAATGTCTATATGCATAGTTAACTGTTCAATAAAGAAGTCTGTTTAAAATGTTTGCAGTTACACACATCTATAATTACTGGTGAATCAGAGTCACACTGAGTGCAGTCCCTTCTTATCATCTGCCCTTAAGTCTCATCCAAAGCTCAATTTTCGCAAGAGGAATATCATAATCTATTTGCAAATCAAATTCTATTTGCTGAGCTTAAAGAAAGAAAGACTTCAAAAGTTCAGGAGTATATTTGCACCAAACTATGTATTTTTGTGAAACAGAATTTCTTTCCAAGTTATTTTAATATTTTAAAAAGACCATTGTCTGGTGAGTAGTCCTGGAGCTCAGGACAGAAATGCAGGGAGCCCAATCTCCTAAAAGTTTTTAGGACAGAACAGTTTTCTGGAACTGCTTAGGTAAGACTAATTTTTTTTATTATTTTTTTAACACAAACATAGACAAACAAATACATAAAGAACATAAAACATCTTTTTTGAGAACAGTGTGCTCCTGGGTTGTCACTTCTCCATATAGACATAAATTCAATTACATATTCATCTTATGTATTCTAATCCATATCTTGTATCCATTTTCACAATTTTTTCCATAGCTTTTCCCTTTCTCTACTTTCTATAATCTTGTTTTAGTTATTCCATTCCTTTCTAATTTCAGTTACATTTCTTTTTCTAATTTTCAATATCTTTCCACTTAATATTTTTACACTTTCATCTGTCCTGTTTACAATCTCATACTCTTTTTTTCCCTGTACATATTTTGGCCTGTAGTTGCTAAGGCTGGAGTTATAACACCTTTATATCTTTTAACTATTATCTATTCAAATCTATTCATTTAAAGTACACCTTCACAAATATGACATTCATTTTCTAACATAGCTATCAACTGAATTCTGCTTGGTACATTCCCTTACAAATACACATTAACTTCTTTAACGAGAAAATACATATTTCTATTTCAAATTCAGCTCCACCTTTGATATTAATATCCATTTTATTAGCAAATAACATCAATTATCATTCATTTTGATCATCTGTATTTCATATTAACTTATTACTATATTTAAAAAACAGCATTAAAGCCTCATGTTTCTTTCAAATTTTTAAATTAAGAACCTTGTTCTCTTATCCTCTTTATATCATTTAATTACTAAGAAAGAATATTCCATTACACATCACTTTCATCATATAACACATTTTCTAACAATATAGCAATATTATCTCATGTACCCTTGCAGAATTCTCTTTTTAAATTAAACTTCTAGCCATTGTCTCTGTGTCTCTTAAATAAATTTATCCCTTTAATCCTTGTACGCTTACGCTTTTCCTGTCTCTTTCTATCTTGTTCCAATCCTTTATAGCTTCTTTTCTTTTCCATCCCCACCCTTCATCTCCCTCTCTTTTTTGTTCCCTTTTCTGTCCAAATCTCCCTTCTGAGATCCCCCCTTCTGCTTCTTTTTAGTGTTATAGTTACTTTTCAAATTGCACTTTTTTTGGTTGTTGCTTCAGATCTTAACTTTTTGACTCCCTTTCCCCCCTTCCTCTTTTTTACCACACTTAAAACTGCTTGGCCATTAAAGATGGCTTCTTCTTCATCCCGCCCTTCTTGTTCAGCAAATGTTTCTTGTTGTTTTTGATATTTCAAGATCTCCATTTCAATAAATTGGAATGCAGGGCAAAAAGTCTCTCCTTTCATTTGTGCTTCTTCTTTATGTTCTTTAAGTATCATTTTAGTTCTTCAAGGAGTGATGGCATTTTGAAAAGTTTTCTTTTAAATAACCCCCAATTAATTTTAGTCCACTTCACTAGGATCCACTATCAAAATTCCAGGAATCATACAATAGTCTAAGATTGTTTCTTGCTTCTTTTCTCGCTTTCTCTTTTGAGTGGCTTTGTTATCTTGTTACAGGATTGCAGCTAGGATGTAGCCTTTTCAAGTCTTGTTAAAGTTCCACTCTCAATACTTTTTAGCTCCAGGTGGTATCATCCATTTTTCCAGATTCCACCCTCTTTTTGTTTTCCTCCTCTGCTTTCTTTCTCTCTTTTTAAAAGGCTTTTTGATTATTCAGGAATCTTTATCCCTTTGACACTTTATTTTCAGCTAAGAATAGCCTATTGATATCAAAGAGGATTAATATCAATTCTTATTCAAATCTCTTCTTAACGTTTAAGGTCTATTAGAACTGTCAATTTTAAAGAGGAAGAAAAACAATTATTTTTCCTTTCACTTTCCTTTCGCCGCTTTAAAAAGTCTTTTTTAGAGATAGTATTATTCTTTGTTGCTCAAATTCCAGGTACCTTAAATGGGTGTTTTCTCTGTTCAACCCAGTCAGTTAAACTTTCTCTTTCCAACTTCCTCCTGCACAATCTTGTACGGTTGGGTACTTCTTTGAGGTGGCCATTTCTGACCACCACTGCAGCCGCCTTCGGGAAAGGTAATAAAAGCCAGCTGGGGAGGAGAGATGCAGCTCTCCTCGATCCTGCTAGCAGTTTCCCCCCTCTTCACCACCTCTACGGGGTGGCTTAGCCCCAAAGCCAGCCGGCTCAGGGTGCTCCGGCAGAGCACAGATCAAAACCGTGCACAGTCGCGGATTTTGGTCTGTCCCCGAAGAGTCCCAAACCGGAAGTCAGGTAAGACTAATTTTAAGCTAATGCTTGCATTTCCTCTTCCCATTTTTTACATTTTGTTACATGTGAATAAAGAGAATTTCCTTCTGTGTAAAAACATCTTTTCCAGTCACTTAGATATGAAAAGTTCCTCAATTACTCAGCAGTTTCCTATGTGAGATTTTTAAAAGTGTATCTATTATTAAATATTTAATATTAAAACTATAGGAACTTGCATTTTTTTCTTGGGATTGCACAGCACTCTCTTACAATTGCTATGCATGCTCAGGAAAAGACAGGTGCATGGCTCTATTAGTATTATGTATGTAAAGAATTAATTCCTGACATTAAATGTAGATAATGGATTAAAGATTATTCAAGCCATCTAATCAATAGCACTAAATTAAGGAAACAGCTTACTTATGGGTCAATACATCACATTTTCAGTATGTATCCATTCTGCAATTGAGCAATGCAATTGTTATTTCTAGGATAGATGTTGTTCAGCAATTTGGTCACAAAAGACCACCAAAGACTTTATTCAAAAATGTGGAGACAAATCTTAACTACCACTAAATAAAGAATGTCCATCAAACACCAACAAAAGATTGTACAAATTAATGGAGGTCATTAGGAGGACCAGAGGCAAAGAAAGAATTTTGTGCTTTCATGCAGAAAAAGGAGAATCTCATCCTTTTTTAATCGATCATCATAACAGAGACTACAATGCACACATACCTTACAAGGTATAAGGGCTTAAAAAGAAAGAAGAGTGGTAGGAAACAGAATAATCAAATTAAATTTAGATAATACTGCTTCTTTGCCTCTGCAAAAACTTCTCCATATTTTGCACGTTAAGAGGGTTAAGAGTTAAGAGGATAAGCAGATTTGACATCAGTGAAAGAATACCCAGCTTGTAATAATATAGAGGAGGCTTAAATATCATGAATTAGCTAACTTGAGCTCCAGAATTGAGCTCCATAACTTGAGCTTCAGAATTGAGAAAGGAATGTTGGTCAAGTAAAGATAGAATGAGAAAGTTTGCTTATATCTCTACGAATTTGAAAAGCATCAGCAAAATATAGGTTTATCCATATTCAGTATCCATATCCAAACGATAAAAAGTTGTACAAAATCCAAGGCAAAACAATGAGGAAGCTGTCTGCCGTTTCCTGTCCCATTATTTATCTCTCATGTTCTACACTGGCTTGCAGTTACTTTCTAAAGCAATGCTTTTCAAACTTGGCAATCTTCAGATGTGAGGATTTCAAGTCCCAGAAAGTTGGCTGGGGAATTCTGGGAATTGAAATCCTCACATCTTAAAGTTGCCAAGGTTTAGAAACACTGATCTAAAAAGTCCACAAGATCTTGGCTTTCACCTGCTCTCTGATCTTGTTCAGATGCCAAAGATTTTTCTTCTGAGCAGAAAAGATACCAAGAAATTATCAATAATTTTCAAACCTGCCCCAGTCTTGAAGAAGCTATCAGTAAAGTATCTTCTGCTAACATAATACACTTCCTAAAGCAACCGATTCCCAAAAGAACACTCCAGCAAACATTGGTGGACATAACTGTCTAAATTTCTCACAAGGCCCTAAAATTCTGCTCTATACCTGTAGCATAGTCTTTGATTAGGATTGATAGGACTTGAATTAAATGAATGGCTATGAATCAAGGACTACCTGTATTTGCCACAAGTTCTATAATATTCAAGAAATCACATTATAGTTTAGCTATGATACATGAACCCAGTCTGAACCCAACAACATATATTCAGCATTTAAAAATGAAGATACAATATGGGAAAATAAATGCAGATACTGTAAGCACTGGTGAAGTGACTTGCTTAGTGATCTGGTAAGCAGCAGTCAAACTTACCTGAGTTAAACCTGGTTATCCAGAGGGATCCATGGCAACAAAAAAGTTAGATACTGAGTCAACTATTTCATTTCAAAGAAGTATCTTTAAGCAGTTGATAAAATTGTCACATTTACGGGCAATGTTCTCCTAAACATTTCTCTAAAAACATAATACTCCATGTGAAGAGCATAATTGGTACAAAATAGAAATGGTACTTCATATCTTCCCTCTTTTTATAAGGAATGGGATTGGAAAAGGGAAATAGATCAGAGCACTTGATTAAAGAGACTATAAGAGGCAGACATACCATTAAGTCTCTCTTATGAAGCCATATGGTTATACATTAGGCATCAAACATGAAGGACAAATTGCTCTCACATACAATGTGTCAATTCATTAAAAACAATATTTAAAGCATAATGTATTTTTTTAAAAGAAAGACCCATCCTTTACCATTTCTTTCATTATTCAGAGGCTATTAGAACCCTAGATACGAAGAAAGGATGCCAGTTATAAACCTTATTGAACAAGAATGGTTCCGTTATTTCCCTGTATCTCTCAGATAAAATAGTTCAATAAAAATCAGAATCTTTTAAAAATTAAGGGAATGTTGAAATCAAATTAACTAGATAATAATTAAAAATTAACTACATTTTTCCTTTGTTTCTTCCCAAAACTATTAGCACATTATTCTTAATAAATGGACAAGGATAAACTGGGGTTGTGTCCATTTGGCAACAGTTTAGGACAGTTTATATTACAACCTAGATTCAATGCTTTAATGTAAACATTAAACATTTTAATTTTAAAAACTCAGTAACTATCAAACTATTCTCTGAAGGCTTCTTAAAAGTCTACAGACATCATTCTATTTACAAACTTTTGAGTTATGAATTTTTATCACCAATAAGAACAAATCTGCCTGCAATCGCAGTGGTGGGATTCAAAATTTTTTTACTACCAGTTCTGTGGGCGTGGCAGGGGAAGGATACTGTAAAATCTCCAGCCAGAGGTGTTATTTGCCAGCTCTCCAAACTACTCAAAATTTCTGCTACCGGTTTTCCAGAACTGGTCAGAACCTGCTTGAATACCACCTCTGCTGCAATGCCAACATAGAAGATTCCGGAAGTCAGGAGAAGGTGCACTATAAACTAAGCCTTATGTTTGGACTTATGAATAAAATGGACTTAACAGCATCTCAGAACATAACCTGTTCATAAGAGGAGGAACGTCTGTATTCCCTGAAAATGGTTAGGAGTGCATTCCACAAGAATGAAGCAGTATAAAAACAATTTAATCAGGAAGAGTATTTTCAGAGTAATTGGTATTATTTTGGCTACGCTAGCACTTTGGTTTTGTAATTCTGGACACCCTATTTTCTCCCATTTTCTCGCAGACTACAGAACTTCTCCTAATGAGCACGAGAACAATGTCCAAAGTCACATATTATGGTTAACACAGAGTGGCTTGACTTAGCCCAGCGTGAAATGTGAGGCCATTTGTTAGGTGTGTTATGCAAACTACTCCACTAGTTGTTAGATAAGCACTAAAATACATTTCAATTTAGATGTGTCCAGAAAGACTATTTCTAGATTTTTATCAAAAAGATTTGATAAAGTCAGTCCAACTATAAATAAAGGGGGCTGATGAGGAGCTGCACAGAATGGAATCACACAAGTTACTCCACTGGTCTAATGTGAGGGCAGAGAGAAATTAATTTTATTTTCACCCTGTGGTTCTCCATGCTCCAAAAAACATTGTTTTAATTTTCTTCAGAATTGTGTGTGAGGAGTGTTACTGGGAAAGGGATGAAGAGGAATTTTTTTTTAAAAAAATCACTGTTGCCTTTCTCTAGAAGGAAAGTTCCAGTGGATGTTGATTTTCTCCACTACTGGAAAGAGCATTTCCCAGCAGATATATTTGTGTAAGTTCATTTTGTGTGCAAAATAACCATTTAGCAATTACAACAGCATATTATCTAAGCCAATGACACTATTTTATCATAAGCATCTCTAAAGTTTAAATGTATTGCAGCACAGGTGTCAAGCTCGTGGCATCACGTTGCCATCATGTGATGTTTTGTGACTTTTTTCCCTTCACGGAGCTGGGGGGGCATGGCCTGGGCGTGACGCATGTGGCCCGCAAGGCGCCAGTTTGACACCCCTGTATTACAGAGAAGAGGAATAGTCTCCTTGTGTCAATGGTACAAGGGCAAGCATGTTTTACTACCTTGAAATTTTTATGCATGCACAATAACAGAAAATTTACAACAGCACAACTGGTATATATCAAATGCATTCATATGTCACAATTAGACTGAACTTAATTGTTTAATATATGAACTATTTTCACAGAAATATGTGGAGAGATTAGCATGTTTTATGGCTAATGGAATTAATATCCATTTGAGAAAAATGAATAGAACCAGGTTTTGGATGACTCAAAACATCTTATCAGTCTTTCTTAACCTTTCGTCCTACAGACATGCTTGACTACAACTCACATCATCCCCAGCAAGAATACTCATCTTGGCTGATGGTGCTGTACACAACAGAACAAGGAATCCATCTTTCTGTATCTAATGATATTCTGCATATAATGTATATGATGTTTTTCTGTATATCATGAGACACTTTGACATTGTTCATACAGGAAATGAAATATAGGTTGAAGTTCTAACACCCAATATTGGGACAAAATCTTTTTGTCACAGATAAATATATACCGATGTATATTATTTTTCAACATCCATCCTCTCAGTAAAATAAATACAGTTAATCTACAATTCAAAGTAATTGTAAATAACAAGTCTTTATTACACTTTTCTGGCTGTTTAATTGGAGAACTTGTACATGTACATTAAGTTTAAAATTAAAACCAAAGTCAAGGGAAAATACATTAACAAAACATGTATATATTATTTTAAACAATATGAAAAATGCATAATTGTACCATAAAACAGCTATCTTCAAGTTTAAAAATAACTTGGGTCTCTCCTTTTTTACATTTATACAGAAAAGCAATAGAAAGTTATTTCCATTTCGTTCAAAAACTAAGAAAATCATAAAAACCAACTCCATCAAAACACCTTTTGTGAAAAGTGCTTAACCATATCTTAAGAGACTAATGACTTTCAGACATATTTAGTGCAAATGTCTTTAAAAAGCCACTGCTAATAAGCAAATCTGTCGTTCTGTGTCTTTCTATGCACAAAATCACTCACAGCTTAAATAAAAGATTGCTTTGAGCCATTGCCCATCATGTGATGCCTCAAATCAATGTAATGCTATTAAAGGGCAGGACCTGGCTAAATCTACATGTCTTGAAATTTGAATAGAAAAATAGCTATCTTAAAATATAAAAAGTAACATGCTAGTAGGCAGGTTACTGTATCAGTGACATACAAATCTTTTTCAGGACTGCATATGCTCTTAATTCTATTATTTCATCCAACCTGTAGGTCATATTCTTCAATTATTACCTGCTCAATTTTTGTAATTCTGGCCCAAATCCAGAACTCTCTTGAAGTCAGCATATTTTTATTTCAAATCAGCTTAGCCCTGCTGATCAAATATAATTAGCTTGTCACTAATACTATAATGCAGTCATAAGTGTGTGTGGATCTCATTAAAATATAGCCAGCAACTCAGCATCAATCAGAGCAGTTCATTTGATTAAGAATAGCTTAACATCTCAACTTTTTCCAAATCTGCACTGAACAAATATCATGAGCCAATTGTGATTCAGATGGAAAAAATTAGTTTTAGGATGAAACAATGACATTTCATAATTGGATATATTCCTCAATTCCACCCCACCCCCAATGCATTTTTCATTCATTAGAAGCTGTTTGGTATTAAGCATCTACTTTTCCAACAGTAATCTACTGCTGCTTCCACCAAGCTACTTAAAAAGAGATTCTGCAACCTATTTAGGGATGCCATGCAACAACTTTTGCCTTCTTGGGCAGAAATAACTAATTAAACAACTACCTTCCCGAATATACTGCATAACCCATATGCAAATTATTTTTATGTTGTATTCGGCAAATATAGATAGGTGGAGGAAATAGGGAAATTTTCTTTTAAACAAAACCCCTACTTGTAATCTTGTTTTTCATTAGATCTAAGGAGACTGGTAATAACTACACTAGCTTCAGAAGTTCTTCATTTCATTTCCAGCACTAAGAGCAATGATTAAGAAGGCTCATTCACCCAAAATGGAAACAATTAGAGGGGATTTAGAGTTTTTAAGGATAGTTTTAATCCCTCCAAAAATGGTTCCAACAATTTTAGCCAATCTTCAAATGAGGTAATAAGGGATTGGATTCTTCACCCTGGCTTAACATGTTACATAAACCAAGTCAATTTTGGTTTCTTGAACAAACTATTATTTAAAAGAATCACAGTTCAATATGATGTATGAGCCCAGCCAATGACACCCTTGATATTTCCCCAATGTCTTCATTTTTTTGTTACTGCTGGCTGCAAAGCATGACTGACAACGCAACTTCAGCTGAGGAGTATGCTACACTATTTAAGAGAACACCATTTTAGCAGTTTCTTCTCTACCTGCAGAGAGAGAAATGTGCAGTATTTCTATGGCCTCCCAAGATTGCATTCTAAATGTATTTTTTGTTAAATCACTAAGTTCTACTGCAAACAGACACCAAGAGCCTGCAATTGTCTTCCTATTTACTTCTTAATAAAATGATAGACAAATCTATCAATATTCTTTGTTATTTTAAAACTATTAAATAAATAAATCACATTACCCTATAATGTATATGTTAATTCTTTCTATTCTCTTAAACCAGTTTCCCCCACAAGCTGTTCAGTTTTTTTTTCTCTTTGTTTTAGTTTGGGTAACTTTTCCAAGGCAGTATATACAAATGCAATAAAATACTGTTCGTAAATTCTAATAAATATACTATGTACCCTTACATACAAAGCCACTTCATAAAAAATAATTTTAGGGGTACAGAATAAGTAACAGTTTCCATTCGTTTAAGCTTACTTTTAACCAGCCAATAGAGAAAAGAGCTTATTCAAGTATACCACACTAAAAATATCAAGACATGACATTTTTCCTGAAGTCAAATTCTGTAATTATTATAATTCTAATAATCGCTTTTGTTGCCAGCAACACAGTATATAAAATTCAAAGTTTATTTCTATGAGCCAAACAATATTTTTAGCAGTAATGTAGACTGATAAATATTAAGCCATTGAATTCATCTTTTTCATTTTTCAATAATGATAACTTTTAAATAAATCAGCATTCAGGTAAGAATTAAAAAGGAATGTTTGTGTAAACTCATCATTTATGGAAGTCAATGTTATAGATCCATTATATAAAGTATAAAAACTTAGCAATCAGGAAGTAAGACAAAAGTTCAAGAAGGATTGAAGGAGGGAATATAGTTTCTTTTTCGTCTCTGGAGGTCATTATCATCCCCCTGAGAACTATTGCACAATAGTGCATACACCTATCTTAGACCCACAGTCTTTTATTACAGCATAATGTAAAGTTAAAATATAATTGTCTTTGGAGCAATCAAATCCCATTGCATCCCAAAACTCAGTTGGATTTATCTTGGATGTTAGCAAAGCTGGCATTTGAGTGGATTCGCTTACCTAGAAAGAGAAGAAAAGCATATAATCCCACAAAGACAGTTCATAGCATATTCATACAAGAAACTGTCAAATTATTTTGAGTACCAAAATAGCCAACATATACAGTCGAATTGTATGAAACAGTTATTGTATACAGTAACTTGACCATACTACAAACGGGCTTCTTCACATCATTTATTTAAATCGTGGCACCCAAATAGTTTTATAAATAAATAGTTAACTAGAATACTGAATATGATGTTGCTAATCATAGATGTTAAACAATATGCTGGATCTGTTCAGAAAGAGCTAACTGTAGATAGTAAGCTGCCCATCTTTACTACCTTAAAAGAAAGGTAGGAGAAAATAATCTAATTGTCTGATTCGTTCCATCTGAATTGTCATTGTAGTAGCCCCCTTGACTCAGAAGGGCTTGATAAAGACAATTAAAACTTGTTTAGTCACTCAAAGAGTGCAGCAGTGGGACAGAATCAAATGATGCATTATCGACTTCCAACCCAGTTTATTCTAATCAGACTGTGAACAGAGTCCCAAATTCCAAAGCACCCAACACTGGGCATCATGCCATTTAGGTGCAAATACCACTTTCAGTATTGTAACTTTTTTTAAAATTTCAATCCAAATAGAAACCATAAAGATTAGGTGATTTTACTTACCCAGAATCAGGACACGTTTTTTCTGCTTTGAGTGAAGGAAGGTACTCAAGTAGAAAACAATTGGCAGAAAGAAAATGAATAAAGAAACTGCAATCACTGGCACTGTATCTGTGCAGGGGACAGAACAGTTAAAAGTTGTGCTCCACAGCCTTTGTGTGATGTTCATCTAGAAGGACACAATTGTAAAAAAAAATACCAAGAAGATTAAGACATCTGAGGAATCATCAGTATCTGGGCAAAGTTTTGCACTGAATGAGCATCAGTATGTCTAGCATTTACTGGGTACAGATCCTGCCTCCCTGGATAAGATGCAACATGTTTTTAACAATAATCAGGCCATCCACAATGGCACTTGCAAATTTAGCAATCTCATGGGTTTTCAGATGTATTTTAAAATGTCCACCCTGAAAAGCTTTAAATGTAACAGCCAAGTGCTTTATTAAGGTGTTCTTCATAGTTCAACATTTGAATTTGCATTAACCACAATGCAATCATTTCATATAGTAATAAGAGCATCTGCTTATTTGGATACTATATAGAAAATGCCAAATTCATGTGTCTTAAAACAAAACAAATGAAAACCTCTCAGTGGATCCATATTAACAAAATGTCAGAAGGATGCCCACAGAAGTACAATAGAAAGTTAATGTAAATGGCTGATGGGACCTAAGCCTGCACCTAGCAATGTGCCTCATCACTGCTAACACATCACAGTATATGGGCAAAAGACATCCCTGTTGATCCTTTGAGAAACAGCCAGTGAGGTAAACAGAGACTGGATACTCAGGAGCTGAAAATACAAAACTGGACAGCCAGAAAAAGATGTTTTTATTGTAAGATTAAACACTGGTGGATTTTCAGCCATTTTGCCTTGGACAGTGCCAAAATGCCTGAACTAGGTTTATTCAAACCATTACCAATATATGTAGAATTGATTAAGTGCCATCAAGTCATTTCAGATTCCTATGTAAACTAGCAAATTACATTAAAATGCTTCCTTAATCAGTAATTACCCTTATTATCATGTTATTTAAAAAGCTGTATTTTCCCAAAAGGCACAAAAGACAATGACACTATGCTGTAGTTTTATCCAATTTACTTCTATATTCTATTTTTTTGCACTGGAACTTTAGCTACATTCTAATGAGATTAACATTCTAATGAGATTAATAATGAAGTAACTAAATTGGACAAAACCCAACTTGAGACACTAGAGCATGGGTGTCAAACTCGTGGCATCATGTCGCTGTTACGTGACATTTTGTGACTTTTTTTCCCTTATCAGAGTAGGGGTGGGTGTGGCCTGTGCATCCGGCCTGTGGGTCGCCAGTTTGACACCCCTGCACTAGAGTATATTCAGATGTGATACAAATGCACATAAGGAAAGCAAAACAGAAGATAAGACTTACTGCATCTTCTATATCAATGCACAAATGAAACTGTTCTCCAGATTCCTCATGCTGCCCATTCCTCTGCATCTCACTGTAATGGGAACTCAAGTTTTTATATGTAGCATTGCAGTTCTTGCAGACCACTGAGTAGTTATTTGATAGCAGGTTACCTTCCTGGCCATACAGTAGAAACCAAGAAATTATTTTTTAAAAGAATAGGTTAGAAAATTCAAAATGAGTTTGAATCGAAGTGCAAAAGACTGCCACAATTTTTTTAAAAATTGCAAGATAAGTGGAACTTTTACAGTCAGTCTTCCACTTGTACTACAATAGCGCCTAGAATTTCCATTGCTAAGCAAGGTGTACATTGAGTCATTCTTAAATTTATGACCTTTTTGCCATAGTTGTTAAGTGAATCACATGGTCATTAAGCGAATCCGGCTCCCCTCATTGACTGCTTGTCAGAAGCCAATTTGGAAGGTTGCAAATGGTGATCACATAACCCCCAGGACAGTGCAACAGTCATAAATACATGCCATTTGCCAAGCACTCAAATTTTGATCATGTGACCGTAAGGATATTGCAATAGTCATAAATGTGAGGACCAATTGTAAGTAATTTTTTTTCAATGCCATTGTGACTTTGAATGGTTGCTAAATTAATGGTTGTTAGTCAAGGACTACCTCTATTTTCTACTGTAGAAACACTCCGAAAAATACAAATAAAAGGATTTAGATGGATGGGTTTCTTAAGCTCCCTGGTTTAGTGATTCTTTATGATACAATGTCATTAATAAACATTTTATAGAACAAATCTAAGCAAACATTCACTATGGCCAAGATTTATCCGTCTCAGGATTTCACCTGAAAGTCTAACTAAAACTCTTGGTAAATATTCATATCATTATATTCTTGTTATTCTTGTGATGTAATAGACATCCTTTTATAGGAAACTCCTGGACTAATGGATCCAGTTTGGTGTAGTAGTTAAGGCCCCAGACCAGAAACAGGAAACTAATCTAGGCCCAAAGCCAGCTGTGTGATCTTGAGCCAATCACTTTCTCTTAGCCCTCGGAAGGAGGCAATGACAAACACACGTTGGCAAGAAATGGGACTTGTCAACAGGGACTTGAAAGCAAGCAGGCAAGCAGGGCCATGCATGCACACACTGATACACAAACACACACAATTCTGAGCTCATGATTGCCCCTTCCTCTAAACTAACAGGTGCATGATGTTAATAGTTAGGGAGAGGCAAATTCTGAAAGGTATGGATTTATCTTATAAGATAACTTAAAAGTATGAGTTATGAAGAAATTGCAGAATGTGATGTGAAAGATAAATGCTGCCAAAATGCAGTAACTAGGATGCTGGGTGAAAATAATTAATATGTTCCCAAGCTGTCAGTATATCCATTCTTGTCCAACTTCCGCTATTCTTTTCATTTACCTCCTGCTGACAATGCTCATTATTCAATAGCTCCTGACTATTCTCACATCAATGAAAAACAGTTATGTTAATGACTGTTACATCAACAATCAGTACTTTGTTTTGGTATAGCAGAACCCACCACAACAGCATATTTTAACATTTGATATCTGATCAACAGTGAAACATGAAAAACAGAAGAAAAAGACAAACGTGGACAGAAAATTACATTATTCATTATCAAGGATGATATAATACAGACAATATATTTAAATATATACAATCTTCAAAAAAAAAACATTACAAGGTAACACATTCTTTCCTGGCACCATTTTCTAATAAGAGCAAGGTTTTGGATCCCAACCTGATCTGATCTTTGTCAGAGCAGTGGCAGCATAGTCTGGAATTAGGGAAGCTTTCTGCTGCCCCTCTGCTAATGGTTAAATATTCTCTGGTAACCATGGAGTTCTCTACCACTGTCCCCTGGCACAGGGAGGCTGGATTTATTTGGTCAAACCGTCCCAGGTAACTAATGGGCCCTGTTTGGTTCCAGAAGAAGCTTTGGGTTGCTCTTGATAGTCTGCTACATGGACCAAACAAGGCCCTCCTTATGTCCAAGAATGAGAAGGTAGTGGGGCTTTGGCTCAGACCAGGCCCATGTGAACTCTCTCCTCCCATGGATCTCATAATTTCATTTGGCTTACAGAGGACTTGAGGGAGATGTGAGAAAATTAAAGTGCCACTGAAGCGCAACAAAGAGTGAACTCAACTCTGCATGAATTAGTGCCACTAAAGACCTTGCCTGTGGTGGTAAGGGTGGCAAAATGTCAGTATTCTTCTGCCCTAAAATATCCTGTGTGTATTTTGGGGGTCTTCCAATTCAACTGGAGCTCCTGTTCACAGAACAAGTAATAATAATAATTTATTCAACTTGTATGCCGCCCTTCTCCCTAAGGACTCAGGGCGGCTAACAATAAAACAGGACCAAATTTACACAAAACAAGCATTAAATATAACAAGTCAGAATAAATAACAATAAAACATTAAAACATTAATTAAAATAATTAAAACAGTAAAAAATCCCACCCGGGTCATTCCAGGCCGGCCTGTTGAAATAACCAAGTCTTTAGGTCCTGGCGGAAGGAGCGGAGGTCAGGGGCCAAACGGAGATCCACGGGGAGGTGGTTCCAGAGGGCGGGGACTCCCACAGAGAAGGCCCTAGCCCTGGGAACCGCCAGCCGACAATGTCTGACCGACGGTATCACCAGGAGGCCCCTCCTGTGGGAGTGAACAGGACGATCGGCATATGATGATACAGGCAGGAGGCATTCCCACAGGTACCCCGGACCCAAGCCATTTAGGGCCTTATAGGTGGTTACTAGCACCTTGAAGCTAACCCCAGAAGGCCACTGGCAGCCAATGCAGGTCGCGCAGGAGGGGTGTAACCTGTGAGTATCGGGATATATATATATATATATATATATATATATATATATATATATATATATAGGAGTTGGTGATTGGTCTTGTCCGTGTAAGGTTGAGAATACCAACCTTACACGGGACAAGACCCGAATACACCAAGACCTACATACCTTACCGTGAAAATCTACGAAAACATATATATATATATATATATATATATATATATATATATATATATTTATTCGACTTGTATGCCGCCCTATTCCCTAAGGACTCAGGGCGGAACATTAAAACAGAGAAAAATTTACAATAAAACAGAATTAAACAAGTAAACAAGCCAAATAAAATTAAAATAAACCCAACCCCTCCCGGGTCATTCAAGGCCGGCCCGTTGGAACAACCAAGTCTTCAGGTCCCGGCGGAAGGAGCGGAGGTCAGGGGCCAAACGGAGATCGACGGGGAGCTGATTCCAAAGGGCAGGTGCTCCCACAGAGAAGGCCCTAGCCCTGGGGACCGCCAGCCTACAATATCTGACTGACGGCACCCCAAGGAGGCCCCTCCTATGAGAGCAACAGGGCGATCGGAGAGTGATGCTGGCAGGAGTTCCCCAAGTACCCTGGACCCAAGCCATTAAGGGCTTTATAAGTTGTAACTAATACCTTGAAGGCACCCAGGAGGCAACCGGCAACCAATGCAAGCCACGCAGGAGGGTGTAACATGGGAGTATCGGGATACCCCCATCACAGCCCCGCTGCTGCATTCTGCACCAGCTGAAGCCTCCGGACCGCCCCAAGGGAAGCCCCATGTAGAGAGCATTGCAGTAGTCAATCCTAGAGGTGACAAGCACATGAGTAACCGCTCAAGGGCATCTCGGTCCAAATAAGGGCGAAGCTGGCGAACCAGCCGAACCTGGGCAAAACCCCTGGCCACAGCTCCCACATGCTCCTCCAAACCGAGCTGTGAGTCCAGGAGGACACCCAGGTTTCTCGCCCTATCCACGGGGCAACACCTCTCCCCCATGACCAAAGATGGTACATCCAATAAAGACCGAGATGCCGGTAAGAACAGCCACTCCGCCTTGGTGGGGTTGAGCTGAAGCCTGTTACTACCCATCCAGTACTCCAGGCACCGGGACATCATGGAGAGAGCGCCACTGATCTGGCCTGGGGTGGAGATATAAAGCTGGGTATCATCAGCATACTGATGATACCTCACCCCAAAACCTCGGATGATCTCGCCCAGCGTTTCATGTAGATATTGAACAGGAGAGCGAAAGGACAGACCCCTGCGGCACCCCACAAGTGAGGGGTCTCGGGCCGACCTCTGCCCCCTGCCAACACCAACTGCGAAGCGCCCGAAAGGAAGGAGGAGAACCAACGCAAAACGGTTCCCCCACCCCAAACCTCTAAGCCGCTGCAGAAGGATACCATGGTCGATGGTATCGAAGCCGCTGAGAGATCTAACAGGACTAGGACAGAGGAAAAACCCCTGTCCCGAGCCCTCCAGAGATCATCCATCAGCGACCAATGCTGTCTCTGTGCTGTGTCCGCCCTGAAGCCCGACTGATACGGATCTAAATACTCAGTTTCCTCCAGGAACAAGGGAAGCTGCTGAACCACCACGCTCTCAACAACCTTCGCTAAAAAGCGAAGGTTGGAGACAGGACGATAGTTGTTCAAAACGGCCGGGTCCAAGGCAGGCTTCTTGAGGAGGGGCCTCACCACCGCCTCTTTCAAGGCGGCAGGAAAGACTCCCTCACTCAAAGAAGCATTAACAACTGCCTGGAGCCAGCCACACGATACTCCCATCACAGCCTGCGCGGCCACATTCTGCACCAGCTGTAGCCTCCGGGTAGTCCGCAAGGGCAGCCCCATGTAGAGAGCTTGCAGTAATCGATCCTAGAGGTGACGAGCATGAGTGACCGTTCAAGGGCATCTCGCTCAGGTAAGGGCTTAGCTGGCTATAACCTGGGCAAAGCCCCCTGGCCACAGCCCCCACCTGCTCCTCCAAAGAGAGCTGTGGATCCAGAAGGACACACAGGTTCCTCGCCCTATCCACAGGGGCAACACCTCACCCCTACGGCCAAAGATGGAACATCACCGAGAACTGAGATGCCGGTAAGAACAGCCACTCCATCTTGGTCGGGTTGAATTGGAGCCTATTTCTCCCCATCCAGACCCGCACCGCCTCCAGGCACCGGGACATCACAGAGAGAGCATCACTGATCTGGTCTGGGGTGGAGATATAAAGCTGGGTATCATCGGCATATTATTGATGATACTCACCCGGACCTCGGATGAGCAGCGGTTTCGAGAGGGAGGATCCCCTGTGGCACCCCACAAGTGCCGATATCCAGGGGATGGAGATGGAGCCGATCTCTGCTCTCCTGCTAACACCGACTGCGAGAGGTCCGAGAGGTAGGAGAACCACCGCAGAACGGTGCCCCCACCCCCAACCCCTGGAGCTGCTGCAGAAGGATACCATGGTCGATGGTATCAAAAGCCGCTGAGAGGTCTAACAGGACTAGGACAGAGGAAAAACTCCTGTCCCGAGCCCTCCAGAGATCATCCATCAGCGCGACCAATGCTGTCTCCATGCTGTGTCTGGACCTGAAGCCCGACTGATACGGGTCTAGATAATCAGTTTCCTCCAGGAACAAGGGGAGTTGCTGCACCACCACGCTCTCAACAACCTTCGCTAAAAAGCGAAGGTTGGAGACTGGACGATAGTTATCTAAAACGGCTGGGTCCAGGGCAGGCTTCTTGAGGAGAGGTCTCACCACCGCCTCCTTCAAGGTAGTGGGGAAGACTCCCTCACTCAAAGAGGTGTTGACAACTGCCTGGAGCCAGCCGCGTGTCACCTCACTGGAGGCGTAAACCAACCAGGAGGGTCACGGGTCCAATAAACACATGGTGGAGGACAACCTCCGCATGATCCTGTCCACTTCATCAAGGGAGACCGGGTCAAACTCAACCCAGATAGAATCAACCAGACCCGCTGCCACCCCATCATCAGACCACTACTAGTCCGAGTCCAAGCTGGCCCAAATCTGAGCGACTTTATCCGCCAGATGTAAGCTAAATTCCTCTGCTCTGCCCTGCAGGGGGTCTGCCCCCTCCCTCAACTGAAGGAGGGAATGGGTAACCCTAAACAGGGCCGCAGGGCGATCATCGGTGGACGCAATCAAGGCGGCGGAGAAGTAAGCATGCCTCGCCGCCCTAATCGCTTCCAGGTAGGTCCTAATACAGGCTCTTAGCTGGCCACGGTTGAATTCAGAACGGCTCATCCTCCACCTGCTCTCTAGGCATCTTCTCCGCTGTTTCATCCCACGGAGCTCCTCTGAGAACCAGGGAGCTGACCGGGGAAGAGGCCGCAAGGGGACAACCCGGTTGAGTGCCTCCGAGGCCGCCTGTTGCCAGGCGGCCACCAGCGCCTCGGCCAGGCTGTGGTCAAGGGAGGTGGGCAAGAATCCCAGAGCCAATTGAAACCTCTCCGGGTCCATCAGGCATCTGGGGCGGAACAATCGAATTGGATCCTCATCCCAGCAGCGAGGGACAGCCACCTGAAAGACTAGCCGCAGGAGATAGTGATCCGTCCATGACAGGGGTAGGGTAGATACAGAACCCACCCCCAGATCACTACGCCAGTGTCCCGAGATAAAAACAAGGTCGAGTGTGTTCCCCCCTCGTGAGTGGGCCCTTGAATCACCGTCATATTAATTGAAATAAATCAGCAAAAAATCCCAAATAGAAGCTATGGCCAGAAGGAACTCTGCATAATTTTGTGTTGTGTGCCAGTTATGTTCATTCCTTGACCAAGAGACCCTGCTCATAGTCCCCCATGCTATGGTCACTTCCCAAATGACTACAGCAATGCATTTTAACTGGAAACTACAGCCGGTGCAGAATCCAGCAGCATGGACAGTTATGTGCATTTCTCAATCAGAGCATGTTACACCCCTGCTCCATGGGCTATAACTAGTTACCACTGTTTGTCCAGATTCAATTCAAGGTATTGGTAATAAGCTATAAAACCATTCAAGGCATGAGGGACTGCTTTTTCGCAATTATGTCTATCCATCCCATAAAGTCCAGCAGGAGAGGCATTTTACCAGGGAAAATTATCTGGCAAGATAAGAAAGACTTTTCTTTCATAGTATCAGCCCCCTGGAGATAGGATTAGTCGCAACCCAACTTGCTTTTCAGCTTTAAAGACATGGTTCTGTCATTGGTATGGGGTGAAGCCCATGAGGTAACTGGGTTAATTGCTGTTGATGGTTCTTTTTTACCTCAGCTACTGATTGTACTTCTATGATTTTTATATAGATTTAATTTTAAATTTTAAGTTAAATTTTAATTTAAAATTTTGTTAGTCATGAATTTGAGATGGGCAGTCATATTAATTGAAATAAATCAGCAAAAAATCCCCAATTACCAGAGAATTTCCAATTTATCCAGGGTATACAGATTATGGAAGGTTGAGTAAGTTCATCCCCGTGTTTAAAATAAATATGCAAAGCAGGCAGTGTTCACAAACAGAAGCCATATTTCCTTGTCCTCTTAAGAGAAAGTCAACTTGTTGCACCTGAAATATAAACATTTGAAGGAGGTCTCTATACTCATTCAGCTGAAGGCGTTTAAAGATTTGTACACCCTCCTGAAGATAAAAGTACCCAATCACAATGAGTATTTTAAGCAGTTTCAGCAGATTATGCTGAGATACCTCCTGCAAATATGTATAGAGCTGGTTTTTTCCCTCCACATAGAAGGGAACATGAGGAACAGACGTTTCTATATGCAGTTCCATTTTTTCTAATTCTATACCTGTTCTGATAACTTTTTTCTTTATTGTAATACAAAATCTTCTCAACTGACTTTTCTCTTAATTCACTCTGATTCTACCCAATGTTCCATTTAATTCATCTGTGTCAGTCATTCTTCAGTAATGAAAAAAAATCTTATGCAACTCCACTGACTCTAACTGTTCTCCTACTTTGCCTTCTCTAATAGTTCAAAGGTACTCCCTTTTCTATGTAATAGGAGAAAAATAATATTCCAAAAAAATTCACTTTTGTGGATAAATAAAATGCTCACATTATACTTCAATAAGAAAAGGATATGTAGAAATTAAAAGGAATTGATTGAATTCAAAAATAGAAGACTATTTTTCAATATTTGAACTAAATGAAAAATCATAAATTCTAGACTTGGCATTTTCTTCTTCATTAAGAAGGAGAAAGTAAGAACAGGGTTTTTCCCTCATTTTTTAAACGTCTAATTTACCAAAATAGTTCAGTGATATACATGCTTTGGTTGCACAGCCGTATAGTATAGTAATAGGAGTATGATTCCTATTTTAAATTAACAACCAAGGCAGAGCAGTGATAGATACCTTGCAAATTACAAATGAATTGGCTTTCTACAGAGACTATTTTAAACTTCTGGTTATAATTTTGCTATCATTCCTCATAACAAGAAACGCTTTGATGATATAAATTAAGATATGGGATATACAGGTCTGAAGTTTTGAATAATAAAAGCATCATAGTTCTCAGCATAGTTGGATCATATCCTAGAAGTTGACCATATCTTTCCAACTTTATAGTGATACTAGATTTAGAAAGATTTTAATAGCAGATACTATATGTGAAAAACCAACTTTTGAAATAGCTATGTATCCATGACAAACTCATACTATAATAACATACCAGATGACCCATATAGTTATATCAGGAGGTGATGAGCCTAGAATAATGTAAAAAGTGATTTACTATATGAAGAGATTATACGACTCTTCCTATATAATTATCAACTATTGTGAAACCAAAACAGCACCATAATTGCATATGAAATGGAGGTGAACATTAATTAGAATGCATTTTGTTCTCAGTAGTGAACACCTGCATTTTAAAGATAATTATTTTATCTGCTTAAGCTGTGTAAGAGTTTGTAAATTATATTTGCAGTGCCTTGGTCTGAAAAAAAGGGGAAAATTCACTACACAATTAGAGGGCTCAACTGTACCCTTAATAAACAATATTAAGTACCTGGAGGTTCTGTTTAAAGCACGCCATTGATTCATTGTATAAGGCCAGGAACGTCACTGTACCAGCTGACAAGCCTTCATTCTTCTTCTTTAAACAATCTATGAAAGAAAAGTCAAAAGCATCAATAAATTGCCAGTATCCACTTCCAAAAGGCTGTTTTAGATAAAGGCTTGTTTATTTTACAGATAGCTATTCTGCTTTTAAATTTACAACTGTATAAGTAAGACAGTATAATCCATAATCCTGTGTAATGAAAAGGATGACAAATGCTAGGCTAAGGAATTCAAAAAAAAAAACCCACTCCCAAAAGGGAAGGTCTAAAATAGATCCCATACACTTCAGGAACTGATGGAGGGTGGGGGGAAATGCCCTTGCCCAATAAGTGTACTCTTTCTTCACTAAAATGATGCTAAGAAGAAAGAGGAGGGGAAAGAGGAAAAAAGGCAGGCTACGTTGGTATCCTGGTGACAAACCAAGACTTTTAGAACCTTTGCTCAAAAAGTGGGCAAAAAATATCTTTCAAAAAACGGTATTGTAAACTCTTGGAAACTTTGCAAGGCAAGTTTTTTTTGTCAAATGCTGCCAAATTAAGCAATAAGATGATCAATCTGGCAGCAGGATAAAAGAAATAGGGAGAAATGGTAGAAATTCTGAGTTTTGAAGAGAAACTTAGCAGGAATAAGGGTTGTTGGTCTGAAGGTTATCTTAGAGACCTAGACATAACAGGAAGCAAAAGAATATGAGAGATCTGATCTTGAAGAAAAGAAAAACAATAAAATGAAGGAAATTATAGAGTCACTAATCAGAAAAATGAGGAAAAATATAGCAGAGTAGATTTAAGTGAACATGGGGATACAACTGGTGGGGGGAAGGACCAGGTCACAGGCAACAGTTTTCACTAAATGAAAAGTTTGTTTTTTAATAATAAGGAAAAAGTATCATAATTTGACAAGATACAGAAAGGTAAGGTAATATTGGTGTTAACAGAGAGTAACAGCTGTGAAGAAAAAGGCAGTTTAGAAGGGAAAATGTCTGGACAGGAAAAGGCATCCAAATAATCAATTTTCGATTTCCAAAGGTGGAGGGGCAGGTACAGAATGTGTATCACCACAAAACAAGTGACACTAAACAAACACAGGAAACAATAGGCTCCGGGGATACCCAGTAAGTTCACAAATCACATTAAACCATTATTTGTTTAATTATGGATTATAAAATATGCAATGTTTACATGCATAACATGCTAAGCCACAATGAAACAAACCACCTTTTGCCAAACACATAACATGAATCCAGAGTAGATTAAGCATGTGGAACAATTTCTTGCTGAAGTTAGGATTGCAGAAGCTTAGAAACAAAGGAAAATAGGGGAAGAGAGAACCTCATATGACTCAGAGGCAGCAGTAAGATTGAGAAGGATGAGAATATTTAAAACCAACAAAGAGGACATAAATGGATAGGCTTAACAAGACATTCAGTAGAACAAACAGTATCAGGCTTCAGGCTTCTGTCATATGATCTATATTTTCTCTTTTAACACTGATATGGATATTAACTAATAGTTCTTATACCATTTGAAATTACCCAATTGGATGAAATTAGAAACTGAGCTCATAAATAGATTTTGAGAAAAACCCAGAATAGCTTTGTGTGATTCCATAAAACAACACTCTGTAAAGAGGAGCATAGAGAGGAAACAAATGAGGGCTAAAATACCAGATGCTTTCATATCCAGATATCATCAGGCTCAACTGGCATGAGTAACAGCAAAACTGTGGGAGTCACACTCAGATATCTGTGTAGCACGAAGTTGTCCACTACTGGCTTAAGGTAACTATCATTTAAGGTATTTTCAAAAAGTGTTTCATTTTTTTAAAAGTTATTCTTTCACAAAAAAGAAGCCTTATTTTCCTGATCCTTAGAGAGAACGTCAGATTGTTGCATCTGAATTGTAAAGATCTGAAGGGGCCTCTATATTAATTCAACTGAATTGGACTAGGACTTGGCGGCACAAGGAAACAACAGCCAATGACTTAATGATCGGCCATCAATACCCCAAATCAACAGCTAAGACACCACACAGAAGCAGGAACCATATAAATAAATACTGTGCATGGAATAGTCCAAAGCACATGTTCTGGAGGAGAGATGTTTCTTGAGGACAGGCTCCAGCACAAGTCCAAAAGTTAGGAAGACTATATCTCTGGTTGCGGTGACTGACCAGATTGCATCCTGCAACATTATCCTGGGACACATATATTTGCCTTCATTCATGAGGGTTTTTTTTTCAAATACAATAACTTTCACATATATTTTTGATAAATTGTTCCTGAGTAAGACTGACTTTGAGTGCCATGTAGCGATAAGGAGAATATCAATCTAAATAGGGCTTCCTGCCTGGGCAGGGGGTTGGACTAGAAAATGTCTAAGGTCCCTTCCTCGTCTCGTCTCCTCTCCTCTCTGCAACTGTTCTTCGTATGTTTTAGTCTCCAACCTTCTAATCGTTTTTGTTGTACTTCTCTGCACTCTTTTTAGAGTCTCAATATCTTTTTTATATCAGTGACCAAAACTGGATGCAATCTTTCAAGTAGGATCTTACTAAAGCAGAATATAGTAGTACTAATATTTCACATGATCATGATACTATCCCTCTGTTCATGCAGCCTCAGACTACACTGGCTTTTTGTAAAAGTGTAAAAGCTTTTTTTTTTCCTGCCACTGATTTGCCTTTTGTTGGATAGGGCCGTGTTCAAGTCTGTCTAGATCAGGATGTAAAACTGGATTTCTTACAGGGCCAAATCAGCATTGTAGTTCTCCTCTGCGGGCCAGTGGTGGCAGCGGGGGGAAATGGTGTGGGTGTGGGTGTAACTGCGGCGACAGGGGGGCAGGGGGGGTTGGGTGAGACGGATGCCTCCTGCAGTACCCTACTGGTCAAAACAAGGCGTGGGTGCCACGTTTTTGCCCTCCATGGCCTCCTGCAGCACTCTGCCGGCCGAAAATGGGCCATGTGGTCCATTTTCAGCCCATATTTTGGCCTGTTTTGAGCCCGTTTTGGGCCCATTTTTCAGCCAGTTTTGGGCCCATTTTTTGGCCCAGTTTCAGTAGGCAGAGTGCTGCAGGAGGCCATGGAGGGTGAAAACGAGGCTTATTCCACAAGACCCACCACAAGACTCACTGATGACTCACAGCTGACCCATCACAAGACCCTCACTTGATACACCCACACCTGAAGCCCTTATAAACAGAAGAATACTGACACTGACATCTCCTAAACTCTGCTGAAGATGTTACCTAGCCTGGTATGTTCGGAAACCAACCCACAAGCTCAGAGAATGAACCTTCACCCTTAAATATATCAACAAGCCTTGTGCCTGGATGCTATTCTCTCTCCTCTTTTTCATCAGTGCCACTTTGGTGGTTGTATGTCTACTTTTTATTATAAAAATAATGAAGTTCAGTATCATGTCCAATTCTTGAACAGAAGTTTAATCTTAACTATAACTTCTAGAAAAAAGGCAACTGCAAAACTACAAGTTAGGATCATTGATAGTTGTTTAATATTAAACATGGCTTCTGAACATTCCTTTCAATTGTACCAAGCCACTGAACTATAATTTAGCATTACAAGTCTATGTTAAGTGCAAGTAAAAAAGGCAGCATATTTACTTGGCAAAATTAGCCATTATTTATCCAAAACACACACACACAATTTAAGGTGATTTTCAAATCAGCTTCCATGTCAAGTATGTTCGTTAGAAACATTTTACTTCACATCATTTTGGCAGATGAAGAGGACAAACTAGAAGAATGCAGGGATAAAAATGAAGAGGATGCAAGAACAATTAGCAGAATCCTTAAAAGATAAGAGAGATGTAAACAACATCATAATATGATAAAAGATGGGAGCATGGGAGAGAGAGAGAGACTCAACTCCATCTTGATTCTTTATGGTATAAGAGAGACAGAGGAAAACTCTGGCAGGCTTTCAGGATTCTACTATTATAAGCTACAACAAGAAAATAAAGGGCTAACACAAACACATTCTAGAAGGATATTCATACCCAATATCCAAAGGGAACACTCATACACAAATATGCTGCTGCAGTGCTTGTCCTTGGGAACCGTATCTCCCAAAGCGTTTTGTATGGCCCCTACCTGAACTTGTTTAAATTGGCTCTCAAAAATTGGTTCTTCCCTAGGCCCTGGACTAAAATATGTGGTGAACCTCTTATGGGTATGTTTTGAATTCAACTTGTGGATTTTATTGTTTCTATAGGCATCATTTTTCCCTAGGTATTATGTTGATTTGAATTGTTTTTCAAATCCTTATGGCCTAACAGCCTTAGAAATTTAAATAAGGATCACATGCATCAACTCCATGTCAATTGTGTGGCTACACAACACTCTTGTGACAAATTGAAACAACAGGGCTGTAGTCTGCCATTGTCTACACACCTGTAATATCTGCTAACATGCTATTTACATATTTGTATCAGTAAAAATGTATTTTCTCGGATATCACTATTTCTCTATAGCACGGAATTGCCGGAACAAGTCCACATACATTGACACAATCATGCATTAAGAACCAAGAAATAGTTATGCTTCATGCAATTAATTCAACTTGCAATTTATGAATAAGTTGCTTACACATGCAGTCTATCTATTGCTGATTATAATATATTGAAATGGTTTATAAATGGTCCAACATTTATTAATTTTATATTCTGCCTTTATTATTTTTATAAACAACTCAAGGCAGTGAACATACCAATATTCCTTCTTCCTATTTTTCCCACAACAACCCAGTGAGGCAATTTGAGCTGAGACAGGGAGCCCTAAAGTAATTTTTCATGCCTTAGGCAGAACTAGAACTCACGGTCTCATGGTTTCCTATCTGGTACCTTAACCACATGAATTAATTATCCTATTCATGTAAAAAACTGTATTTTCCCTTCTTTCTCACTTTTTCCCTACACACATATCTACATATGTATACATTTATACTGGATGGATGGATGGATGGATGGACAGACAGACACACACACACATAGGATGCACTTATGGGTTTTAAACATTGGTGAACAGCACATTATTTTAGATTTTTCCTAAATTATTATCGCTTGTAATTTCCCTTCCTATTTTAATGAACAGAATCAAAGTAACAATTGAGAAATACAATTATAACCACAATGTTGAATACATAACCAAAATATCAATCAGATCATTTAACTAATAAAAGTAATACAGATATGATTAATCCAGCACATACTATACACCTCATTAAAAAGGACATGTCATTCCATCAAAAGAACATGCCATTCCATCATATATGCATGGTGGATAGCTATGTTCACCTGCACCTCTTCATCCAGTCCATTCCTCACATCTCATTCCAGAAATGAGATCTTTATACTGTAGTTTTGCTACAATGCTTGGTTGGCTTTAGCTTAATATATTGCGTAAAGTCAGCTGCTGTGAATTATTAACTATTCTCTGTGTGTTCTATGGGCTCAAATCCATGAATCATAAACAATTCAGGGCATAAGCATATGAATCCAATCAGGGTTTGTAGAAACCAAGAACAATGAACAAGCAATTACTTAGCTTTGGGAACCATCATCTCTTATATTGAAACTAATACCAGAGATAAAGCATGCATATTGAGGTGTTAGTATTACCCCTATATATAGCTTTAAAAAAGTAGAAAATATATGCTTTCTTTTATTCATATTGAATATTCAAATATATACAAGAAAGCAACAAAAAGAGTACATACTTGCACAGTTAGCTTTTATCCATGTGTCATTAAAAAACTTGTTCACAAGTGCAACCATTTGTAGCCTGTCTGACATCAAGAGACTTTGGGCACATCTGTTAGTCTTAGTAGTATTCTGAAAGGAGAAAGTACACATATAGAAATCGTTTGTTAGCAGAGCCAGCAATCAAGAATATATTATCTACTGTATTGTAGGGTTGCATTTTAAAGCAACAAACCTATATAAAATAGCTTTCGACTGGGGAAAGCCCCACTGAGTTAGAAATAATTATTTCTGAGTAAATATAGTATTGCAATGTAGTTCACTTGTACAGATAAACATGTTGTCTTCCAAATAAAATTGGGACATACATGTACTATCCAAGCAAATGGCATAAAAACTACTCCCAGCATCTTTTCCTAATTAAATTGCTCAGGACCTGAAACAGCTCTCTCAAAGGAATTTCTGTGCTATTCCACCAGTTGCTGAGAACGTCTTTTAAGTCTCTTGGATACATATATAAATGACAAACTGAGAGGTCATTTATTTTAGTGGTGAATCCCTAACTCTTTATAATGTCTCCTTTGAGGATGGTCACCAGATACCTCTATGCTTGTAACTTAATGTCTATGGAGATTCTCAGTCATCCAGATCATGGTTGTCCCAAAGGTGTTTTTTTCAAGAAGCAACTGGAACAAGATAGTCCGTTTGCCTTTTGAAAAAGCACCTTTGGGACATTCTTGTAACTTGGATATCAAATCCATACATTTTGCAAACATTTTAATGATTTTTTTCTATAAACAAATATTCTGGAAACATTCTGCTTATGTAAATATTCTGAGGTAAAATTCATCAATGCCCAAGTGGAAGTCCATTCATATAAATGAATTCTCTTTCATAAATCCACACGTAATTCCCAAATCTGTTTTAGAAAGTTCACTCATCCCAGAGCAGGTCTGTGAGTGGAAGAGAAGTTTAGCCATCCTTAATTAATAAAGGCATTTGCATCAATTTGATTAACTCTATTTACAGTCTGCAATAAAAGAGAACATTCCGTTCCAATTATTTCTTGCACTTTCTGTTTCTGTGAATTTAACATGTGAAAAATCATGTGATGGAATGCATCACTTCTATCCTTTTCCAGCAACAAGTGTCTTAAGTTCTTCCTGATGCAAAGCAGTAATTGCTTGTGGATTTTTTCAGATTCAGTCAAATCTTTGGGTCAGTTGATTTTTCTTATTTCTAATTTTTCAAAATTTGTAGACACCAGACTGATTACCATACATGATGATCCAATTTAGTTTTTTGTGCCTGTCTGGTACTTGTAAGCCAAGGAGTAAATATGTGGATAGCTCATTGCAAGCCTATGCCTATTTTATAGGAATATGGAAGATGGCAAATTCAAAGTTTACCTAAATAATTATCCTTTCAGTCACATTCCCAGTGACTTATAAGCTTATATGGGCACAGGGCATTTTGGCATAAGGTTGGCCATTTTATTTTTCATCTTCCAAATGTAGCCTCGTCTCCTCTGATGGTCTCTTATCCAATTACTAAGCAGGCCCCATACTGCTCATCTTTGTAGATCAGCCAATTTCAGCCACATGCTGTCACTCACTGAGGAGGCGGGGAAATTGACTACCCAAGCTTCAAACTTCACAAACTGGCCACTGCCCAGATATTTTATCAAAAGATAATGCCAACTAGTTCTCCTTGCTGCAAAGATAGAGACACTTATGAGCAATCCCATTGACCAGGAAAACAAAATCTAATTTGCTTCCCAGAAAGAACCTCTCTACTCTAAGGTAGGATATTTATGTTTACTGTAGCTCCCACTTTTTTCAGGAATTCCCCCTCCTATCAGCCACAGAAAGCAAGCTCCAGGTTTTATTCCATAATAATGAGGAGCCTCCCCACCCCAATAAAAACGTTTCCACTAGTTTTGAAAAACCCGTGGGCAGTGTTTTTAGACAAAGCACACTGTGTTATCCCAAGCATTGAAATTTCAAGAGAATTTAACGGTAGCCTCCAAAACAAATCAAATTATAATTTCCAAAAGACTGCCATGATTCTCGGTCGCAGCTGCACAACTAGCGTTGTGGCCCCTTACAGAGTGTAACCATCATAGACAAGTTGGAGCCCCCACTTCGTTCGATGCAACTACAATCCACAGAAACACAAATGTTACAACGCCCCACAAGAATCTTTATTGCTTCAACAGAAGTACTTGCGGGACACTAGTGGGACAGCTTCGATGGAGCAACTGTTCCGCCCGGGGGAAACTGAAAGAGCCTAAGGCTTGAGACCAGCCTTTAAGGAACCCAATCCCACGCACCTCGATGTTCTCGAACTGCCGCACGACTTCCCCGAATTGGTGATAGCAGTTCTGGCAGAGCGTCACAGGCCGGGAGCTCTGGATTAAGCAGCCAGCCAATCTCAGGCTGCTATTGGCGAAGGCAGTCAAGAGCTCCTTGCACTCTGGATCCAGTTGCGGCTCCTGCGGGACCCCTAAGAACCCCGATTCGAGCGAAGACAGGTCCTCCAGGGCCAAGGGCCAAGCGCGGTGTCGGCCTCCCAAAACTATTTCTTCCAAGCCACTTTGCAGTGACAAATGTCGGCCGGGCAGAAGGCTCTCCCCGGCGCATAGGCCCGGCAAGACGCTGGGCAGCAGCAGCAGAAGAGTGGCAAAGCCCATAGCTGCCATCGCGGGCGAGGAAGACAACAAAGACACTTCCTCGTTCCGCGGCTGCCACTGAGGAACACGATCATGTGCGGCTGAAGAACTACAGCATTAACAGCCGGGAGCTGGGCCCAACGTGGCGTTTCATTGGCTCCCTAGGATTTGACGTTCTAGGAGCGGGGATGTCACCCGCCCGTTTATTGGGGGCGGAGTTTACCTATCAACAGTATTTTTTTCGTACTAGCTCGCGCTACTATTTTCAAACAGACATTTATGCAACGAATCAGTTGCACCACATGGATTTATTTTTTTTTACTTTAGTACATTATAAATAGCAATAGCACTTAGACTTATATACCGCTTTATAGTGCTCAATTATCCAGTATATGAATATAAACTTAGAAGTGCCTTTTATTGACTACTTTTTAGTTAATGTCCTGAGTGTTTTGGAATATTTATAATAGTTATAAATCCCACTTGTTGGATGGTTACATCAAGCATGATAAAAATGCATTTTAGATCCGCTGGTTTGGTATCATATAACTTCCTATATGGCTTATTTAATCAAGATTTATTGTCTGATTTTCTGAGCCAAAATCAATGGCTGGATGTGAACAACAGATTATATTAAAATCAAACTAGCAATATTGTACAATAGTAAACTGTGAACTCGGTCATGCCAGATATATTTTACGCTAAGCCATTGTTTATTCAACCACTGCTGAGTTCAAAAAGCATGCTAATCCAAAACCAAATAAACCATGCTATATCTTAGTGCAACATAGGAATATAACACACAGTGCTAATAATGTCTATATGTGCATAATATGATTACATTAATTCAGACAACTTACTCCAATTTTATAAATTTCCATATACACTGATATACACCATTTGTCATAACAAATTGACCATTTGTCACAACCCCTTAGACTAAAATTTGGTTGACTAGTTTGTGATTCAGACTATCCTAAGAATCCAAAACGTGAGATCTTAAGTGGGTTGCTACTCTAAGTGAAGTGGATCCTGAATTATTTTGAGAAAAATTAGGAAAGCTGTGAGAAATTACATACATTTTAAATGGTGAAGCCAAATGTCAGGAGCTGAATTCAAGTTTAATACTAAACTAGGAGCATTTGTGTGTGAGAAAAAGAGATTTGTAATCAACTCATAGTAGTCTGCTTTATATATTTCATCTAAGTGAAAATTATATAAATAACATTGCTTAATAAAGCAAAGTGAACCTACCTAATGTATACAAATAAGACTATTGTGTAAGGGAAAAACAAGAGAACAGGAAAGACAATTAAAACAAAATTAAAAGCAAACCTAACATTGTTAATTGTGGGTTTTTTTACTTGGAATTTAGAGATTAAATAGGGTTTTTTGTAGAAAAGTTGGGCTAAAAGAAAGCATTTTGAGACACCTTGCAGATGTTTCATTTATTTATGGGAATCTTTGTTCAACAAATGTCTCTCAACAGAGATATTTTGCCAAATATAAAAGCAGTTACATCTCTGAAGCAAATTTGCCAAATAACCAACACAAAATCCCTCTAGTTTTTTAACAATTCTGTTCTTGCAATGCAAAGTAGTTAATTGATTTAATTTTAAAAGATAACACAAGAGATGTTAAAGCACAAATATTTTAGGCCTATACTTCATCTGCTTAGAATAGAAGGTTTTTGATTATTACCTATTCTCATACAAGCTATCAGCACTGTAAGATTTTTTTTATACTTTTTCAAATTTATCCTGTTTCAAAAATAAAGCTGATATCAACTAGTTAATAATTTGTTATTTTCTCATTCTGTTTGAGGACCAAGTTGTTGACCTAAGTTTATCTCTTCAGTCAATCCCCTGTGCATCATGCATAGACGATGTGTATCTGTGAGGAGGTTTTACTGCAATTTTTTATAACTGAGAATGCACAGCTATAGGAGTCCATCTCCACTGTGCGCATTCTAATACAAAATAACTACTTTCCTTTCCATTTCTTTCCATTGTTACAGAACAGAAATCTATAGGTCAAACTTGAGCACCTTTGGGCAGCTGTACTTAAGGATCAGGACCAAGATAGACAAGTTCAGTAACTAATATAAGTTCAACATAAATGGATTTCATTGGATTTCTGTTAACAGTCTTCATTCACATATATATTCCTTTTTTACATACATAACACAATAGGCTGTTCAGCCACTGGTATGGGACTTGAACAAAATGTCATGCAATGAGGTGGATGATCTGGGTCAGAAGTCTTCTGGTGAGCTTTGTGATTCCATTCTCATTTTATAATATTTTTGTTATGGTTTCCTCTAGAAGGGAATGAAGTGTTCACAAATTTTGCCTCTGGGTGTATATTTCCTCTTTCAATGGACAGTTATTCTAATTACAAACATGTGCTCACCTAGAAGACTATTTCTGTTACTCATATATCTTTTTGCTATTGCTAAGTACTTCTTCTCTTCCAAAGGATCACAAAGAGATCACTGTGGCTTTCTTTTGGTTCTTGAGCAGTTGACAAAATCAGCTGTCAGAATACTTGCATCTTAAAGAATTTATATGTCTGCTTGACTCAAAACTGAAAAGAGTATTTCAAAAATCTTCTTTTCACAGATTGATTCTCCTCTTCATCATTTTGCTTTCCATTCAAAAGAGAGAGAAGTAAGTAAAGGAAAGGCATGGGAGAATACCGGAAACTATGAACAGTGGGTTTCAACTAGTAATTTTCAATTGGGTCCCAGCATGCTTTGGGCTTTTACAATTTTGTATACACATATTCAGTATGGCAGCAAGCTACTATTTCCTGTGGTCATTCACTCTGTTACATTTGGTATGAAATGACAGGATCTGATACAAAGGTGTCTAGGACGGGCCAAGAAGCAATCTGGCTCTCCAATGCTAGCTTCAAGGTCCAGTTAGAACTGTAAACTGGGGGCATAGCACCATGTAACTCTCCACATGAATAAGGCCATCAATTGTTTGTGCTGATGTCCTGTTGTCTCCTTTGCCTCACAGTTTATCTCAATGCCTTCTAGCAGAGAAATAAGCTTCTTTTCTGGCAAGAGGCTGTAATGATGTAAGAAACAAAGCTGCAATTTAGATTCTGTGAAATAACCAGTGTTTTCTTAAGTAGATGGTTTCTTTTTTTTTCCTCCCATTCTTTTATTCTTGTTCCTTTTCCTTTCAATTGGTATGTAACTGTTTCTTTTTGTTCTTATGCACCTGATGGCTACAATTTGTGAAAGATGTACTAGGATAGTAAAAACATCTGGAGAGGTGTTAAGAAAAAGCCTGTAATGGCAACCATTTTTATAGCATTTCCTCAGAACCAAAAGCAGGAATTCACTAACACTGTCTCTGGGCTGCTAAAGCCCATTACAGTTTGCCTTAAGTTTTACCAACTTATAACTGCATCTTCACCCATAACTAATGTGTTTTCAGCTCCTCCTCTTAATTTCCTCATGACAACTTTATGATGACCATGATCCACAGTATATATCTTGATGGCCCTATTGCTCCAATCTACAACACAGTCCTTGCAACAATTCAAGAAGGCTCCACACCCATTTACACAATTCAGATGACCCTGATGACACAGATAAACTTCCAGGTGGCCTCAACGACTCTAAAAGAATACAAATGACCAGCTGTCTGCAAGGAGTACAAATTCTTCCATTCTCCACCATTCAGCCAGAGCTGAAGAAGCTTCTTGGATGAGAAGTGAAACGTTGTCAAGAAAAAAACAGAAAGTCCAGTTGCCTCTTGAAAAAGTACCTTTGGGACAATCATGACATGGATGACTGAGAATCTCCACAGACATTGTCCTTGATTTTGCAACAGTAGGATGCAATCCAGGCTCCTTTGGCAAAATCTTCACAACTGCAAAGTAGTTCCTCTATTTATGGTCCCACCACCATTCTAATTTTGCACAGGAAGTTTCAATACCAGCTGTACATATAAAAATAATCACATGGGAGCTGTGATACCTTTAATTTTCAACGTTCCTTTGGCTATCTATCCTTACTATCAGCTTTCAAAGTAACGGGAGCTGCTTTCTTAGCACCACAGTCTAGTATATCTTCTGAGCAAACTTGTCTCTTTGTGTCATGGATTTGTTTCTCTGTCTCATGAACTCTTGTTAGATAAGGTAGCAGTTACGTTTTATGGTAAAATATAACGTCATTCCTAACGTGTTGTGCCTGATGCATCAATAAGTTTTCCAATTGTTGCTATTGCTGAAATTTTGCCCTTTTTAAAGTCTTTCTGAAGCCAACAATTTTCTGCTATCACTGTATCCTAAAGCTACCAACATGTTAGTCTGGCACTTCTGTCTGTGCTTTCCTCAGGAGGAATTAGCATAGTTTCATCCAATTCAGCTAGAAAATAGAATAATTGGCATTGACATTAATTTTCCATTTAGTGAAGTTTTAGAAAAGGAATACAAATATTTGGATCTAAATTTAGTATCAGAATAGGACATCAAGTTCATGCTGTCTCTTTCTCCTAGGTTAAGGCATGTTTTAAGCATTTTTGCTGGGCACAACCATACTGTAAGCTGGGTGTATTTATACGAACCACATCTTATCTGCTTAAAAGCATGTGATTGTTATGAACTGCATCTTTTCTAATATACTTACTTCCATGACTATGGAAGTAAGATGGTAGATAAGCCCATAGCACTATTTTCAAAAATAACTCAAAAGTATGTTTCTGAACATAAATTATTGTTTAAAACTGTGCTGTTTAAACTTACATTGGTCAAAGACTAGTATTCTTTTTTTACTTTCAAGAGTCAGTCATAATCTCACATTCCTTTATTCCTTTTTCCAACACTATTTTTTCGTCTGTTTGGAAGGATCATTCATTCTATTGTCACAAAAGATACTGAGTATAACCATTTTCTTTCATTTTGTAGCGAACAGCACAATTATGATATAATTAGAACCATATGAGTAAAGCAATTGGGAACTTCTCGGAATCCTCAGAAATGACATACCTCTAAATTGCTCAGATGTAAAATCTTCTTTAATGTAAACTTATTTCAAGAAGAATCTTTTCAAAATGGTACAATCGCTTATTATAACCGAACTCTTTCCTTGTTATGGTTTTGCCAACAGAAAAATCCTTTTATTTTTTCCCCTAAAAAATAAAAAGGCAACAGGTGCATTAAAATGGCATTTTTATTGTGTATAGCTTACAAAAAACATTATATGTAAATATTTCAAAGAAAAATCCAGCTTTTATTGATGACTTTTTCATTACAAATAGGAAAAAGGCAATTTCCCCCTTCTCAAATATGATACTTCAGTTCAAATATTTTAGTTCTGTAGCATTTGTATACTATCCACAATAAGTTTGCTAGTCATATCTAAATCTGCCATTTTGTCTTTGCAAACAACTACATTTTGTTATTCACCTTAAATCATAACAATAATATATGCTAGTTAGATGTTATTGAATAGCTGTTTAAGAAAGGGTTAAGTGACAAATAACTGGGGACGCGATGGCTCAGCAGTTAAAGACACTGAGCTTGTCAGCTGGAAAGCTGACAGCCTGGGTGCAAGACTCGAGCACCATGCAACTGGGTGAGCTCCAGTTACTTGCCCCAGCTCCTGCCAACCTAGCAGTTTGAAAGCATGCAAATACGAGTAGATAAATAGGTACCACTTCGGTGGAAGGTAACAGTGTTCCATGCACCTCGACATATAGTTATGCTGACCACAAGCATTTTCGGACAACACTGGCTCCCTCATCTAAGAAATGGAGATGAGCACTACCCCCTTAGAGTTAGACTCGACTGGACAGGGAAAACCTTTACCTTTAAATGATAGACAATCTTCCAGTTGCTATTGGACTGCACTTTCTATCTCAGTGTCATATTAGCCAGAATGGATGGGAGTTGTTCAAATATATTTAGTGGGCTGAATATTGCTTGTCTCTATTGCAAAAAATGGAGATTCATACAAGAACTTAATACTTAATATTACCACTTAATACTCCCCATCTTTGTTTTAACCCATTCACATTAAAGCAGACATAATTTGGGTTACCGTTACCAGATCTCAGCTAAAAAAAATGGATGGATGACCACTACATGGCAACAAATATACAGAATGATAATGCTGTGCTGCCCACTAGTGGGGATCCAGATTTTTGTAGCCTTGTTTTGGGACTCTACAGAATGAAGAGCCAGGTCCCCTTTTTATCCAATTATCTATTGCAAAACTGAGACAATGGTGAGACTTTACATGGATAGTATTGGTTTATGTAGTTTTAACATCAGATGAACATCTGGAATCCCTAATTAAAATGAACAATTGATAGTGCTGAATAAATTAATTGCAAACTACAAATGAGTTTTGCATGAAATCAGCTTCTTGCATGAGGATAATTTCATTATCTATTAACAGTTAAAATTAAACTAAAATTTACTTGGAATAGGATCAGTTGCAAGTGACTCCATAACTTAGTGCATCAGAATCAGGGTATGATAGGTGTAACAAAATAAGATAACAATGTGCTAAAATCCAGGTAAGTCCAAGTTTATGCTGAAGAAAATTATCCAAGTCCTGGATAAAAAGCAAACATTTATGGTTCTCAAACTGTTACCCAACAATAAAGAAAATATTAACCATGGTGATTACCTTGTCCAAGTGGAGATAGCTCCTTGTTGTAAAAGTGATCCAAGTCAAAAAGAGAAAATTAGGTTGCACCTTGGAGGAGGTACACCCTAGCAGCAACAATAACCAAGATCCTGTGACATGATAGTCCTGGGCTGAGGTTTCCTTAGGGCAGGCCTGTCAAATTCCCGGACTGCAGGCAGATGCGTCATGCACTGGCCAAACTCATGCCCAGTTTAGGAAAGAGGAAAACAGTCCCAATACACCCTTGCCTTAGGGTTTCCTAAGTGAAGACAAATATTTTCTGTTTGCTTAATTGACAGTGTAGAACAGTGGTCACCAACCAGTGGGCCAGGGACCACTGCTGGTCCATGAGAAAATTTTGGTGGTCCGCAGAGAAATGTCACCCCCCAAAGCAATTAATCCAGGCTGCACAGGAACACAAAGCTGCACTGCCCACATGGCCCGCGAGAACACAAGGCTTGTGTCACTTGCATTGCGAACAACACAAAGTAGTGAGGGGAGCAGAGGGAGGGAACTCGCCCCACGTGCCTCGCCTGGCCACCAGGCAGCTTCTTTCTGCTTCTTTCTTCTTCTGCTTTTGGCTGCATGCAAGAAAAGCAGCAAAAGTCTTTCTTTCTCTCCCCCAAATTCTGCTCGAAATGAGTCTTTGGGACCCTGCAAGGCATCCTGCTCCAAGAGGCTGCACCAGCGCAACTAGTCTCACAAAGACTCATTTCTGGTGGAGTTTGAGGGAGAGAAAGAAAGACTTCTGCTGCTTTCCTTGCATGAAGCCAAAAGACTCTCTATCTCTCTCTATCTCCCCCTGAGAACAGAACTGGAGACGGTATCCTGCGATCCCAAATAAAGAATGATCAATAGGAAAACGGGGTGGGGAATTCTCCTGCAGACTTTTTTTGGGATTTTACCAGGGTCTCTGCTGCTTCTGCAGAGACTCTGTGAAAATGTCAGCAAGCCACCATCAGTCAAAATTCATATTAGTGGTCCGCGGGATTTAAAATTATGACTTTGGTGGTCCCTGAGGTCCAAAAGGTTGGCGACCCCTGGTGTAGAATATTCATATTCAATATTCGTGAACAATCTAGAAAAGGATGTAATCGAAAAATATAAACCTAACAAGCAAAATAGAGATTGTAGCCCTTCCTCCCCCACCACCTCCATCTTTTAGATATTACCATGGATTGTCCCAGTTCCTCTCTTTGCCTAATCCCCTCAGACCCAAATTAACCCTCCCTGCCCCAGACAAAACTCACCTGCAATCCCATCTAAATCAAATAATAGAAGCCTCATCAGCTCACAGTACAAACAAAGGGCAAACCTTACACGGAAACTGCAATATAGAGAAACCAGAACGTTGCATCCTCCATCAGTTGATGATCTCAACATTCCATCTCCTTCACAACAAATTTGCTTTGCTCTGCTGCTTCCTGAAAGGCCCACTTTGCCTAACTATGTATATAGACCAAGGTGCATTGACAAGAATCTGCCCAGCTTTCCCAAAATGGCCAGCCAATCATATCCCTACAATTTCCTGTCTTTGTATCATAGACCTCAAGAAAATTTTTGCCTTCCCATTGTTTGCAATCAACATGGTATTTCTGAGTGTTAGGCTCAGTGGTGGGATTTAAATAATTAAACAACTGGTTCTCTGCCATAATGACCAGCTGGGTAGGTGTGGCTGGGTGGTCATGTGACTGGGTGGGTGTGGCCAACTCGACACCACTCACGTCGAGGGGCACTTCACCTTGCCCAGCCTCTCATGACCGTGGGGATGCTGCAACGGTCGTAAGTGAGAAAAATGATCATAAGTCACTTTTTTCAGTGTCATTGTAAGTTTGAATGGTCACTAAATGAACTGTTGTAAGGATTACCTGTACAAAAATACAAAAAGCTTCTTTGTTTGCAAAAAGCTGCTCTAAATACCAATATTGGATTAGAAATGGGAGAATGCACACTGAAGATCAATGATAGGCACAGCCATCATAGAAACCTAAACCATTCTGTCTAAATACCTTCCTTTTCATTAGCAATACCTACAAGTCAGAGTTACAAATCAGGCAGAGTGCCAGAGTACCTTGAGATATTAAAATAATTAAAATGCAATTATCAGCAACCAACTCTTGCTCATAAAGTGAAACCCTTTAGCAGAGATGTCATTTAAGCGCCCCAGAAAGTGGGTGGGCACACTTGGGCTACAAAATGCCAAGCTAAAGAGACACATTAACAAAGTATATAGAGGACCCAGGTTCAAGCCTCCCAAGCTTGTCAGGATCACAATAAAATTAGTACATGCCACAGATATCTCAATAAACTTCAAGCTTGGTGCCATGTTACTAAGCCTTATTATCATGAGAGAAAACTAAAACAAATTGGAGGATCCACACCCTTACCTCCCCTTTTTTTAAAATCTTACTATCAGTGAGCAATCATGTCCACTCCAAACCAATGCAAGAGACTTCTGTCTCAAAGATGCTTTTTCAAGAGGCAACTGGACTTTCTGGAAACCTCTTGAAAAAAACACCTTTGGGACAACCATGACCTGGATGATTGATGAATCCTCATAGACAAGAGACTCCTGTGCTCAGTGAACTGACAAAGCATCCTTTCCCACCCAGGAGAAGCAATCCATAGATCCATTTGCACCACTTAAAGATATCAGCTGGTCTCACTCACCTCACAAGATATCCTAAGGAAATCATCCAAATTTAAGGAAAGATCACATGCCCCCAGAAAGTCAGTAAAAAAATTCAGACAGAATGCCAAGCTTGCATCCTGCCTCTTGGAAGTACACCCCAAAAGGACAGTGCCAGTAACAACTAAAGCAGTGTAAAAACCTTAAAACAACCCTTGCCCTTTAAGAAAGTCAAGCCCTCCAGAGGAGCAGTTCAGAGAACAGAAAGTCTGGGCGCACTGCCAAGAACCATTACCTGTTAATTGCAATGTAACAAGGCTTAACCAGAGAGGCAGTTTCTGTAAGCAGGACAATAAAGATAAGGATTAGGCTAGAAAGAACACAGAGGCACACCAGAAAAAGTTTCCTTCCTGCCTCCCTGACAGGATTAACCATGTAAAGTGGGGGGGGGAGGCTGTTGGAAGGAGATTTCTTCCAACAACTGGTTCTCCAAGCTGCTCAGAAAGTTAACAAAGAGAGAAAGAAAGAGAGAGGTTCGCACCGAATAGGTGTGAACCAGCTGAATCCCATCACTGGTTATGCTCCTTATTTTGACTAAATTTCATGACACTGAGAACACCAAGCAGCATTCAGATTTCCAGAGTAATTGGCATGGAGGTACCACTTTATGTTATGTTTATGTCTTTTCTTAAGATAAATCTCCTCTTGCTAGACTTCCCTAATTAGCAATTGAATTAAATCAAATTAAATCAGATACAGACTCTGGGTTGACCCTCTTCAGTTCTGAAGAGTGACTCTTGGTATACTATTCAATGTACATTAGTAATGTACATTAGTGTACATTACTGTTCTCAAATAGTTGGGATCCCATCATTAATGGTTGACCCTTCTTGACATATTTGATGTAGTAAGCTTAGCATTATTAAATATGAAATCTATATCTATATTCTGCCTAAGGAAGATCAGTTCATCCCTTTAGTTAATCTCTAGCAGCAACATTTACTTGGAAACAGGGATGGGATTCTACCTGTTTGGACCGGTTCTATAGAACCGGTTGTTACGATTCTGCGCAGTTCAGAGGACTAGCAAATTGCACCACTGGCTGGCCCCGCCCCTCCCCACCCAGTTCACTCCTCATCTTGCATACGCGGCATCCAATTTGCCTGCATTGTGCCTTCATCTAATTTTTAGAAAGTTGCTATTTTTCCTTTTTTTCCGACAATCAGCTGTTCCAACTAGCAGCTGTGCCATGCAATTTAGATTAGCTAGAAAGCAGGAAATTGTTGGATTTCTTGTTTTCTAGCTAATCTAAATTGCTGTTGTTGTTTTTTTAAATTACATTTATATGCCGCCCTTCTCCAAAGACTCAGGGCGGCTTACAATTTTGGGATACAACCCAGTGTGCTCAGCAATAGCCTTCATTCCATTGTATATGCCTGCTTATTACTAAGCGGCATTTTTACAAAGTCAGCTTATTGCCCCCAACAATCTTGGGTCCTCAATTTACCTACCCCAAGAGGATGGAAGGCTGAGTCAACCTTGAGCCTGGTGGGATTCGAGCCTACAGTAATTGTAGACAGCTGGAACTTAAATGCAGGCATTTAACAGCCTGAGCCACCAAGGCCCTTGTTGTATTGCTTTGCCTTTGCCCAGGAGACTTCCCTGAGGCCCAGTCAGGGGTGGTATTCAGGAGGTTGGGGGTGGGGGGAGAAGTAGCCTGAGAGAAGAGCTGAACCTTCCTTAGGACTGAAGCTTCTGTTTTTCAGTGCAGACTCAGGCAGCAGATTGCAGAAAGGTAGATCTGTGAGTGAATCTGTGATTCTGCAAGCAACTTAATCTGCCTGCCTGCTTTGCCTGATTTTGGGTAAAAGTTGCTCTTTTTTTATAGAAAATTCAATATTTACATAAATATCTACAATCATACAAGCCATGCCCAGCCAGTCACTTGACCACCAAACCACACCCAGTCAGCAAGCATGCCCACCATATCACATGACCACCAAGCCACACCCACAAATTAGGCCATGCCCACAGAACCGGTTGTTAAGAAATTTGAATCTTACTCCTGCTTGGAAGTAAATGGTGCAGAATGCGGCCGCATGGGTGGTGATGGGAGTCTCCCGATTCTCCCATATTACCCCCCTCCTGCGCAACCTGCATTGGTTGCCGGTTGCACTCCGGGTGAGATTCAAGGTTCTAGTTTTAACATTCAAAGTCCTACACGACATGGGTCCAGAATATTTAAGGGAGCGACTCCTGCCAATATCGAGTGCCAACCGCCCTGTGCGAGCACACAGGCAGGGGCTTCTCGGGGTCCCATCGGCAAGCCAATGTCGGCTGGCAGTCCCCCGGGGACGAGCCTACTCTGTGGCAGTCCCCGCCCTGTGGAACCAGCTGCCCCTGGGGCTCCGTCTGGCCCCTGACCTCCGCACCTTCCGCCACGACCTGAAGACCTGGTTATTTGACCAAGCCGGGCTGTGATTGCCTTCTCGGGGGGGGATGGGATAGTTTTAAATTGTTTTTAATTTGGATAAATATTGGGCTTGTTCTGGTTTAATTCTTTTTTAATTATTTATTGTGGATGTATGTTTTTAGTTATGAGCCACCCCGAGTCTTTGGAGATTGGGTGGCATACAAGTCCAATAAATAAATAAATAAATAAATAAATCTAATGAATCTTATTTCTGAGCAGGCATAAATAAAATTGGATATGTCAATCACTTTCATTTTAAGATATTTTCACAAAATATGTATGGTTTTTCTTAGCTGGGCATAGAAAAGTCTGTTAAGTATACCATGCTTCACTGAAAACCTGAGACACCCAAATTCTCTTAACTGTTTATAAAATCAATTAAAGAAGGAACTGATCTTCTTATAATTTCTAATTCCATAGAGAAGACAATATGCTTGGCATTTGAGTGCAGGAACGTTTGAAAGGAAAGATAAAGTTATTTTTCCCCTTTCTTACTCTTCAGAAATCATCCAATCCCCCTGAAAAAGTTGGCATTGGTGGAAGGCAGATATAAAATGTAACCCAGAGATTTCAGGAGTAAAAAGGAAAAATATCCTATTGCCAGTTTAATCTGAAAGTCAATTTCAGCATTATACTGTATAGCAAAAATGTGAATAGACCCATTTCTATTTTAAAAAATTAAAATAGAACAATTTAATTCAAACAATTTATCACAAGACTTTTATATATATGGTGTATACCGTAACGTATATATGTGAGTGAAAAATCCTGGAGCTGTCTATGTGTTTTGCTTTTTGGGTGGTTTCTTTTAAATAGACTATTATAACATAGCACCTATCTTGAACATCTGTTTTGCTATAATACACAAAGAGAATATAGCAGAAGAAAAAACTCTCATGCATTCATTCTGTAATTAGTCTGCATGCCTACAAACTCAGGTTTCCAGATAATTCTGCAGTCCTGTAAGGCTTCATTCCAATTTTAGCTAACCAGCTGGAAAGTTCTATCTGTCACTCTTTTTAAATTAAAACTTCCCCAAAATTTTTCTCTGACCTTTCTTTACCTCTGAAGACTTTGGGCCACATTTTGCATGCAGAAGGTTATACAGAATTTACATGAGAATTATTGTTTTAGGATTAAATGGACATAGAGCAGTTTTGTTAAAGTTCCTAGCTATTAATCCATAATTATCAAGATGGCCAAAGGCACATGATCATGGGCAGCTGTCACACAGCATGCTTAGACTAATTATTGAATTAATCCTTTTTCTGGATTTGCCAGCATGCTGCAGACTAACTAAACAGGCTGAATTTGTATGACATTCTAGAACGCCAAAAAACCCCAAGGAAATATAAACCATTCTACCATGAGATGTGAACCATAAGGATATTTATTTAATTAATTTATATTGCCGCCTATTTGCCCATGGCAACTCGAGACAGCTTACACAATGCAAAACCATATTTAAAACAAAAAATAAAAATAAAAAACAATAAAAAACTAACAAAAAGAAGCAAATAAATTAGTAAAGTTCAATAGAAATATACTAAATATACTAAATCTTTACTTGACTTGGTTAAACTCGATGTGTGAATACAGCCAAGTTATATCACAACCTCCCAATAAGCTTGTGTTGGATTTTAATTGCTATGATCTGTCATTTTTAGTGCCATTGATTAGGTCATATGAAAATTGTATTGCAACTCATCTGAACCACTTATTCTAAATTAATAGTTTGCTGGGTGCCTTACTTTTGTAACAAAAGTACCTTGCTTCTAATCCACTGAGCAAAAAACATTTTAGCCTTGTAAATTTATTCAAACTTGACTTTCAACTGATTAATCTAGAGATACTCTCACTAATCAAATCTTTATTCTTTATTAAGGTTGCCCAGAGAGACAGTTTGATGTAGTAGTTAAAAGCATCGGCTAGAAATGGGAGACTCTGATGTCTAGTTGCATCTTAGGCACAAAGCCAGCTGGATGACTTGGGCCAGTCACTCTTTCTCAGCCCTAGGAAGGAGGCATAGGCAAACAGTTTCCAAGAAAACTGCAGAGACTTGCCCAGGTAGTTGCCAAGAATCAAAAATGGATTCAAAGGCACAAACGCATCAAAAGGGATGCATAGTTAAATTATTGCTTGCATTCTTAAGATATTTCAGAATCTTTTGTCCTAGGTACTCTAGACCTTGGGAAAGGAAAGAACAAAATCCTTACCATTTAATTTTCTGGTTGGGAGATTTAAGGGAGAAGACTCTGGGCATCCAAGGCTGGGAGCTCTAAACTAGATAGACAGCTGGAGCGTTTTAGGAGATTCAGCCTGACTAGTAATAGATTCTTATAGTTCTACTTTTCAGTGAATCCATTATTTTGGTGGGGGACTTTAAGTTCCTCCAATAAGAAAAGCTTTGTCCTCCTTCCTATATATATAGTATTTCAGTATTTCTTCAGGTATTTAGATTTCATATCTAAGATGGAAAATTAACCAAAAAAATGTTGAGATGTGAATCTGACAACATTTAACTTTTACACTATTTTCAAATACATTATGTTGTCCAATTCTTTGCAAGAATCCAACTGAGAACTTAACAGGAAACCAATAGCCAGACTGTCTCCATTTAACAGCAGATAATAGAGACTACATATAATGGCACTTTGAGTCCCTAATGACACATTGCATACAGAAGAGCACCCTCCTGTTTACTAGTATTTTGGTGAGACTGAAACTCTCTTCAAAACTCAGGTAACATCCTTCTGAACATGAGGACCATTCCCTAATTACATCATTCATTACGGTACATTAGCAATCAGCTGTACAGTATACAATAGGCTGTAATCCTGCCCATTTAATAGAGCTTACAGAAGTTCAATTGTTAACAATAAAGCAGTAAATAATTAGATTTACAAATGACTGCTGAGAGTATATATCAATTTTATGACAATTTCCTCTCCTTCTTCACAACACACATACACACACACCAATATTATTGCTGATTGCTGGGAGAATTATTTTTAGGTGATAATCCTGAGACTCTTTGCTAGAAGTCCTTACCCTAACTTCCCAAAAGATGAATATTGTTAAGATTTAATGGCATTAGGCTGTATATTGGCTTTATTCATAATTTGCAGCATAATTACAGTTTAGCATAATATGTAATCAAATTACTCATAAAATACTTTTAAAAAGAGAATTGTCCATTTTTATTTAGGGCATGGCAATCTCGTATTTACTCACATGTAGTTTCCACTTAATTCCCAGAAAGACCTTCATTTTCTTCTCTCCTTCTGTGAATCACTCGAGAAAACAATAGGTTGCTTATTTTTTTCCTCCAAACATGAAAACTATCCAAGAAATAGATGCCCTTAATTGAGATAAGATTATCCATTTCCATTTTTTTCCACCAGAGGTCGACTTTCTCTTTTGTACCACAGTGGCACAAGGGCTTTAATACACTTTGATAAACTCACTCTGTATGTGTTACTCACATAGTCTGTCTTATTCTCACACACACACACACACACACAAAGCTCCAATAAGAAGGAATTATTTGATGTTCAATTTTATGAATTTTTTAAATTCAAATCTTAATTATTAGAAAAGAACATTTATAACATCAGGAACAGCATTCTTTTACAATTTTGAAGCTCTAATGTTTATGTTTGTGGTTGGCCAAGGCTGGATATTTGGGTTAGATCTTTCTTTCTTTCTTTCTTTCTTTCTTTCTTTCTTCTTTCTTTCATTCTTTCTCTCTCCCTCCCTCCCTCTCTCTCTCTTTCCATCTGGATGGTCCCAAACTACAAAAAACTTCCAAAGTTCCTTTTCAGAGAAAAGTTTTCCTAATTTGGACTTTATATGATGAAAATAAAAAGACAAGAATATGTTAGTATTTGATTGAATTAACTGTTTAATGAATGCAAAATCATACATGAAAAATTTTGCTTGGTAGTAACTTGAAAGATGGTGATAAAATTTGGATCTAATTGGATTGCTGTTGGCATTGATTAAAATAGAAGGATTTTTATTGTTCAGAATTGTGCCTTTCGGAGGGAGAATTTCCGAAGAGCCTTCATGATTGAAAAAAGCTTCAACAATTCTACAAAGACAAAACAGGAATTCCACATGCTTGCTTTGTTCCTTAAAATGTGAGAACACTCTAAAACACACTTTAAGTAATTTCAAAATTTGTTTATCAGAAGACAATATTTGTCAGCACTTTGAAGGAAAGTGATGACTTTGAAAATTTCACATGAGTATAATCTTGTGCCAACTGGATTGCACTGAATGCCATAAAACAACCATGTATAGGATTGCACTTTTAGCAATGAGGTTAGATTGTTAGTAACTGGTCTGATCCAACTCTCCTTCTCTCTAAATAAAAACATAAATTCCAGGATCTTTTAAACAAATAATCTTTTCATTAAATGTTACCTCGTTCTTTTTCTGAGATTTAGCTAATTACACATGAATGTTTTGGCACCTCATCTATGGTTTTAGGAAAGATGGTTTGCTTTTAAAGCTGTTGTCTTAAATACATTTCCAAAATACAATGGGTAAGGCTCACTGAACACAGTAGGACTTAGTTAAGGCTTAACCCGCTTAGATTTGTAAGCTCTACCAATGTGACTTTGGTGACAAAGTCGGTCACTATCCAGCCCCTTGTTTTGACCACTTCCTATTTAGAATTGGCTGAGGCATTTGTTCTTAATTTCATCCTTTCTGCCAGGACCAGCAATGATCTTTTTTTAAATATATTATTTTCACAGAGACGATATTAATTAAAAGAAATACATGATTAAAAAGTAATGAGTTGAATAAAAATTATCTCCGCTCATTTTCTGATTATGTTAATTGTTAAAAACCCTTCAATCACGCTGTTGCAGTCAATGGGTTTTAATGTGAAATTAGTGGGCTCTTGATAACTTCCCGTCCAGAATAATTCTGGCAGTTTAGTCATGATTCCTAATAACGAGGATGTTGCTAGGAGGAGAGATTTCTACATGATTTGGCTACATTAAGCCTTTCATATCCCTCCTCCCCCATTCAAGAGTGCTGCGCTCACCAGCACAACTTTCTGCCTATTGTTAACCAGTCAGGATGAGCAAGTGCTACAGAAATTGCCAAAGTGTTGCAACTATGTGAGTTAGTTTCTTGAAGCAAAATCTGTATGTTTTATAGAATGCATATCATGAATCTGTATGTTTTATAGCGTGCATATCATGAAAAGCTCTTACCAAACCAAGATTCACCATAACAGAACTGCTTTAGCCTGATTTTATATGTTTCTTTGGGAGTCAATCATATTAACTTCAATTACGCCCCTTCCAGGAAAGTGAACATAGGAGTTTGATTTCAGACCTTTTGATGTAAAGATACTTGTGTTTTTATATTAATTATAGCACTTAAATATATTTGTGTCTTCTGCATCTGTTTGCTTGCTTCACTATTGGGATACTCAGCCCAAAAACAAAATGTGAAGGCTGATTAACTTTTTAAAAAATCTGCATTTAATGTAGATTTTGTCATATTGTACCATAATTTAAGTTATGTGTGGGGAGAGTGTATTTTAGTTTTTACAGGTTATTTTTTTTACAATATCATAACTTTTAGCTGATTCTGCCAGAATATGCCAGAAATCATATATACTTTTCTACATCACCTCCTCTATTTTCCCCAGAGGTGTAAAGGATATCAGAGAACTGTGCTTTGACATAAATAAAGCAGGGGTCTTTTCTGGTTGTTAACAAATAGCAGTTTTAATTAGCAGCACACATGCCGGTGACTTCCCCCTCTCAATTTTTGGCCAAGGCTTGGTTTCCACATATGACCAATAAAGGAATGTATTTGTTGTTTCAGGTGCTGCTACAGACCAGAAATTTGGAGATTCTGGGTCATAATAAGGATCAAGACAGTCTTTGGAAAAAGAAGAGGGATGTTGACCTTCTTGAGGCAAACTTCCAGAATTTGTGTCAAGGATGACCAATGTGAATGAAACAAATAGCCTCTATTAGCTTCTCCTACAGATGGATTGAGTTAGATCCAGCCAATCTGCTGTTTGGGAAATAATCAATTGACTGGGTTTGGCTTGGTTGATATTTTGGGTGTATTGTGTACCCTAGCAAGAGCTAGTGAAGGTTCTATGACATAACAGCACAACTGTGGCAAGATGTTGTTTGTTAGAAACCTGTCTTTGTCATCTGGGAAGCAGCCAAAGACAATTATCTAGAGAGATGGGTCAGGAAGTAGAGGGGAAAGGTGGGATCCCAATCTGTTGCTCCCACCTCTCCTGCCCTTCCCGTTTTCTGCCTCATCCCCACTCAGCTTTGCACCAATATAACCAGGTAGATTTACGTGTGCAAGGGAGAGGAAAGGGGAGGAGGCAACGAGGACCTCTCCCGTGTAATAATTTCCCCCTTGTTCATTTTCCTATTTGCATCCTGAGTTAGCTGAAGATCGTGTTAATAAATAACAATGAAAAGGAAGCGCCTCTATCTAGAGGGCTTGTCTGCAACATTTAAAAAGCCAATAGAGTTTATAATTCTACTCTATCATTTCTTATTGATTAGAGTAATCAAGATAAAAAGCTAGCCGGGCTCGGGGAAGTTCAGTAGCATATCATTAAAGATAAGAGTCAGTTAATTCTGGAGCAAGAAGAGGGTGATGATGCCTGCGCTGAAGAGTTCATTTGCATGAGATGCTGAGCCCAGTAACAAGAGGACAAAAATCACTAATTAGGGATTGCAGAGTGCCTCCCGCGCTCGTCAAGCACTCTTCGGAGAGACGCGAGGATGCGAAGATCGCCCTTTTATGTAAATCCGGATCAGGACAGCACCGGCGAAAGGTTGCCTCGGAGCAGGGCTTTATCCTGTCCTGGACGAATAGCAACTTAGGAGACAGCTCAGCTGCAGAAAGCACACCTACCAGGAGTGAAGGGACGTGGAAGTTGTCTTCCTAAAAAATGGGGGAAGCGCTTCCCCCCTCCCCACTTCCTTGCTGCTAAAAATGACTCCTGAGCAGCAGGAAGCCTGGCTCCCAGCCACTTTCTCGCTGTTAAAAACGAACAGTGACAGTTAACGCTATATAAAATATTGTGTATTATCATAGACCAGGATACAGGAACAGAAGTTTGGGTTTAGTGAGAGTCGAAATTTCTCAGGTACAGTTTGATTATTCTGAGAAAAGGAATGGACTGGTTTCTGATACAGTTGTAAAAATCAAATGTTTCTCCCCATGTAATGTATTGGCCCCACTTCAAAGCCAAAAGATTAATTGTATTTCAAATTATTTTCATTACATTCTCTTTGCCTATTGCCTATTGAAAACTGATGTTTTGGTAGAGAACAAGTGAGTAAAAGGTTATATATTGCACAGGCATAGAGGATACACACAGTAATAGTGATGGGTACTTTCCTTTGAGTCCTACCAAAATCTTCATCAAACAAAAAATAAGCCACAATCTTGCATTAACAATAGTTAATCAGATTAAAGAAACAGCATTTTTGTTTAATACATGATACCAAGGTTAAAAGTACTAGTTCCCATATCCTTACTATTAAAAATAGTGACATTTTTAAAGTAAGGTCATATAAGTAGACTGAAAAGTTCATAAGTGAACATTGGACCTGTACATCTCTCCCTTTAAATTAAACAATGATTTCCTGTAAGAACCAGGTTTGCACAAAGAGAAAATCACACACATGATTGGATAACCCTATATAATAATTAAGATTAAAGGCTTGAGGTTTATTTTCCCCCTCCCAGCAATTAGTTTTGGCCAGTTCAAATCATGTCCAGGGCACTATCTTTAAAGAGATTAAGTATATTTGCATATGTTTGATATGGTCAGTTCTGGCTGATAGACATCTCTCATCCCAAATAAGTCAGAATGAATAAGAAAAGGTGCCTTTGACCTCACAACAGCTCTGACTCATCCCAAATCTTACACTTACATGTTCAGGAGACAACCTCTGATGTCTGGAGTTTGAACATGATTCATTTCACAATACAGAGAACCCCGCCCTGGACAGGGGCAAGTATTATGTGGGTGTCCCAATCCTGTATGTTGGAGGCAAGGCCCTAATTACTTATATTATTTTCTGTCTGTTTTGGCCAAGATGATTGTATCATGCAGTACTTGGCAGCATTGAACTTGCTCTTATCAGAGCTAGTTTCACATTTCTTTTTTCAATGAAAATAAATGTGTGCATGTATAAGGCATACAGTACAGGTTAACAGTGAGGGGCAAATATGCCAAAAATTATACTGAAAAGTAAGAGTTACAACAGTTTAATAGGTTTTGTCCTTTTAGTGTTATATCTATTTTAAATGTGTAAGTTTTGTAATATTTTGTAGTAGGTGTTTCAATGTATTTTTCTCCCAATTGCAGGTTTGCACATTTATTGTTGTATCCAATAGCTTTAAAAGACGAAGTTTTCTGAAAATATTTTCTTTTTCATACCTAATTTATGTATTTATAGTCAGTAGGTTCGTAAAATAAATGTCTTAATAATAAGATAATAATAAAATAAATGTGCTAGCTAACATAGCATATAGAAGTTTACTTGTAGCAGAATTATTCATGCTTTTAACATTATTATTTGCTTCTGTTAAATCAGTCCATAGAAATCAGTACTGTCTTTTCCAAGGTCTCCCTGCCTTCATTTTCCCAAGGTGCTGCTGTGGGCTTGGCATAGTTCAAAAGAAGCAAACTCCTTGGTTCTGTCGAGGCCGATGAGGTAAGCTCACTCCCCCGCCCCCGCCCGAGATAATGGCCAAAGAACACGGGCAATGATCAGCCTGGGGGTTTTCTTCCAGTCTCTAAGCCGTTTACTTGTCTCAACAGCAACCTCCACCATTCACCCCAGTGCTTGGCAGCCAGCTATTTAGTGCTAACTTCGCCCCCTTGCTTGGCTGCGAAGCAAAGGAATCACGCCCTTAGACTAGTTAATTGTAGATGTCAGCGTGGAAAACGGCAGTGTTTGCCGTCTCTCTACCATTGCGAGGCTGCTTCCCTCCCCTCCAGCTCGCAGTCTAAACAGCGCTGCCGCCACCCCTCGCTTTCCTACCCTGAGAAGGGACAGGCGGGCGAGGGCAGCCGAATCCGGGCCCTTGGAATCCCGCCCACCAGAGGCGCTTCCAGAGCCGTCCTAAGCATCCTGGTTGGAAGAAAGTCCTCTCTCTGGGTCCCACCGAATTTATTTGCTAGCTGAGGAGGTGCTGTCCGATTACCAACCCACCCCCAATTCATTCTTCTTTTCCATCGCATAAATCATAAATCTTCACGGAAATCTGCGCGCGCACAGGTAGATCTCCTCGGTACCCCCCTAATCTTGTTCTCCCCCACCCCAGCCTCCCAAGTGACCCACGAGGGTTAAAAGGGAAAGCTGGAACATGCAAGAAAACGACAGTATTTATTTATTTATTTGGGTCGTGAATGCAGTATTATGCCCAATGCATGCTTTAGTCTTCCTCCCCCCGCACGTTTTTACTATCTTAGTCTTCATCTTCACCTCTGCATAAGGAGACGTTGATTTAGCAAGAAAAATCCAGATCGCCCCCTTCCTTGTTTGTAAGGGTTTGGCGAAGTTACACGCTCGACCTCGCTTTTGGCCCATATTGCAGAATCTTTGGAAGGCGCCCTCGAAATCTCCTGGAGAAATGGGGTCTCCATCAAATACCGCCAGCGTCAATTCCAGCCACTCCTAGATTATCCTCGCCTTCCTACGCACATATTACACCTGTGTGCAGTGGGATCCATGCTTGGTGGTAAGCATACCACAGACCCAATAAAGCCAAGGAAGTTTATTCATAAATTCCTTTGAAGTTTAGGAGCCACCTTCAGAGATGACCACCCGGCTTTTCTACACCCACACATTTGATTGCTTCCCCCGAATACGCCCCCTCTCCCCGACCCCCAATTCAAGATCAACTCGCTTCCCGCTTTTATACCACTTGTCCCTGTAGATTCTGGCTGTTCCCCCCCCATTCATTTCTTCCGCACGGCATGGTCGGGCTTCAACCACCCCTTATGGTGGCGGAATACTCTTCTACTGAGTATTTTGCCCTGCTTCCAGAGAACAGGCACAGATCAACGGCCTTTGGGGGTCTCTATCAGCCATGTACGCAGGTTTGCACGCCCACAGGTCTCACAGCCACCCAAAGCCATTGACTCCATTTGAAGGGAGAGGAAAGTTGGGAGCTCTGCAGTAGTGCTGACTATCTGAATAGCTTTATTTCGTCTTGCCTGAGAGAAATAAATGTACACCCACCCACCTAACTTTAGCTTTTCTGCAACACGCCACGTGCTACCAATACAGTATAGAAATGCTCTGACTAACCACATTCTGAACTTGGGTTTTCTCCTTAGAGAGAGAAATAGAGAGAGGGGGAGAGAGGCGGTTTCCCGCGCTTTTCCTTTCAATCTTTTTCCGCCTTACAGAATTTAACTTTCCTTGCAGAAATAAATTATATGCCACGCACTTTGTGGTCTCACTTCCACTCACTCTCCTACTCCACCCCACCCCCCACGAAAGTTTCCCGCGCTTTCTGCCGCAATTTCTCTCCCGCCCCGCCATTATTCGGAGGAAGCGCCCAATATCTCTTCCCAAAAGGGTATACCAGTCGTGCACGCCGTGTCACACTGACCCACGTACTCTCGCTCTCGAACACACTAGGTTTCTCGCGTCCATCCAGAGCCAGATATTCAATTAGGCTACGAGCTTTCTGATTTCTTCCGCCTCGCCTGCCTATGCCTAGCTGTTTGGGCTTTTTGTGTCTAGATATGTGGCGGAGGGCTCCTTCCCCCCTCCCTGCTCTTCTCATACAGAATAAAGTCAGTCTGTATTTAATGGTTATGGCGGATGTGAGGAGGATTTGGCAAATGAAGAGGCCTTTTGCTCTCAAATATTGCTCCTTACGTCGTGTGAGTCTACCAACCCACCACGACCCCATATTCTTCTCTGGGTGTCTGACTCGAATGACAAACGAGCTGATTTTTTCAGTACATCGCTGGGAAATGTAGTGGGTGATAATAGAGATTTCTCTTTCATTTTTTACGCTTGACTTGGTTATTGTTGCCTTTCTTTTCCCGTGATTCCTTCTAAGGATTAGCTCTGACTTCCCCACTATTGGCGGTCAAAGTGGCCCAAACTCTGGATGACAATTGATGGGGATCAAGGGATTGCCCATTCTGTGCCTGTAAGGGCTGATTTGTGCCAGAGAAACTCATCAAGTACAGGCGAAGAATGAAGGGAAAGAGGGGGAGCTTTGGGGGGTAAATGTATTCATTGCACAGGGTTCTCTCAAATTGCTTCGAAGTTTCCCTAATGAAAAGTAACGCTTGCAGCAATCAACGGCTTTTTGACGGATTACAAACCCGAGTAGGACTAAGGGACTGATTCACCCCCTCAAAAAAATCCCTCAGCTTTAGTGTGAGGACAACTCACCCACAAAAGTAAGAAGAGGAGGGGTCAGTCAGCAAAACACAAAGAGATTTTGATGCTTGAGGAGTAATGAAAGGTGCATTAATTTATTAAAATGGAGCAAGGGGGGGAATGAAAGAACAGTCCAAGGGATCATTACAGGCACCCACCCAAAAGATGTCATTTACATCAAAATAAGGAAAAGAAAGAAAGGAAGGAAAGAAAGAAAAAGAAAGAAAAGAAAGAAAAAGAAAGAAAAAGAAAGAAAGAAAGAATCTGGATAGGGAATAGAGTGCCGGATAAAGTTCATTAAAGCTGAGAAGTAAGAGAGAAAGCTGACTTTATCCCCAGTAAGAGCACAGTTTCACTAAAACACATTGATCCTCCTTAAATAGAAAATCCCCTCTTCCATCGTATTATTGCCCCTTACTTACAAATTCTGTGTCTTTAACTAGGCCTGAGCCTCCACTGACTTCATTGAAATGTGACTGCATTCATTGACATTCCTCATTAGTTCATTTTATCCTATACACAAGGAAGAACTGCAAAAATACATTACTCCCACAGGACAATCTTTAGCCATTAATCATAGGTTATCTTGTTTCCCAAACTTTGAATCTGTCACCTTAAATAACAAATATAACATTATTATTATTATTATTTAAAAGAAGCAAAGCAATTTCATTTGGCAGGGAATTTCAAGAGTGACGCTTATCCTTGAACATTAGCAACAAGTGAAGAGAATGCTGGAATCTGACTTTTTCAGCTCCGCTGAACTGAAGCTTAAAAAAAAAAGCCACTCTCCCATCTCCTCCATCCCTTTCCCCCTGCACCACCTCCCTTTCACCAATACACTGACAGCTACTAAGCAAAGAAATGACTGGGAGTTCAGAAAGAGAAAAGTCTTTGGAACTTTGTGACACAGAAGATATGTTGTAATTATTCCATGCAGATCACAGTAATCAAAGTTGTCAGAGAAAGGACTCGATTTTTTCTCTCTCTCTCCACTCCACTCCACCCCACCCCCTACTATTTATTCTCCTCTCAGTCTCCCCCTGTCAAGTTTAGAGGTTTTCTCCCTCCTCTTATTCTTTTCCATCATTATAAAGTTAGCCTTTAAAGTCATTCTAAATTTCTGTCCCTCTTTTTAATGACTGCTCCAGATCCTTCCCACCTTTTAGAATAAATATTTTTTTAAAGTCAGTTTTAAGAATGTTCAGAAGAAACTATTTATTAATTAGAGGAAGTCTGAAGAATCAGACTATAAAAGCAGCAATGGAAATATAAGGAAGCAAAAAAAAAGCACAGAAACAGTGAGAACTTTTGAAAAAAATGCCTTCAAAATGAATAGATGGGGGAGGATGGAGGAGCAAAAAAAAAATTTCTCCTGGTCTTCTGCTTTGTTAAATCTTCCAAGCCCAAGAATGATTAACTTTTTCCCCCCTTCATCTTGTCAATGTTATCATGGCTTTGATGGGAGGATCTTCAAGGTGGCACATTTCTGAACTTAACCTCTTTTCTAGCTAACTCTCTACCTCCTTGTTAGTGCCCAGCTCTGAACTTCTGAAGAGTATTTTTGTGTGAGTCAGGGTTCATTCACTCAGGGTCTTTTGTAGGACTTTCTTCCTTTCAGTCCTCAGTGTGTTACACCAATTAAAGGACGACGTGCTGTAAATGTAATGGGCCGAGGAGTGATTGTTTTTGACAAGCAACAAAACACATAGATCCACCCCTTAGATTAGGCCGTTGAAGGGGAGGTTCAGGCCGGTCAGTTTACTGAATAGTTCATGAACTGTAATTCTGAGGGCTCGTGTGAAAGAAAATGTCTCTCTCTCTCTCTCTCTCTCTCTCTTTCTCTTACATCACCCACCCTTCCTCTTCCCCAGCCATTCTCTCTTCTCTTAACTAAACAGAGAGAAACAGGCAATGTCTATGGAAAAGTAGGGCCTGGGAAGATAAGAATGAAGATTTAGGTAAAATATTGATAGCCAAAACAGTTTCCAGTTCCACGTCCTTTCTGGAAAGCTGTGTTAGCCTTCTATGTATTCAGCATTATAAACATACTTTTCAAGTCTCTTTTGTTATCTATAGTCCAAATAACCAAACAGGACCCTAGTTGCATTTTCATGGTAAAAATCAGTGCATTTCTCAACACTGAATTTATTCTACAGTACATCTAAAGATCCTTTAAATTGAGTTATGCCTTCTGAAATGTCAACAATAGCAATATAAAAGATAAAGGATGCTAGAAAAAAATCAATACATTAAATTGATTTTATTTCATAGGAATAAGTGTGTGTCCAGTTTTTATATGATTTAATCCTTCAAATTCAAACTCTTACAGTTAATACATCTGACTCCTTACTGACTGCAGTTCATAAAATTATTCAATATTTATATTCCACCAATCCAATCCCTGGTGTGAACTAATCTTTTATTCTTTTTAGCATTAGAGGAAAAGGATTACTTGCACATCACTACTTTTAGAAATGAAGAATATTAATTCCAGATAAGCAATAATATACAGTTTGTGATATATCCCTAACATTCAGTCAAAGTAATAAACAAATAAGACTAATAACATTTATGAAAGAAAGTTGATGTAGAAGAAGATAGTCTGCTGGCATTATTGGACAAATATACTCTCATCAGTAGTGAAAGTGAGGAGGTTAGGCAAGCATGCAGTATCAGCAAAACATTTCACTCATTTTCATCATTGGCTTTGATTAATTCCTAATTATAGACACTTTAGAGGAGATGACAGGCTGCCAAATGTGCCCTCAATTCACTTATACCTTTTTTTAATCATGAATGTGTATACATGTAAACACAGTAATGCAAAGCAATGAGGCACAAAATTGTAAATTTTGGGACGTTTGAGGGCAACAGCTCATTTTTGGGGGGAAAGAAACTTAAGATTTTTGAATGGATATACAACATGTTAAAATTAGCACTTGGAAAAGGTGCAGTTTCAACAGAAGGCACACTAGACTGAGAACTAGAACAACTATATATAAGCCAATTCTAAGTTTAAAAAAGAGGATTTCCTTGAAAACAAATTAAGTCTTAAATAGAAGAGGTATATGTATGTACAGTATGTATATAGAAGGGAGGGAGAGATTAAAATATCCAATCTAAATTGTGCTGATGGTGTTCTAGAGTAAATCCTTGTAGCTCTATTTTTGGTGCAAAAAGGCAAAGAAAAGCAGACATTGATCTTCAATAGCAGCAATGTTTGACTAACAGCTTAGGAAGAAAAAATATATATCAGAAAGGAGGAATCAGCAATTCATAGGCATTATAAGTCAACATTGGCTTGACCTAATCCTATATTTTTTTAAGTTCTTAAGTTTTTATTTGTTGGTTTGTGATTGTGTGTAAAATAATAAAATGCCATCTCTGCAAAGAAATTGAAGAAACAATGGGCCACTCTAGTTAGCGGCTACAAGAAGATGCCAGAAGATGCCAACAAATAACAGCATGACAAAATAATGATGCATTGCAATATCTTCAAGAAATACCATTTGCCTGCAAGCAAGAACTCTAGTGGACCACACAATAGACAAAATAAAAACAAGAAGAAACTAAAGTGCTCTGGGACTTTAGAATTCAAACAGGTAAGGCACATAGCACCTCAAACTTAATTTAAGAAAGACAAACCTGGATAGTGGACATTGAAGTACCTGAAGACAGCAGAATAGAAGAGAAAGAACTGAAGAAAATCACAAAATACAAATATCTGCAAATGGAAGTAGAACTATTATAGCAAAAAAAGGCAAACAATACCAATAGTGAGAGGCATCGCAGGTGCAATCCCAAAACAAGCAACACTTGAACACCATCAGCAGTGACAAAATCACCATCCATCAATTACAAATATAACTTTATTTGGCATAGCTTACATCCCGTGACTATATCTTTAAAACCGTTAAAACATCTGTCTATTCCAGGTCCTTGGGAAGAACTAAACATCTGGATGACTGTGTAACAACCTTAATAATATTAATCTTGACTCATAACACACCAGATTTAACTGTGAGAAAGGATGGATAATTGATGTGGCAAATCCAGGGGATAGTAGAAGACAAATAATTGGATATCAGAAAAAAACAAGATCTGAAAATCAAAGTTGAAAGTTTATGGCATAAACTGCTCATGGTGGTTCTAGTGGTGACTGGCACACTGGATGCCATACCAAAAAATCTTGGACAGCACTTAGAAAATCTGTGCATTGACAACATTTCCAGAGCTTCCCTTTGGTAAGATGGTGGCCAATAAATTTGATAAATATGTCAATTATAAAAGATCACACTGTTTGTATCTGCACATGTACTGTGTAAATATATTATGACATGCTAGATTCTTGAGAAGAACTCAAGGCATATGAAAGCCAACACCAGCTAAAGACCTGGCAGCAGTAGCAGTGACTTAAGACATCTTAAGGTCAAGTCTTTTCAGGACTTGGGACTCCCAACCACTACAGGGCATGATTACCACTTCTGAAAAATGCCAGTCCTGGAAACAACTGAATTTTTGGTGGTATTGCACAGTCTCTGCTTTACTGTGAATTCATCTATTTGGATTGTTGGATCTTTTTATTTCTTGAGCCCTTAGACAACTAATATATTCTACATTACATATAAAGATCCTTCAGTTATGCATTTTGAAATGTCAACAATGAGAACAATATCAATATGAATCACAGTGACCAAACAATCCTTGTTCTGGAAATAATTACAGCTGAAACAACAGCCTAGGTTGGTAGTAGGCTCTTCAAGCTACAGAAATAATTTCCTCTTCCAGTAACAATAATGAATCAAGGAATATTCTTCCACTGTAAGAGAATGCAGATGCATTTGCAGTGGGCAGTTAATCAAGTTAATCATCCACAGTTATCCACGTGTTTCCATTTTATTAAATTTCAACATATAAACACTTGTTTATGACATGCATATAGCAACTTCAGCTTCACTTGTTATAGAAAAACAGAGCTGGATATGGTTAGAATGTCCCGTCAAATGCACAACTTGTGACATCATTTTGGTATTAAATTCGTATTAAATAGCACTGGAAGCAAGCCTTTATCTTGAGGTTTATCCAACAAGATTGCCAAGAGGCTGACCAAAAACCTTGCAATGCTGTTTCCTGAAACCTGCTCTGTAGACAGAAGCTAAATATTCCCCAAACTTCTGCCTAGATGGTATCATTGTCAATGGCATTGAAAGTGCTAAAAGCAAGTAAGAGTAACAAATTTACACTCCGGTTATCCTTCCTGTAATTAAAAAAAAATCCATTAGAAAATAATGTAAATGGATTAATTTCCTGCTCAGATCTGCAATCCTTGTACAATCTATTTATTCTTTTCAAAACTGCATTTCTCTTCTTATAGTCTGGAGAAGCCCAGCTCAGTTTGTCAATTTATAAAAGTTTATCTGGGCCAACAATTATGCATTATTATAAGTAACCAAATGTATGTTCTGCAGGATCTAGGACAGCATATAAATGTCTTATATTCCAGTAATGCCATTCTTGAGTAATCAATGTCTGCTTTTTTTACATTTGATTTAATTTGTTATTTTATATTGCTATTATTTGATTTTTTTTTAGACAATCTTGATATTTTTTTTCATTTAATACCTGAATGTATATCCAATAACAAAATCAACTATTGGTTTTGGTTTTTCATTGCATTCATATTCCATTTTATATAGCAGAAGCTCCAAGCAGTTGTACACTGTTCTCTTCCTGAGCCTTTTTAATATGTCAGACAATTGAAGAATAGTGGGCTACTGTATGCCACAGGATCTTGTGACTGATTCAGAGTTACTTTGTGGGATTAGTACCTTTTGTCATTAGATTATCCAATCTTGAATGCAATGTAAAATAGTTTGTATCTCTTGGGGAACTATTAGGAATCTTTCCTCCAGCTCTCCATAATATTAGACTATAGACCGTGAGCTTTCTCCTGACATTATGACCTCGTGACATTACGTATTCACATTTTAGACCCTGCTATATTGTTTTAGAATTATTATTACATCAAAGATAAGACAAAGTCCTACATTAATGCAACGAAGAGCTAATGATTGCTAACAATAGCATGGTTAGGACAAGACTTTGAAGCAGATGTCAAAGTCAACTCAGCAGAATAATTAGAAGGGGGCCAAAAGGTAGCAATGCTAGCTGGAGCTCCATATAAAAAGAATTCAGCCAAAAATCTAAAATTACCCAGCATACCAACGCATGCTAAAACCTTTAATAGAGAGAAAAAGCTTCTTCTACCTTTTTAAGTGCTGCTTACTTACACTTTCACTATTCATCCTGTTAATTTTTCATGGAACACTGAACAAAACTATTAGAAAAATCTCATAGAGAAGCGTGCCATTGTACAGAACAAACCAGCAAAACAAAACAAGCAAGGTGAAAAATAAGATGTTGCATTACATGAAGGCTTTGAATACCAAATTAAATGAGCGAAGGCAAATAAGGGAAAGCAAACAAAAATGCACAAGGATTTTCCTACAGTGACTAAATGATGAGCACGGTAGAGAGCTATGGTGTTGTCTTAATTATTGTGTTTTTGTACATTGTAGCGTTTTATGAAGGGTATGTATGACACTTTCATAAAGGTATATAATAGATGTGCATTTGCAATTACTGCCTTCTGCAAAAAAATTAAACTCTGTGGGTGGGTGTGTACATATGGATATGTATCACAAGTACATACTGATGGAAACTGGAATTTCATGTAGGATTTTCTATTCTGCAGCCACGAATCTTGAATATCAGCCATTTCTCTGATAAATATAAAGAAAGATAATAACGTCAGACAGGACTTTCCAACTTATTTTTAAATCACCAGTGATTAGATATGAGATAGGAAACTCAGATTTGCCCAAACTATATAGAATGGAACTTTGCTATAGCTGTAGATTCTTTTTTCAAAAGATTGTGTGGCTCCATCTCATTTCTTCTGACTTGCTAAAACATGTGTTAATATTAATTAGCCTTCCAGACATGGCTTTTGTTCCATTTTTTTGTTCCATATTAGTTTTACATAATACCATTTATTCATGTTAATTTGTTGAAGAACATAACTGTTTTTTAAAAGTGCTATAAACAATTTTTAGACCTGCAAACATGCAGGAAGACACAGATAAGTATTTCAATAACATAAGAATAGTGGTTAACTTTGCAAGACAAACCCAGATGAATAGTTTCATAAGTACATTAAGACAATACAAATACTAATAGGTTTTATTGTTAAAATCATTTGAAATTAAACACTAAAAGTCAGATAATTTATTTCTTAAAATTGCACCGTTCTAAAGATTGACTTTGTAAAGTGAAATTTTACTGTAATTTTCAAGAACACGTTTACTAGAAACAAAAAAACCCAGTAAACATATACAGAAATTAACATGTACATAGAACAGTTTTATCCACAGATAGAAAATTCTTCTCCAGAGAAGCTCCAGCTGTGATTGGCATCACACTTTCGGCAATGAATCACTAAATAATCATTCTCAGGGACTTGGATGCACAATTAAACTGGGTTGGGGGAATAACAATTGCCCTTGATGATAAGGACCAATCATTATTTTTAGAATGAAAGATGACAGGGTTTGTGAAGTTGATTCAGTTCAAGGATTATTTGATATAAGCATTCCTAAATAGATAAAACATTAATTTAAATAATGCAAATAGAAAACATGTCATCCAATATTAAATCATGATAAAAGTTTGATTCTCTTTCCTTTTGACTTTGTATTGACTTGGAGGAGATGAAGTTTTGAAATGGTTGCAAAGATAAAATATCTTTCATAGCTTCATAGCCTACAAGCAGAGCTTCTATTCTCTGCCTCCAATATTTCAGTTTTGTAAAGTCACTGAACTTGGACTAAGAAGTTCCAGATTTATGTCCAACTTCATCACAGATTTACAAAGAGTCTGTCAGATATGCACTTTCAGGGCAACCTTAATGATAAAAATTGTTGGGATAAAATAACAAGCAACCTCTATGTACAATATGTTGTCTTGAATTCCAAGTTAATGCCATTAAGCTCATTATGAAGAAAGTAGATAAATAAATATGATTTCACTGATTGGTTATAAAACTGAACGGATTCACTTTGTTACCTGGGTGCACAAAATTTAAACTTCCATTTATATAAGAAACCACATTGCAATCTAAAAATATCTACTCAGAAGTAAGAAAGACTGAATCGAGTGTGACTGAGATATACTTCCTAGTAAGTAAGTAGCATTGCAGTCTTGACATGCTATCAATCATTCTTATTTTAATAGTCAGAAAAATAAAATGAATTTGCTAACACATTTTGGCATAGATTACAAAAATGAAGTTGTACACTTGTACAAACACACAAATACTGTCTGATCTGTCAGTCTGAGTACTTAAAGCTTTCATAGGATTAGAGCCACAATTCTCACAAGGTAAACATGGAACTCTGAAGAATTTTTTTCCTGTATTATGTTCCCTGCAAAGTGACACCCTCCATTTTTCTCCTTCCCAGATGAAAAGTTGCTTAGATACAAGAGGTCTGTGCAGCTTGACAAACAGTGATGTGGTAGACTTTGGTATACTACATTACAAGAAGATGCCATCAGAGTTTTGAGTGTATTAAGGGCTGTAAGAGATACAGTTAAAAACAGGGTTGGTGGAAAATCTTTAATTAAAACAAATATGTAAACAGAAGCATTGTTCAAGCTTCAATTGTCCCATTGGAAACTCTGACTTTATCAATCAATTAATCTAACATTATTTGAAAATGATGGAGTGGGACTGTAAATTATCATTATTCTCAATGAATAATCACAAAATGCTTTGAAAATGTTCATTGAACAAAAAAAAACCCAATAAAACAACAACAGCATCATAAATAAAGGAAATAAGAAACAGCAGAACCAATATGTTGATAATTTTAAAGGACTGTCTTGAAAACAATATTCCAGAATTGAATTAAAGTAGCTCAGAACAGGAAAAATGAGCAACACAGACCCTATTACTAAAAACCAGGGCTCCTTACATCCAACAGCTAGTTTCCCTTCAATCTTGAGGTTCAATAAAGATTACATCATGTAGAAGGTATGCCATGTAGCCTGAGAATCAAAGGCTTCACAATCGGAGGCTGTTTCACTGTAATGTCACTGAAACACATATTTCTAGAACCCACCCTGTGCATTCCTCATTTTTCTTCTCCTTACTCATGCACCATCCTTAGATCTTCTGCTTTTCATATCATTAAAGGCAGCTTTATTGGGAAGAAGAAAATCTGATCAAAACTGTCGACCGCCAACTGCCAATTTTCAATGGATTCAATAAAGGCCACCTTAACGATTTCCCTAATTAATAGATGACATTTTAGGCTGGAGGAAAGGCAATGTATTCTACTCTGCCTTAGTCTTTGTTAGCCTTCTAATTAACTTTCATAGGTCACTCAGGTCTCCCCCAAACCTAACAGTGAAGAGGGCCATTGTGTTAGAAGCAGTAAACTTACTTTTTTCTGTCCGGGTACTTAGAAGTTTGTGCATGAAGAGGAGACAATGACAGACAGGGAAAAATCATTCCATTTAAAGTCTTTGTAAGTACAGAGAATACAAAGATTCCTTACTTAGAAAACCATTTAAATATCTTCTTATAGCAACATTTCCACACATAATAAAATGAAGTAACAACATGCATGTAAATCTATATGCTTTTTTTCCAATTTCTTTGGAAGATGTGAACTACTGAATGAAAAAAATTGGCTTAGAAAACAATGTTATCTCAGCTACTAGTTGCATAATAATTATAATGAAATATTCACATTCAATACACATAGTGCAATTCACTGCTTATAAAATCACAGTACAATTTTACCAAAAGGCTGAATATAGCCTCTTACCTCTAGTGGAAGATAGATGATAGATGATACGAGAGAGAGGGGAGGGAGGGAGGGAGAATATTTTTCCTGTAAATATGATTTTAACAATTAAAACACATATTAAGCTACATGATACAAAATTCATTGAATACAAATATATTCAGTGAATTTTGTTCACATTTGCATATCTATAAACTGCGTCATTATTAGTAATAATGATGATGTAAATGTTAGATCCTCATAAACTCTATAATGCCATTAAAACTTTTTATGTAAAGAATTGATGAACCAGTTAAACCAGCATATAGTTGAAATTTATAATGTCAAACAACTGTACTGCACTTAACTACTGTTGATTAATGGATGAAGCAATCAGTACAGCATAATGATGTGATTCTTAGTGAGGGAATCTCTCATTCAAATCCCCACTCAGCTTCAGAATGGATTTGGCTAGACTCTTTCACATTCTAGATTGTTTAATCTGCTTCACATGCTTGTTGTGAGGATTACAGATACAGATTTTTTGCTAACCAGTCTCCATGTAAGAAGAGCAAGATAAATATTTGTACTTCCATCTGCTTTTCTGTGATGGTGCTTGGCATTTTTTGTTTTTAACCTACACACTACCCAGACAGAGTCAGCAGGTGGCAGCACCTGGCCAACTAGTCTGGGCTCTGAAGCTAAGCAGAGTAAAGCATGGTTAAAATTTGGATGGGAATCCTTCCAGGAAATATCTGGCTTTCTACATTCTATTTGATGCCCAGATAATTGTTTCTGGTGACATTCAGATTTGATGCAAAAAGGAACAAGCAAGTGGAAGCTCACTTTTCAGCGTTGTACCCATCATAGAGCTAGCAAAAGAAAGTCAAGAGCCCAGCTTGAGGTCCATAATGTACCACTGTCATTCCAGGGTCCACTTGGTCAGCAGTGCTGTGGTCCAATTAGCTGGGGGTTCTGAGGAAACATAGTGTCATATTTAGCATGAAGATCTGAAGGATATGCCCTAGGTCTTCTCAACTAGCATGTAGGTGAAAAAATGGAAACATATTTACCACATCATTATACACGGCTCACATGATATTTAGAGGCTACAAGTCTTGGCCAGATATGAAAAGAAATGAGTAACCATATTTTTTTATTATTAACTTAAATGTATAACTAACTAGGGTCTATTTGTGAACAGCTAACAATCTCATTCCCAGAGAACAGCCTTTCATAAAAGTTACTTTCACTTCAACTGTTTGTTATTGTGATTGAAGTGTTATGTAGAAAAGCAAAATTATACCAACTTTGAAATAAATGATGGCTTCATAAATTTTCTAGGAATCTGAAAATTTTCCACACACCCCAAAAAAATTTTCAACACTTTTTACTCCAATGCTCTTCTTGTACCTGAGCAATTTTGCTTTAGTCTCTCAACCTTTCCTGTCACTCTCAGGGTTACCATTTCCTATTAGCTGCTCTTGTCTTTTCGTGATGAATTTATTCCTGGTCTCTTGAACTCATTTCTGTGTCTCTGAGGTTCTCCTGTTGGGTTTCAGACCCTTCTCTTACTAAATGCTCTTACTAAAACCACTAATGACCTTTTTCAGAGAAGTCAAACAGCTACTTTTCCAACCTCTTTCTCCCTGACCTTTCCTCCCACAGTGAAACAAATGATAAGTCTCACTCTATGAGCAGAAGGCTTTAGCTCCTTCAAGCTGTCCTTAAAAATTGCTGGGGGCAGCTCACCTACAAATTAGGGTAGTTGAGGCATGTTAATAACAATCATAATAGCACTGAAGCAATGATATTATAAATATAATAAGTCTGTCCTCTAACGCTGCAATCATGCACAAGGTGAGGAAATGCCACTGAAAACTAAAATCCAAATACCCCATTTCTCCCCTATTTAATTCTTGTCAATATATTAAGTATTTCAAAATTGTTTATTAATTTTATGTATTTAGTTATATTTATATGGCCACCTATCCCACAAAACATTACTCTGGACAGCATTCAGTGAAAAACCATGAAATGACAATATTAAAAACATCCTATATTTAAATGCTAATATTGTTAAAATACATCTAATCTCATCTACACTACAACAGCGGAGTTTAAAACTGCAGCCAATACAAATTTAGGCAGTCTCCAGGCTATGACCCCTTGTTCAGCAACTGTTCAAAATTATGACGGCACTGGACAAGAGGGACTTACCACCAGTTTGAGAAGTTGCAGCCATCAGAGGGCTGCCCCACACACAATTGTGATTCATACACTTGGCAACCAGATCACAGTTACGATGGTTGCAGTCATGTTATTGCCATTTGTAACCTTTCCTGCCGGTTTCCCACAAGCAAAGTCAATGGGAAAGCTGGCAGAGGTCGCGAGTCACCCCTGCCAATTTTCACCCACCCATTCACCCATGTTCTGTAACACCTGCCCGTGTCACCTGCCTGTCCATAGGTCTCACTTGCAGCTATCATCTGCTGGCCTGGGAATCCTGCCTCTTCCTGCTTAATGACCCACTTGGTCCTGGCTTTATAAAAGCAACTGGGGCTCCTAGGATCACTGTTTCTAAGCAATGTGGGCCATGTCATTGCATTGTATGACCACATCACTTAGAGAAATTCCAGTCTCAATTCTGTTACAATTCTGTTGCTAATATCCAAGAGTAAATGAGCAACTTGTCCTTTACTTCTAGTGGTTAAGGCATCAGGCTAGAAAGCAGGAGACCATGAGTTCAAGTTCTATCTTAGCTCTGAAAGAAATCAGGAAGACTTTGGGCCAGTCACTCTCTCTCAGTCCAATCCTCCTCACAGGGTGGTTGTTGTGGGGAAAATAGGAGAAGGGAGGTGTATTGGATATGATAGCTGCCTAGTGTTATTTGTAAAAATAATAAAGGCAGGATACACCGAGCCCTGAGGGCAGAGTGGTTAGAATGCATTTTGGAGTATATAGGCTACTTGAGCTGTCCACAGTGAAGATTACTTTTTATTCTTGAGGTCATTATAATTATATTCTTGAGGTCATTATATTTATAGCAAGAGCAGCAGGAAACAGAGCAAAGGCAAAAATAACGTACTGTCTCTCTGTCTCTCCCTCTCTCTCTCTCTCTCTCCCCCTCCCTCCCCTCCCTCCCTCCCTCCCATTCTCTCTCTCTCTCATCACAAAACAAGCAAGTGTAAGAATTAAAAACAAGGTTAAGTTAAAAGGAAATCAGGTTCTAGCACAGTTTCATTCTTGCAAACATCTGGATTAAAAAGCATAATTTAAATTGTTTGAAATTCAGTGGCACATAGAAATTTCCACAGTAGCATCTTCACTATCAAAAAGATTCCAGTCTAAGCGAATGCTGAGCAGAATCCACCCAACTAATCTTAAGGCAAAAGTTGAATAATATTAGAGGATACGTTTTTGAGAACTTGGACCAAGGTGAACACGTCTTTGAGTACAATCCACATGTAATTCACATAATCCTCATTTAGTGACCAAAACTGGGCTGTTAAGCAAACCAGTCACTAAATGAAACAGCAACTGTACTTATGATCTTACTTCAGCTTTTCTTTGCTTTACAGACCTGGTCATAAAGTTACCTTTTTATCACCGTCCTAATGGTGAACAGTAACTAAATGAGGCAGCCACTAAACAAGGACTACCTGTCAGAGAAAAGGCACCCTCAAAGTCAAACCAAGAGATATTCTGAGATACTTCAATTCTGAAGTGACTTGTGCTTGGGGATGAATAGCAACATTTATCTAAAAGGAAAAATGTGGATTCCAAGTATAGATTAAGCAATATTTTATGTATTATGTGTTTATCTATCAAATTTCTGTTTAAAGAAGTCATACATGAAATTGAATCAGATTGATACTTTTTATTATTTACCTCACATAAATTAATTGGGTATACATAGGGAAACTGAATACATAAACTGTTAAGTTATCAGATCTGCACAAGAGGATAAGGAGAAAAGAAACCAAGCCAACTTTTGTAAAAATGCTACCAAGCTTTAGTGATTCCAGCAATGTCTGATTCTTTCATATGCTAAGGAAATAGAATGCATTTATTATCATATTCCAATGAAATTCAAGGTTCTGCAGACACAGTATAGTTTTTTGTCTTTCCTTTTTATGTGATTGGTAAAAATCAAAGTTTTTTTTAAAGGTCTAACTCACATGATAAAATAAAGAATCATTATACAATCATAGTAAGGGTGGAATTAAATAATTAAGTGGTAGACACACGAAAAAAAAGCCGTATTCTAAAATTTGCCTCTTGAAAAACTGCAGGAAACCAAAATTCACAGGAAAGTAGGCATATTTGATTTCTCTCTCTTCTCTTTTAATTACCGCTGTTTAACTCATTCATTTTCTTTAAGAGCTAAAGTTCTTTTTTGCTTCAGAATGAAGAAATAACAACAACAATAACAACTCCCCCAATACTCCCTGATGCGGCTCTACCTTGATAGCATTAGCAATAGCAGCACTTAGACTTATATACTGCTTCACAGTGCCCTCTCTAAGCAGCCCTCTCTAAGCGGTTTACAGAGTCAGCATATTACAGACCCAACAGTCTGAGTCAGGGGTGGGCAAACTTTTTGACTCGAGGGCCACAATGGGTTCTTAAACTGGACCGGAGGGCCGGAACAAAAGCATGGATGGAGTGTTTGTGTGAACTAATATAAATTCAAAGTTAGATTACTTCATGTAGCCTTCTGGGAGAGCAAGAGAACCCTCCGCTCTTTCGGCTCTGCGGGCTGAATAGAACAGCCGAATAGGCCGGATCTGGCCCCCGAGCCGTAGTTTGCCCACGGCTGGTCTGAGTCCTCATTTTATTGATCTCGGAAGGATGGAAGACTGAGTCAACCTTGAGCCAGTCAGAATCAAATTGCTGAACTTCAGGCAGCTGGCAGTCAGCAGAAGTAGCCTGCAGGACTGCAGTCTAATAATAATAATAATTTATTAGACTTGTATGCCGCCCTCTCTCCCTAAGGACTCAGGGCGGCTCACAATATAAAATACAATACAATAAGTTACCTAAAAAATTATTAAACGATACAAGCCCAATATTAAATATTAAAACAATTAAAATTATTTTTAAAAAAGAGACCCCCCCCCCTTGGTTCAGTCCAGGCCGGCCTGCTGAAATAACCAGGTCTTCAGGTCACGGCGGAAGGAGCGGAGATCAGGGGCCAAACGAAGGTCCAAGGGGAGTTGATTCCACAGGGTGGGTGCTCCCACAGAGAAGGCCCTACCCCTGGGCACCGCCAGCCAAAAATGTCTGGTCGACGGTATCCCAAGGAGGCCCTGTCTGTGGGAGCGTACAGGGCGATCGGAGTATGATGCTGGCAGGAGATGTTCCTGCAAGTACCCCGGACCCAAGCCATGTAGGACTTTATATGTTGTCACTAATACCTTGAATCTCACTGCGCTACCATGACTCATGATGTAGGTGCTTGTGTGCACTGTGGAATATGAGAATTGTGCCACACTTCAGCGATATTGGACAGGTCTCATCACAGGAGTCCAATGAAGAGTGTGTCTCCCATACACAATATGGTGAGATGTAACTTAGAGACACTTACTGGGTGATTGCCCAGGTCAACAGGGTCCATGCTAGGTGGTGGAGTTCCTGAATATCTGATGACAAGTGGGCTACAGGGCTTGACACTGTTGATTGAATTACCCAAATTTATGGGGAAAAGTTACTTACTCATTACAAATATTTTATTTTGTATATGTTTTTACTGTTTTAATGTTTTAAATTGTTTTAGACTTTTAGAATTGTAAGCCACGCAAAGTCACTTGGTTGAGTTGGATGGCTATAGAAATTGAATAAATAAGTAGATGAATAAATAAAATACAGAGACTGAAAAGAAAGAAATCATGACTTGTTATTAGAAATAAAGTCCAGTGAGAAGCGGATATCTGAAAACAATGGAAAGAACAACATCCAAAATCAAAAATAACAGAATAGAGGCTAGCAGATCAATATCGATCCATTATACAAAATAAAAGCATTCACAGAAGTAGAATTGGAAGAACCGCAAAGGTTTACTTAGGGCAAAGGAATTAAAACCTTGCCAGAAGTAGCTTAGACAGTAGAGAATAACCAGAGGGAGTTGGCAGCAGAGGGAGTAGAGGAAGCCAGCATTCCTATTGAACCATTCTCATTCTCAAACCAGGCACCCTTTTCTCTACCTTCTCCCCAAAATGAACAAAGTTCTCTGACTGAAAAACAAGAGGTATTGAAATAAAAAAACAGAGCATCTATAACAGCACAAAACGGCAGAATAAGGTTGTCTACATTGAAGCTTGTTACAAAAAAACAGCCAGCGCAGGTATTATGCCAATACTGTAATATTGAACACAATACCAGTTCACTGCAAGAAACAAACCGATGTATAGCACAGCTGCAGTTTTAATTGAATACCTTGCATACAAAAAACCAACAACAAAAAAAGCCAAGCAGCGCATTGCCAAAATAGATCAGATTGGCAAATAAGATCAACACGCTAAGATCAGATGCAAGCAAGCTATAATAAATGAGAGAAAAGAATCTGAAGAACAAGAAGATCAATAAATACCTGATCAAAAATGTCACTATTTCAAGGAAGTTTAAGGAAGTACTAGAAATGATAAAAGCAGCAAAATACAGCCACAGCCATGAAAATCAATAGATATGGGGTTTGAATTGCACACTACAGAAAATGTTTCTACCAATTCATCAATGGAGAGAGTGCAATTAACCAGTCAGCACCTGACAAAGAAGAAAGGGTGCAGTTCTGGGTGCAGCTATGGGACAATCTAAAGAAATACAACAAGAATGCAGTTAGATGAGAGGGGTGGATAAGAGTAAAAATGAAGCTGAAATGAAAGTTTTTTTTAATTATTCATATTTATATGCCGCCCTTCTCCGGAGACTCAGGGCGGCTTACAATTTTTGGAGCACAACCCAATGCGCTCAGCAATAGCCTTCATTCCATTGTATATGCCTGCTTATTACTAAGCGGCATTTTTACAAAGTCAGCTTATTGCCCCCAACAATCTTGGGTCCTCACTTTACCTACCCCGAGAGGATGGAAGGCTGAGTCAACCTTGAGCCTGGTGGGATTCGAGCCTGCAGTAATTTCAGGCAGCTGGAACTAAGTGCTAGGCGTTTAATAGCCTGCACCACCAAGGCTCCTTGTAATGACAGTTCTTGTAATAACAGCAGAAATGGAGAAAAGAGCAAGGAAGATCAGGAACTGTCACTGCCAGGTGAAAAAGAATTGCATAGTTTTTGGTTAAAACATCTGACTAGTCTACATCCACTCATTGCCAAGCAGTTTAATATCATATCTGAAGTTTGATTAACATTTGGAAAAACCAACCTGATAATGAAAGATTTTTAAAAAAAGGAATAGCACCAGTCAGTTACAAGCCTATCTGCTTACCAACTTTCCCATTGCTAACTGGTATGGCAACTGATGCTGTCCAAGCAGCATATAATTGAAAACAAGCTCTTTCCATTTAAATAGAAAACAGCACAAGAAGAAAAGGTCAGCTCCTAATTGACAAGATGATTTTGGAAGAGACTACAAGAGAAGGAAGACAACTTGAATGTAGCTTGGATGGTTTACAAGAAGGCAATTGGCTCCCTCTCGCATGTTTGGATAATGAAGTGCCTAGAAATAACAGGAATCAGTAGAAACATCAGAAGCTTTGTGCAAAGATGGATGACACAATGAAATATATAGTTGCTGGTCAGTGTTGATAGATTGGGAGAGATTAATATCAAGAGAGGGTATTTCAAGGAAGCTCACTCTCATGACTAGTGTTTGTCATTGCATTGATTCCACTGTCAACAATACTGAACATGACGGGCCATAACTATCAAAATCAAAAATATCTGCCAGGCTATCCCACCTCCTTTATCTGGATGATTTGAAGCTGTATGGAAAAACTCCACCTGAAGTGGATATTGCAGCAGAGTTTTGACTGCATAAATGTGCCACCTTTACCATCAACAGGTGAAATATAGTAAAGGTTGAAAGAATCAAGATAGCCTGTGGAAATAACATAAAGAGTCTGCATGAAGACAATCATTACAAATATCCTGGCATCCTTGAAACGGATAACATTAAGCGCACTGAAATCAAGAAGAAGGTTAGAATCAGGGGTGGGATTCAACCCGTGTTACTACCAGTTCGGTGACTACGTTGTGCTGCCCGGACAGCTGAAAAGCGCTGCGCGTGGGTGCGCAGCATTTGAAAAGCCTCTTTTTTCCTGCTTTTTCAACCTCAGCTGTGCCATGCAAAGCAGCTGAGGTTGAAAAAGCAGGAAATAAAGGTCAGGTAAGAGCCCAGGTGGGCTGGTGGGCCAAACAGCAGCAAACACAGAACCAGTTCAGTGTCTGCTGCTCTTCAGAGCTACCGGTTCTATAGAACTGGGCAGAACCGGTAGCATCCCACTCCTGGTTAGAATCATGAGAGTGAAGAAACCTTAAAGTCCATGCTCAGTAGCAGAAATATCATCAAGGCAATTAATACCTGGGAAATTCCAGTCATTATTTTATTTATTTATTTGATGGGATTTCTATGCTGCCCTATCTCCCGAAGGACTTAGGGCAGCTCACAATGATAAAAATATAATACAAACATTTAAAAGCAATTAAATTTGTAATCCCAATAACCAATTAAAATTAATAAAAACAGTCATTAAAACCCCATCCCCTCCATCAGTCCAGGTTGGCCTGTTGGAAAAGCCATGTTTTCAGGCCACGATGGAAGGATTGGAGGTCAGAGGCCACCTGAAGCTCCAGGGGCAGCTGATTCCATAGGGTGGATGCTCCCACAGAGAAGGCCCTACCCCTAGGGGTCACCAGCCAACATTGTCTGGCCGACGGCACCCCAAGGAGGCCCTGCCTATGGGAGCACATGGGACGTTGGGAAGTCGTTCCTGGAAGCAGTGTCTCCTGCAAATACCCCGGTCCTAAGCCATGTAGGGCTTTATAGGTCAGTACCAGCACCTTGAATCTTACCCGGAGGGCAACCGGTAACCAGTGCAGCTCACGCAGGAGGGGTGTAACATGGGAGTATCGGGACATTCCCATCACAACCTTTGCTGCTGCATTCTGGACCAGCTGAAGCCTCTGAGTGGTCTTCAATGGCAGCCCCATGTAAAGAGCATTGCAGTAGTCCAATCGGGAGGTAATGAGTGCATGAGTGTCCGTACATAAGGCATCTCGGTCCAGATAGGGGTGCAACTGATGCACCAGGCGAACCTGGGCAAATGCCCCCCTGGCCACGGCTCCCACCTGCTCCTCCAAACTGAGCCGCGCATCCAGGAGGACACCCAAGTTGCGAACCCTATCTATTGGGGGCAACACCTCTCCCCCCATAGCTAAAGGTGGAACATCCTGGATAACTCGAGATGCCGGTACATACAGCCACTCGGTCTTAGCCAGGTCGAGTCAGAGCCTGTTCCTCCCCATCCAGACCCGCACCACTTCTAGGCACCTGGACATCACATCGAGGGCATCACTGGGTTGGTTTGGGATGGAGATAAAAAGCTGGATATCAGCATACTGATGATACCTCACCCCAAAACCATGGATGATCTCGCCCAGCAGCTTCATATAGATGTTGAACAGGAGGGGTGAAAGAACTGACCCCTGAGGCACCCCACAAAGGAGGAGCCTCGGGGCTGATTTCCACCACCACCCTGCCAACACCACCTGCATATGACCCAAGAGGTAGGAGGAGAACCACCATAAAACAGTGCCTCCCACTCCCAACCCCTCGAGGCATCACAGTAGGATACCATGGTCAATGGTATCAAAAGCTGCTGAGAGATCTAATAGGACCAGGACAGAGGAGTGACCTCTACCCCGCGCCCTCCAGAGATCATCCACCAGTGCAACCAATGCCGTCTCTGTGCTGTACCTGGGCCTGAAACCCAATTGGTACGGGTCCAGATAGTCAGTTTCCTCCAGGAAGATCGGGAGCTGTTGGGCCACCACTCTCTCAACAACCTTCACAACAAAGCGAAGGTTGGAGACAGGATGGAAGTCGTTCAAAATAGCCGGGTCCAAGGTGGGCTTCTTGAGGAGGGGCCTCACCACCGCCTCCTTCAAGGTGGGGGGAAAGGATCCCTCACTCAAAGAAGCGTTGACCACTGCCTGGAGCCAGCCTCACGTAACCTCCCGGGAGGCATAAACCAGCCAGGAGGGACATGGGTCCAATAAACACATGGCAGCACTAAGCTTCCCCATGATCCTGTCCACCTCATCTGGAGTCACAGGATCAAACTCGTCCCAGATGGAGTCCCTAAGACCCGTCATCTTACTCCCATCAGACTCTGACCAGTCGGAGTCCAAGCCAGCCCGGATCTAAGCGATCTTGTCTGTCAGATGCTGACTAAACTCCTCAGCCTGTCCCCACAGAGGGTCCTCCCCCCACAATTAAGGAGGGAATGGGTGACCCTGAACAGGACGGCTGGGTGATTATCTGCGGACACAATGAGAGCGGAGAAATATGCATACTTCGCCGCTCCCATCGCAGCAAGATAAGACCTGGTGTAGGCTCTTAACTGTGCTCGGTCAGATTTGGACCTGCTGGACCTCCAACAGTTCTCTAGGCCTCTCCTCCGGCGCTTAATTTCCCGGAGCTCTGCAGAGAACCAGGGAGACCAGCTGGGATCTGCATCAGGTCAGAGGCTGCAAAGGAACAACTCGATCAAGTGCCCTGGAGGCAGCCCTATGCCAGGTGTCCACCAGGGTCTCAACCGGGCTGTGGGTAAGGGAGGCAGGAATCAACCCAAGCGCTGTCTGGAACCTCTCTGGGTCCATTAGGTGACTGGGGCGGAACCATCTAGTCGGTTCCGCCTCCCAGCGACGAGGGGTGGCATATTAGAAGGCCAGCCATAGGAGATAGTGATCAGTCCACGACAGGGGTTGAGTGGTTGGAAACCCTCCACCTAGATCATTAAACCACTGCCCCGAGAAAAAAAACAAGGTTGAGCATGTGCTCCCCTGTGGGTCAGACCCTGTATTATTTGAGTCAGGTCCATGGCTATCATGGAAGCCATGAACATCTGATCCATCCTCGACAGCCCACCCAGAGAAGGCAAGTTGAAATCCCCCAACACAATAAGCTTGGGGAACTCAACCGCCACCCCAGATAGGACGTCGAGTAGATCAGACAGGGCCGTTGCCACGCAGCTGGGAGAAAGGTACATGAGCAACAGGCCCAACTGACCCCCAGGGCCCCACCTCAGGAGGAGAGACTCACACCCGCCTATCTGCAGGACAGTGGTCTCCCTCGGACAAAGTGCCTCCCTGATCACAACAGCCACCACCACCCCACCCCTACCCTGGGCCCGAAGTTGGTGCAGCACAGGGAAACCCAGCGGGCATAATTCTGCCAGAGGGACCCCTCCCTTTGGACCCAACCAGGTCTCCGTGATGCAAGCCAGGTATGCAAGCCATTAGATATACAACTGGAATAAGGGAGTGGAGTCAAGCTGAAGTTGTAATCCTGGATAGGAAAACCAGAAAAATAATGACATTGAATCATGCCTTTCATCCACACACTGATATTGACAGGTTCTATTTACCAAGGAGCATAGGTGGCTGTGGAAAGTTACAGTACCTCAGATAGTTGAAGAAGAAAAAAAGGCATTGGAAGAATATCTGAAGGACAGTGAAGAAAATGCACTGGAGCTACTGTACCATGAAGGCTTACTGAGTACTGAAGAGACCAAACTGGCATATAAGAAAGAGCAAAATAAGCATAGAAAAAAGGCATGGTCAGGCAAAGGCATGGCGAATACATAAAAACACTGGCTGGCCAAGCAGATAAGAAGATCTGACAATAATCAAGGCCATGAAATTTGAAGGAAAGACAGAGAACAAGAACAAGCCTAAAGAGCAAATGCATACAAAGCCAGAACTGAGAAACCAGCAGACAACAAATGCTGCCTTTGGAAGAAAAAAAAAGGGGGGGGGACTGAAGAAACAGCAGACCACCTAGTTAGCTGCTGCAAGAAGATTTCAGAGACTGATTACAAACAATGGCATGACAAAGTAGCAACAATGGTGCATTGAAATATCTGCAAGAAATATCATTTGCCTGTAAGCAAGAACTGATGGGACCACATAATAGACACAGTAATAAGGATTGAAAAAGCTAAAGTGCTCTGGGACTTTACAATTCAAACAGGCAAGCAACAGCCACATAACACCCCAGACTTAATTGTCCATAAGAAAGACCAAAAAATGCTGCAATACCTGAAGACAGCCAGAAGAGAAGAGGAAGAATCAGAGAAAATCATAAAATACAAATACTCGCAAATAGAAGTAGCAAAACAAGCAAAGGTAGTACCAATAGAGATAGGCACCTTGGGTACAATTTCAAGATATCTGGAGCACGGGTGTTGACAAAACCACCACCAATCAATTGCAAAGGCAGCTATACTTGGGACAGCTTACATTCTGTCACTATACCTTTAACACTATCTCACAACCTCTGCTTATCCCAGGGCCTTGTAAATGACTCAATCGATAAGAATGAAGATTCTGTCTAAATATCTGACCGACTATGCGACTGCTCGTAATAATAATAACAGTAATGTAGAAGCACACATCTGTAGCTATGTTATGCTATCCCACAGTTATATCGACATAAAATAGAACTTAGAACTGATATCCAAACTAAGTAAAGGGCATTGCAAACAGGAAGGCACTATCTTTTTCACAGAAGTCTGGCTGGCAGATTCTGAGATAGAAGGTATTGGTTAAGCTTTATGTAGCCATGATATTCTGAATAACAAATCTAAGGAGCTTTATAATAACAGACCTCTACAGTAATCCTATATGGATTATTAGACAGCAAGATTGTTTCCGAAAGTCTTATTAAAATAAAAGAAGCATTTAGCACCCATCAAAGCATTGTTAAAAACTCCTCGAAATGATCCTACCGTAAAGAGTTCTCACCACCCTTCCTAAGCTCTAAGCCCTGTTGAATTCAGTGGGATTTATTTCTGATTATAAATGGACTGACACCATGCCCAACCATCCCACAGCCTTCCAGCTGTTCTCTTGCCCTTTGCATTATCCAGGTGGGATCCCAGGTTTAACTTATGCAACTCAAGGATTGCTCCATACACAGCAAATCAGCCCAGTCAACTTGCTTTTCCTTTACTTTTGGTCTCCCAGTCCCGCTCTTAACTTTTGTTTCCTTTGAGACATAACTTTAAAGCATGAGAGCGACAGCCAGGGAGAGCATGACGTCCTCTAATCCAACAAGTCACCTTCCCCAGCTCAAACACCAAGTGATTTTCCCCACCCCTCCTCTCTTTCTCCCCAGCCTTATAAGAAAGGAATTGACTTTTGTTTGGAGTTTGTGAAAAGTGGGACTCGGGGCCCAGTCAATGGGGCTCCCCGCGGTGCCCTCTGAGTGGAGCTATCTCGAACCAGTCAGCCACGGCACCAATTAATCCGCCCTTTGTCAGAAGCCCAGCCCCAGCTCCAGCCCCAGCCGCAGCAGAGGCAACAGCGACACATTTGGCCATTGTTCAGGCCTTCATACGATGGGATTTGTCCTTTCAAAGAGCCAGTTTTGTCCCAAAGAGTTCGAGCGGAAGTTTCTCACTGACAATTTGCCCCAAATAGATAGATTAGTTAGCAGCAACTTTTTTGTTTTGTTTTGGGTTTTTTTTTAGTGCAGCCCAATTATTATTATTATTTATTGTTATCATCATCATCATCATCATCATCATCATTAGCATGTCTATATTATCCTCCTCTCTCTTTGTGTGCCTAGCCTGGATGGAAGCAGTGCCTAAAATCATATTGGCTGTAGAGGAAAAAGCCGGGATGTGTAGGATAGTGGCGCCTGCTCTCCATCTCCGGGCAAATGGGGCAGGCAAGCTACTGTGGAAAGCTACTTTGACTTCTGAAACCTGCAGGCAGGGGAGGGCAGAGAGATTGACAGTCTATACGTGTAATTGTCATGATTACTACACTGCATTACAATAGACCTGACAGATTGGGAGGGTGGGAAATGACACACAAATGATCCCTGATGCAATCCAATGTTTGTACAGAGACTATACTTCACAAGAATTGTTGGGAGGGAGAATGTTACTTCTCTAAATGGCATTTATGTAGTCAGCTAACCCATGATTGCCTAGGGATTATGTCTGGAAAATATACTCAGCATAAGACAAGGAAATTCCTGGTTGTTTTGGAGCTGTATGGGGGGGATATGCCAAAATATTTATTTCTTTTATTTGTTCGATGTATTTCATGCCTTTATTCAGAAGAAGCCAGGGGAATTTACAACAGCCTTCCATTTTACCGCGCAAAAACACTTCTGCCAAATGTTAGGCTCAGCTGGAGTATGATTGGCTTAAAGTCACCAGTGAGTTTGGAAAAGGGTGGACATGAGCTGGATTTCCCCAGTCTTAGTCCAACACCTTAATCCATGCAGCACACTAGCAATGGAGTGGTGGGATGGCTTGCTAATAATCCAAGAGCTCATCAGTTTGGATATGCAGATAAAGGTACACGTCCAATCCCTGTTACTTATTTTAAAACTGCAAATATAAAATGCCTGAAGTGGGGCATTTCTAAATGCCTAGCACTTAAGTTCCAGCTGCCTGCAATTACTGTAGGCTCGAATCCCACCAGGCTCAAGGTTGACTCAGCCTTCCATCCTCTCGGGGTAGGTAAATTGAGGACCCAAGATTGTTGGGGGCAATAAGCTGACTTTGTAAAAATGCCGCTTAGTAATAAGCAGGCATATACAATGGAACGAAGGCTATTGCTGAGCGCATTGGGTTGTATCCCAAAAACTGTAAGCTGCCCTGAGTCTTCGGAGAAGGGCGGCATATAAATCTATTTTTTAAAAAAAAGTGTAAACCTCTGTCCTAGGTAACCTGGGGTTTACAAACAGAAACAAATCACGAACTGAAATTGAAACTCAAATACCCAGTTTGTTCATTTGTTCCTTTATTCAGTTTGTACGGCCACTCATCTCAACAACTTCCCCACTATTTGTAAAGAACAAGAGTTCTAAAATGTGAATATATTTTATTTATAATACATAAAAGCCTGCCACCAGTTTAGTTTCAAAGTCAGAAGTGCAGAGAACTTGACAGTATCTATATATATGATAATAACCAGTAAAATCTGCAGTGATGTGGGATACTTTTCCCCGCTGAAGTCTTTGGTGCATCATATTTTGTTCCATTAGTGCTGTAGCATCTGCTTCCAGGTGGCTAAAGCAAGTATATATCTGCCTTCATGTTCACATCTGCATGCAGAGGGGAGAGAAGTGAAAGGCAAGGACCTGGTGTTTAACTGTGAGGTGATTGGATACTTAAGTGTCATACAGAGCAGAACCCCAGGAGGTCTTTGACAAGTACTCCCTAGTTCAAACCACTTATTGTCAATGCTGTTGTATGCAAAATATCAACAATATTTAAACAACTTTTGGAGCAGGAAAGTGGTTAAATACCAGTACTTAGAAAAATGCATGCTAATCTGTGAGATGCCTTTGCAGTCGTAGCTTTAGTCTTCAAAATCGGCTTCGTGGCATCATTGTAAACCATCACAAAAGATTATACTTTGGATTGAAGCAAAATCCTGATGACAACCCGTACTCTTTTCTTCTGCGTCCTTGAAAAGCGCTAGTGGACATTCTAAGTTTAGTCTACACTGGGGTTCAGAAAGGAATGATCCACAAATAGGCTTTCTTTCGTAAGCCAAATAATGCTCTTGTCAATGGCCAGAACGTATGTGAACATTTTCTGAAGCCCTGAAGGAGAGCATATCTGGCCCTTGAGTCGCAGAGGAGAGGCATACTCCAAAAAATAGATGGAACTAAGAGAAAAAAGAGGTGAGGACAAAACAGAAACAAATTTGCTTTGAGTACATTGAAACTTAATAAAATAAACATACTCCAAGGAATATGATTGCTCCTATTTAATAACTCCTCCCCGCCTCCACTTCCATCACATTAAAATTAACAGTCAGTGGCAGTTTTTAGAAAGATTCTGAGATAGGACCCAAGACATGCCCTCTGTTACATTTTTTTTTTAGAATCCAGTGTATATGATTCCCTACGGATGGTTACTCATGCACTCGTGACTTCCCGAATCGACTACTGTAATGCTCTTTACATGGGACTGCCCCTGCAGACCATCCGGAGGCTTCAGCTGGTGCAGAATGCGGCTGTGCGGGTAGTGATGGGAGTGTCCCGATACTCCCATGTTACACCCCTCCTGTGCGACCTGCATTGGCTGCCGGTTGCCCTCCGGGTGAGATTCAAGGCATTAGTCATCACATATAAAGTCCTTCATGGCTTGGGTCCAGGGTACTTGCGGGAGCGTCTCCTGCCAGGGTCGACCTCCAATCGCCCTGTATGCTCCCACAGGCAGGGCCTCCTGGGGATGCAGTCAACCAGACACTGTCGGTTGGTGGAGCCCAGGGGTAGGGCCTTCTCTGTGGGAGCACCCACCCTGTGGAATCAGCTCCCCTTGGAGCTCCAGTTGACCCCTGACCTCTGTTACTTTCGCCGCAACCTAAAGACTTGGTTGCTTCAACAGGCCAGCCTGGGCTGAATGGGGTGTGGGTGGGGTTTTTTATTGATTCTTAGTTTTAATTGGGTTTTAAATTTTATTGGGCTTAGTTTAGTTTAATTCTATTTTAATATTTGTATTCTTGTTTTTTATTGTAACCCGCCCTGAGTCCCTCGGAAGAGAGGGTGGCCCATAAGTCCAATAAAATAAATTTAAAAATACAGTTGATCTTTTTAATGAGCAGAAACACACACTAGATCAAGGGTCTTCAAACTTGGCAAGTTTAAGACTTGTGGACTTCAACTCCCAGAATTCCTGAGCTAATATGGCTGGAGGAGGAATTCTGGGAGTTGAAGTCCACAAGTCTTAAAGCTGTCAAGTTTGAAGATGCCTGCACTAGATGGATTCTCCTAAGCCATTGGACTCTTAAATGTTCCGATTAAGCATGATATATGAATCAGCCACATAAATGTTTGTTGACATCATAGCATAGGACTGTATCCCTGGAAAGAATTCACACACAGCCTTGGGCTTCATTCACTTCCCATAGATCTCCCAGTGTTGTATGCTATATTGCGCATTGGGAATTCCAAAGGCATTATGTCTACATCGTGTTAACCTAACTGGGTAATGAAATGTCTGCAGGCAAACCACCAGCTCAGAGAACACTAACACAACTTCACAGTTCAACCTTGAGCTACAAATATTTCTTCTACAGCATTAAAAGTAAACACGTGGATAGCAGCTGCAAAGGGCAGCCCCATCAAACCAGGACAAGATGTGGCTGCTTTGAAAAGTTATAGCAGCAGCTAGATTGTGTCTTTGTGCATTCCAAGCATCTTTTTGGGAACTGAATCCAAAAAGCTGCATAGATCAACTAATTATCAAATTATTTTAACTGCATGTACAAGTAAAACTATCCCATTTGAATGTATTCTTAGCTCAGCTGTTTGAGAGCACCATGATGTAGAACTTGAAGTCTCACTTTAGGATTGGAATTATCACAGAATCCCTATATACATAAACCTCTACTTCACTGTGGGATATAAACAAGTATTTAAAAAGCTGTCTAAAATAAACCAATAAGTAGGATTTTCCCAGAGGAAGATGCTGCTGCACCTGTAATAGTTATTTGATCTTCAGTTATCTATAATTTATATTTTATGGTATGGTAGCTTTCATTGAATTAGCTAATATTTCTGGCTAATAATTATATTATGGAATTGCTTTCCAAGTTACTGAAGCAAGCTCTAGTGAGACATTTACTGTAGTTGCACACATGGCATTTCCTTTTCTTAAGGCAGATGTGATTATGGGGTGTTTCTGCAAGTGAACTAACTACAGCTGAATTCTCGATGTGGCTTTACCTTTGAATTAAAGTAGTACAAGAATTGGATGATGATTGTTTTTGTTTGCGTAGGCCCGTGATGGTGAATCTATGGCACACATGCCGGAAGTGGTACACAGAGCCATTACTGCTGGCACGCGAGCCTTTGCCCAGAGCAGGTCTGCTGCGCATGGACATACACCGCCCAACAGCTGATCATCAGATATCTGGCATGCACGCAGGGAGGCGGGAGACATGTGTACATGTGCAGAGTCATGCGGTGCACGGGGGGTCATGCGCGCATGCGCAGGGGGCGTGGGGGGTTGCCTTCTGGGTGCTGGCATGTAAGCGCGTGCGCAAGCACATGCACAGGAGAACAAAAGGTTAGCCACCACTAATTTAGGCTCTAGACTTATTGCTCCCTGTGATTTGCAGTGAAGATGCAGCACAGCATTAAAAAGTTTACCCTTCCAGCTTGCAAGTAAGCTGATTTATGACTCAACTTTTTGCAGGCTTATTTTTTTTTTTAGGGTCCCCTCCCAAGAAGGCCCACTTGTGTAAATATATGGCAAGTTGATCAATTGGAATCTATTTTATATGTTTTTCTTGGTTCCCCTTGCTCTTTGTTTTGTTCTGCTAGGTTCTTTTCCCCACTCTGACCTTATCTGGCCCACCCCTATTACCTTTAAGCTGTCATGATTCTGATCCTATGTAGTTTTGTCTTTCCAACTTATGATCCACTTAAAGACACCATCTGGCCAAATAAGTAGAGTCAAAACTTTGTAATTTTTTTGTTGGATTTGGGGAGCGTTTTAGGGTGCCTTAATGCATAAAATGCAAGATGACATTGCTTAAAAAATCAACAGTATTATATGAGCTTTGACCTATGCACCATGTACTTCCAAAAGTAATACCACAATTCCAAAATATATTGTTTCATCCTCGGATGTGGGTCTCTTCCTTTCCCTTTTCTTGATAAACTACATAATACATTTTGTCATTTTAACTCATATTTTCATACAGTTGAATAACAGAAATGTAATCCCTGGATTTGGTAAATCTAAGACAATCCAGCTGAGCTGGAGGTGGGACCATTTGAAGAGAAAGCAAGTTAAAACCGCTCAGGGAACATAAGAAATGATATACTGGATCAGGCAGGTTTTGCTCAAGTAACAGCTGAACAATATAAACACCAACTCCATAGTGTCATTAAATGAAGATTATTTTTCTTCTTTTAATAATTGTTTAACGCTATTGACCTAGTTCTATAAAATTTATAGTGTTGATTTTTTTTCTACTTTATCACATATATGATGTTTGTTAGGTTGTAATGCATGCAACAATAAACTATAATTTGATTGATTGATCTGCTGGATCAGATCAGATGTCAACCACCGTTGTATTTCTTACAGTGATCAGCCAAGGTCCTCCAGTGGCCCACCAAATTTAAAAAGAAACAATACTAGCAATAGTACTCTAAGCTCTCCTCAAACAGGGATTCAGTCAACTTATTTTTATGCGCCTGTAGCCATTCAGGCAGGTGATGTGTGAATGACAAGTGACAGAGTGCTCTTGACAGTCCTGTCCATGAGCAAGGCTGCCACAATCTTTTATTTGAAAGTGCTTAACACTTGTTTGTTTTTCAAGAACAAAATCCAGAAAGATTAGTGTTTGTAGCTTCATACGGACCTCAGACAAAAGGAAATATTTGATGTATATGTATCCTGAATTTCAATGGAAGGTGCAGTAAAATACACAACTATGGGAAGGCCTACAAAAATAAAAGACAAAAATCTTCTGAAGTAGCCTGAATCTTGTAAGCTATTTGTTAAATACAAATAGTGGGGTGCAGACTTACCACTAAGCACATTTCACATGACAAATGAAAGGCCGTGAAACCACAAGTTCAATAGATGTTAAGATGAAGAAGCAGGCACGTACAGGCAGAGGTGGAATGCTGCCAGTGTAACAACTGGTTCGGTGGTCACATGTGAACTGCTTTCTGGAAAAATTTACCTGCTATGTTACTACTGGGGAGTAACACAGCTGGGGAGCGGCAATCCGCTCTGCCGTGCGAATCAGCTGACAGGATATTGGTAAGTACAGCGCAGGGGAGGGGGGTGGGCCCACATGGTTGTCCAAGTGAACCGATTCGCTGCCAGCTGATCTTCGGAGCTAGGGGCTCCCCTGAATTGCTCCGAACCGGTAGAAGGCTATGCTAGCATGTTTTGGAGTGCAGGTTGCATATAAAGTGCAAGTTTATAGCAATTTCTACACTAAGTGAAAGTTAAGGCCATTTTGGCGCCAGTGATTTGTTATATTTTACAACTCCACTCAGCATTACTGTTGTGATCAAAAGATTGTCTTCACTGATGATATATTGCCATAACACAAGCTAGTTGATTATATGAGATATTCTAAATCACGAATGTAGAAGTGCCCTTCCTACACTATAGTTCTGGAGCCAATGAATGGGTCCATTGAATACGTAGTGTCAGGCTTCAAGGGCGTGGATGTACCATAGATGTCAACTCTTCATATTCTTAAAAAAACCCTTCCCCCTCTTTATTTTTTTTAGGAATTGCCTTACTTGGTAGAAGATTGGTAGAAACCATCTGGCAAGATTAGTCTTTTTACTGCAGACAGGAATAAATGTTACGAATTGTAAAGAGTAAGGAAAATGACTTGGTTAGACTGGGCCACACTACCAAAGTGATGAAGAGAAACACCTAACTTAAAACTAGCAGAAAGGACATGGAAATAGCTCAGATAAACACCTCCCAAATTTACATGGGTATAAAAGGGGACAATCAGATTTGCAAGGTTCTGTTACTGGAGCCCCTCTCAATAAAAGTAGCCGTGGACTTTGATTCTGGGTCCTGTCCAGGTCATAGCTGACATATATACAAAGAAGATTTGGGCACCATAGGAGGTAGAAATGAAAGCCTTTGTATAGGACTATGCTCCCAGATTTAAACCCTGGGATTTTTCCTTCCACCTTTCTGAGCCACTTTGCCATTCTCCCGATAGCCTTAAAATGTACCTGATCTGGGTTAGTGCAATGGTTCTCTCTAATACAGGAACAGTTGGTTCCTGCATTCCAGAGTCCTTCCAGAAGCTGATGGATTATGGGCCTTTTACAGTTGAGTTCAGATGCTTTCCAATCACCCTTGAATCATTACAAAACAACGTTAGCACAGTTTTCTCCTCTGGCTAGGTGGCCAACCCCTTCCAGAATATCCTCAGCCAGCTCAAATTCAGCACTGTCTGAGCTGTTTGTTTTTTCTGCCTCTCTACCCATCCTCCACTTGGTCACCCCCCAAGTGAACTGAATGTGAAATAAAATATATGGGAGAACCACCAGGATAAGAAAAAATTACTTCAGAGAAGAAATTTGACATGATTATGCATGTAGCAAGTTCCTGCAGAGTAGGATAACTGAAACGGACTAATAGCCTATCTTCCTTCAAGAGGAACATAATACTGTACTGAGAAACTGACAAATACTCAACAAAAGCTTGGTTAGGGTTAGGGTTATCCCCAGCAGTGAGGGAAAACAGAATAATGTGGTTCATATATCTCTTATTTCCCAAGTATAATCTTGGGGATCTGTTGTCTTGTTGGGGTCAGGAGCAATGATTATTGGCTATTTCAGATGAACATAGGATGAGGATATCATCATGTGACCAAAGGAGAAGAATGGGATTGCGATGAGCATGATTGCGTTGCACTAAATTTCTAGTAGGAACAGGGATTCCATTCCTGCTCCCAGCATGATTTTCCCCTGGTTATTTGGATTGGAATTGATAGCAATTGGAGTACCACAACATTCTACTGTATCATTTAATCAGCTAAAAGTTTAATCAGAAAATAACATTCCAAGCCATTTCTTTATTGCACTTGCTTTGTGTTCTTGCTCTGACAACAGCAGACTTGAGTCCCTGCCTAGTTTCCCATGTGAATACCGGCTAAGCCCAACCTTGCCAATATTTTGAAATAGCTATTTGTCTTCCCTACCCACAAAATATCTGTTTTCCTTTTATTGTGTGAAATGATCCCTAGGTAAAATAAGCTTCATTAATGAAGTACCAGCAAAAACAGCTTCTGCCAGCTTTTCAGGCAGCCACCTCTTCCTTTAAAAGCAGTGTGATACATTGAAGTAAAAGTACGTTGAAGTAAAAGGTGGCCAGAATGGTCTTTTCTGATTAGCCGGCAACTAAATATGCGATCTATTCAACTTTTTCAAATATTGATGTGTTTGAGAAGAGATCTGTGGTTTCAGCTTGTACATTCAGATTCATTTTTGAAACTGCAGAAGTTTAGAATGTCTATTTCTTGCATACATATTCATGAAATGTCTACAAGGCCTGACAATGAGAATATGTGCAACACCAGAGATCAACATTTTAGATAATCTGACTTCAAACAGAACCAACTTTCCATGGATTTAAGTCAAATATTTAACTTGTAGTGATTCACACATGCATATTTATTAGCTGGTCAATGCATCATTTGCATATGTGGGTGGGTATCATAGATAAAGGCATTGTGGACGGACATTCTCTGATCATCTCCAGTACAATACTTTTCAACAAAGTCAGTTCAGATGGTCAACTGTCAGTCATCACATCTAGACAAAAAATCTGCATCTGCAGCTCAAATCACAATTTACTTAGCACTGTACTGTTTTCATTGATTAAATTATTAGATGAAATAGTTTGAAACCTCAAATGAAAACCAAAGAAAAATAGCTATATTATGGTCCATCCCACAATCAGCCAGATGTTTAGACTGGATTTGGCACTTTTATCTACCTATCATTATTATTATTATTAAGCAGATATATACAGTATGGCTGCCCTACAAACACACAGTGACTCTAGGCAGTATACAAAATTAAGATTCACAGTTTAAAAAGTCATAGTTTAACACACACACACCCTTATTTGTAAAGTTTTCCTTTAAATAATAGATAGGGACAGCTGTAGAATTCTTGGGAGAAAATTTCAAAAAGATAGATGTAATTTATGCAGATTTCAATGATAAATTGATTGGTTGATTCAAACTCATAAAATATACCATCTAAGGCTGCAATATTATAGACATTTGATTGGGAAGAAGATCAATTTAATTTTATGGTTGCTTGAGCTGCAGAATATTATATTATAAAGCCTCAGTCCTAATCACTTGCCTGGCAGAGTGAACAGAGTCTTTCTGTGAAAGGTACAGATATTTAATCTGGTGACAACTCTCAAACCTGAGATAGCCTTTTTCCACATCTGTTGCCTCTAGACACTCCCTCTCTCTCTCTCCCTCTCTCTCTCTCTTTCACACACACACACACACACAAATACAGGAGGCAAACTAGGTTAAGCCATTATACTGTACAGTTAGCTCAAGATGATAAGTGAACCAAGCCATTGCAATCTATGAATCACAATGTATACCTTACTATGAGATCTGAACATAAACATTATGGTGACATGACTGAAATGTGAAACTGAGACTTAGTCTAGTGGTAACCCAGACTGGTGTCAGCATTAAAAAGGAGAGAACTTTCAAATTAAATGAGAATCCACATTACTTTTTAACTTCAGTCAATACGTTCCTGGTTCATTCAGTCAACATTGTTAGTTCACCTCCATGTTTCCTTGTGGGCTCCACATAGTTCTAGATCTTTAAAGCCCAACTTCTTGGGACCTTCTAAGGTGGCACACAACAGATGCCAAATCCTCACACTTTTCCTTCTCTGGACATTGTAAGGAGCTGGAAATCTGGGGTCCAAACAAGAACTCCTCCCCTCACCTTTATTACACTGAGTGCAAGTCTCTGAAGCAATAAGTACTGCTGGAGTAGAGACCAATAACTACCCTGGGATCTCTGCCCCTTCCAGAGAAACTGGAGCCTGAGGAATTCAAGGAGCTGGCCGATGAGCACAAGGGCACATCCCTTTACCCAGCCATGTGAGTAACAAGGTGACTGGCATCTAACTCTATTTACAGCTCTCCCTCAATTGACGGTCCATTTTCCCACCATGTACCCTCTTCCACCACTACATGATGCAAAGTAGCCCCAAACAAGCCCACTTCACCGGGAGAGGTTAATAAGCCCTTGTTTGACTGACAGAGCCTCTGATTGGGTTTAAAGTTCGACTTTAGTAATCTCTTCAAGATCAGGGGCCAGGCAATTGGCTCTTCTTAGCCAGACTCTCCAGATTCTGGGGTGAGGTGAGGGGAAGAGAGTGAGGTCTGAGAGGAAGGAAAGCAAGCAACTTCAGCAAGGACCAGCGGATGGGCAAGCCCGGTGGGGTGGATGGGCCTTGTATTTCAGAAGGGCCTGTCTTCTTTCACACACAGTGGCCTCCCTTTGCCTCCCCTCCCCCCCCCCAGCAAGTTGTCGTGAATTGCCAGCCCTCCCTAAGGGCTCAGAACCCGAGATCCCGAACGTGGCTTTGAAGCTCCGGGATTTCTTCCGTGAGTTTCTCGGAATGGCCCCCGGGAACCCTGTCCGGAGCGAGGGCTTCAATTGTTCGATTTGTGGCGGAACAGAAGCAGGAGATACAAAACGAGATGGAAACGTGCTTGCACACACGCAAAGGCACGGAGCCCCAGGCGTGCCTTGCTTTTCCAAGCCAACTGTACTCCTGCGGAGATCAAGCGCCCGCTGGGTGCACTGCTCACCCAGAAGGCTGCAACTCGAGTTGAGCTATAATTGAGGTAAGTATCGTCAGTTTGAATGGAGGGGACGGATTCTGACACGGAGCTCTTGCCTTTAAGTCGTCTCTGGTCACCTTAAAAATTACCGTCTAGGGAGTCAAAATTCGAGACTTTTGGAAACCTTTGCTAGGATTCTCAGGAGTTCTGTAGATTATATCACCCAGCTCTAAATAATATGAACCGTTGCTAATGGTTCGACCATTAGTTTGTTGGGTCCTTCGCTTTGAACAAGGCATTTTGCTTGTGAAATTATAACCATACGCCGGACTGCAGTTTCCCGGATTCTACCATCATAGTTAATGCTGGTCAGAGAGATGGGATTTATCGCTTCGTCTCTATCTCCTTGTCGTTAGATGAGGAAGTAGATGTTCTTTGGATCAGGTCTCGCTCATTCTTTAAAAACGCGCCATGGAAGAAGAGCTGTTCAAATAATTGTGTGTGCACGTGTTATCACTTTGGGTACCCAGATATCTATGTGTGTATGTTACACATACAATTGACTAGTGCACTCCTGCAACGCGATGTGCTTCCGCTGAACCTTCATCTCGTGAAAAGTTTTAGGTAAGATGACTAATGGGAGCTTTGGTGACCAGGGTTAGGATCTCATGGAAGTCCTAACGTAGAACCTTTCTTCTCTAAGGATTTCTCCATCTCTCCCCAGTCACACACAGCAATGTAGGGGAGCGGTTTCTTAGGAGTTGCTAAGGGTGGCCCAGAGCGGTGGTCTTCCCTGCTGGTCTTTCCATCCAAATCTAACCAACTCCACTTCAACTTCGCTTTTTCGAGATCAGCCACCAGCAATTAGGTGCTGCCACCTGCTGTGTGAGGCTGATGCCGAAAGAGGCTATCCAAACAGTCCCTTCCTTCAGTGAGGAAACGACCTTAGGCAGCTATGAGGACCTTCCCACGATCTCAGTCATTCTTACAGACAACACCACAGCCGGGCCAGCCTGGGTTTGCTTCCTTTACGTACGGCTTTCCTGGGCATAGCAGCGAGAAAAAGAACGAGTGCCTTGAGAAAGGTATCTGACTCTCCTCACATGCACACTCTAGGCACCTTGCTGGTCTGTAACCTTCGCCAGGGCACAGGGAGCAGGGCTAAACGCTTTTCAGGCGTTTTCGTAGCGGCCCTTCCTCAGAAAGCATCCCTCCATCCCAGCGAGGCTTGGAGACAGCGCCCGCAGCTTTCTCCCTGTCCTTCCTCAAAGTAGGGCCACCAAGTCTGGGCTGCAAATAATTAAATATATATATGTATGTATTTAATATATATTATATGTATAGCCCCTCCCACCCCTGGGACCCCTATGGGAAAGCCCAATCGGCTCAGCCTCCCTCCCCGAATCAAGGTTTTTTACCGGGCTTCGCTTCGCCGCGGGTTACTTCGGACCGCCTCGGTTTTTAAACCCGCCCCTCGCGGTCGGGAGCGACCCGTTGTCTTTGCGGGCGGGGGTCGCTTTAAGTCCCCGAGGGAAAAAAGAGGCTTGCTGGTGCAACTGGCGATGACCAAGTTCATCGCCCCTCCAAAGGGGAACAGAACTTGCTAACACGATCCCCGGGAGGAGCCATCCTCCCAAACTTGCCTTCCTCTCGCTCCTTCCCGCCTCGCCCCCCCCCCCAGCTCTTTCGCGACTGTTTAGAGAGGACGAGGCTCGGGAGGAAAAAAACCAGCTCTCTCCAAGCTGCCGCTCAGGAAGCGGGCAGGTAAGTTCATTCATTTGCTGAGCTTTTCGCTCCCTCGCTCCTAGCAGAGCCTCGGCTGACGTCACGGCCCTTTCCAAAGAATTGGATTGCGGGGGCGGAGAGGGGGCAAGAGAAGCCATGGGGAACGTCCCCTCCCTCCCTTCCCCACTCCCTCCCCTCCCCTCTCCTCCCCCCCCCACCCCCGGCTGCCTGCTTGTCAGAATTCCCGGGGGGATATTACAGGCGCTTCAGGCTGGAGGCTCAAAGCACCAAGTCAACCCAGGGCGAGGAACTTCTGGCGCCCTTTCACTTTTTCCTGTCTTTCTTGATTTTGCTGCCATTCACTTTCTGGGAACCAGACCCTGCCTCCTCCCCCTTCTCCTCCTCCTGTGAACCCCCCCCCCGCGCGCGCGCATTTTCTTACTTTTTTCAGCCTCCGATCGCTTTTTGAGCGCACTGAGCTGCTCAGCTCGGGTTCCGCTTCTCAAACCCTGCTTTTTCTCTGCAGGCGTCGCGTCCCCGTCCCACCCACCCACCCACTCACTCACTCCCAGCAGCCACCCAGCCCCCTGCCGCCGAGCTTCGGATCTCTGTCAGCTGAAGAGCCCCATCACTTCATACAGAAGATCACTTCATACACGGTGCGAGCGCTTTCTCCGGCTCTTTTCTCGGTCCACGTCCACCCCCACCCCCCCCCCCGCACGCTCTCGGCGATTCGTGGAAGGTTGGAGGAGGAGGAAGAAGAGGAGGAGAGGAAGAAGGAGGAGAGGAAGAAAAGATGCGGGGTTCGGCCTGGCGGAGTGGGCTGTGAAAGCACCTGTCACAGCCGTCCGGAGCAGCGCTGGGAGCGAGCGGAGCTTTCGGCAAGCCAAGTGGCAGGCAAGCCTCTTGCAAGAGCGAGCCTCCTGAAGGCAGCGACCGCCGCGACGCTCGTCCTGGAGGAGCCCAGAATGAGCAAGCCGGCGGGATCAACAAGTGAGTAAATGCTTGGTGGTGGTGCTGGTGGGTGCCTCTCCCTCCAGAGAAAGAGGGAGCGTTGGGTCCACTGCTCCACAAAGTTTCGGCCAACTGAGCCTGGGATCCGCTTTCTTCCCCTTAAGCCCCTTCCGCCAAGTCAACGCGCGGAGGATCAGGGGGCTGGCTGGGGGGGCTGGCTGGCTTGTTAAGGAGCTACTTGCAGTGGCTGCGCCGCCCGGGCCTTAAAAAATGAACTTGAGACGTACTTGCTTGGGATGGGTGGGGTGTCAAAAAAAGTCTTCCGTGTGAAAAAAGAATCTCGGGACGACTTTTTTTAAATTATTATTATTAGATCGTCTTTTCTCCCCCCTCTTGAAAAGTGAACGGGTTGGTGAAATGCAATAAAAGGGGGGGGGGAGGAAAGAAGGAATTTCCCCTTCTCTGCAATTAATACATCCCGTAGCTGAAAGCTACAGTCGCAAGAAGGGGTGGGCTTTGCTGAAAAGAGGATTTACCGGGAATACTTTGCACACCATTTCCAGCCTTGGTGAATAATCCTAGGGGGAGAAAAAACAGCAACTGGGGAAGCAGAAACAATTTAAAAGTCACATTTCGCGTAATCCTCAGTCTGGGTACATTCATAACTGAAGGTTCCCTCCCCCCTCCAATTTTTTTTTAAGTCTGATTGACTGTGGGTAGAAGTTGGCTTCAGACGCTAGAAATTCAAGAAGAAACTTTGGAAGTCGACTGTGTTGCGGGGGGGTGGGGGGAGCCAGCAGCAGGCACAATCCAATTTGGGCTGTGACAGGTGATGAGCGAAGCCGGTTGAGAAGGAATTCCTCTGGCCATCGTTTTATTGTATTTTGTTTTTGTGTTTTACTAGTAAGGAAAGGATGGAAAACAGAAACACGTGGGTGCAGTTCTGCTTTAAAAATTCTAGATTCTTTCTCCCTGGATCGCTGCGCCTTCTTTTCGGGGTGCGCCTCTCTCCCTGCAAAGTTGCGGTTTTAGCTAAACTTTCTTTCGAATTCTGTATGTCTAGGCACCAACGAGGTGGCATTCAGAACATTGCCTCAGGCCACAAACAAACCGAAATGTTCTTTCTTTCTTTCTTTCTTTCTCTTCTTCTTCTTCTTCTTCTTCTTCTTCTTCTTCCTCTTCTTCTTCCTCTTCTTCTTCCTCTTCCTCTTCTTCCTCTTTCTTTTCCTTCTCCTTCTCTTTCTTCTTCTTCTTCTTCCTCCTCCTCTTCCTCTTCCTCTTCCTCCTTCTTCCTTCTTTTACTGAGGTGTAGAAATCACCCAGACAGGCATCTTAAACAAAATCTTGTCACGGTCAAACGAAAAATGGGAAGCGGTAAACGGGACAGATTATTTACGAAGCCTTTTTCGAGAAAAGAAAGGCGAGAGCGGTTCCATCTGTCCGTGGGGAGAGGGATCGAGGCCGCGTTGTAACAATTGCCAGGGAAGACGGGGCGCAGGGCCAGCTTTCTAGGGAAACGTTTCGAAACAGAGCGGGGGAAACCCCTGGCCCTTTTCCGCTCGGCCCATCTGCTTTTCGCCCGGGCCGAACGTAGGAGGGACGCTTCCACCGCCTACGGGAGGAATCGTTTCTGAGCTGCTCGGCCTGGAAAAGAGGAGAAAGCCTCCAGCTGCTCCGAGATGCTTCTGCTCCTGTTCTGCTGCTGGCACGGAGGGGAAAGTTTTGAAAACTTGCTGGAAAGCAAACTGGAAAGAACCAATCCCTGTTTCTAAGCCCTCGGCCAGAGACCTCCCTCCGGCTTCTCTGAAGGGGAGTGAACAGGTGGGCTTCGCAGCGATGGGGTGTCAGGACAGCCCGGGCGAGAAGGGCCTGGTCTGATCAACTCTCCTTTCTCTCGGATCGGGTGGGCATTGCAATCGCAGCGAGGCTGACGCAGAAACCCACCCGAGTGACTGGGAAATGAGGTCCTCTCCTCCTCCCTCGGTAGGGGAGAGTCCGTGGGAGAAATCAAATGCAGGCCGGAGCCCGGGCCGGGCCGGGCCGACACTGCTCAAGTTCATCGACTCGAAGCCCGCCAGGAATACAATTCCGTATTCCATCTGTCGTCAACATCCTTCCTCCACCCTCAGCCCTTAGCAACTTTTGCAAAGGTTGAGGAAAGCGAGCTGGGCAACGAGGTGGAAGCCCGTAAAAAGCGTCGAGGCCAACGCTCCTGTTTTAGTCCGCTAAAGTCGATGGAAGGTTCGTCTTCACCGTGAAGAGTTTGGCCGTTTCCATTTTCAGTACCGTCTCTTCGGAACTGGGCGCTGTCGAAAGCAAGCCCCCCCGCTAGCAGTTGATCTCGAGGGAAGGACACACGAAGGGGGATCCTAGACTTGCTGACCCCTCAGGCCCCTGCGCGAACTTGCCTCCTCCAGCAGCCTCGGCTATACCGACCCTCGGCCTCATCCTGAAGCGCTGAGCTCGGTCGGAGATCGCCTTAAATGCCCCCCACCCCACAAGGAAGGCGGCTGCCTCCCAGGGACGCGGCGAAAGACCAGGCTTCGGAAGCACCACCACCACCATCACCCTCATTCCCATTTGTTGGGCGCCTCTTCTGGGGCAAGAGCACCAGCCAGCCACTACTCCGCAGAGGAAGCGGGCTGCTCGAGTCTGCTTTGGATCTCTGGAAGACCGACGTTCCTCGGAGTGGGGAGGCGAGCCCCGGGAAAGGAGGAAGGAAGGAAGCCCCCTCTTCTGCACGGCAGCCCGGGAATGGGGTGGTGGTGGTCTGCGGGTGGCTGCGCTTTCCTTTCCGCCAGACTGGAGAGGGACCGGCGAAGCTCTCGCTGCTTGGGTGGTAAGGGGAGCCCGCCGCGGACTCCTCTTCGGAGCCGCCTAACTTCTTTCAGCAGCCCGTGATGGTAATTACAGTAATCGAAGCTGCCAGGGAGTTTTACGCCATAGTGGGGGAGGAGGGAGAAAAGCCCCCCTTCCCGCTCGGACGCCCCGTCGAGGAACGCGCCGAGCCTGTTCCTTGAGCCCATCCAGGCCTTTTCCCTCCCCCTCTCCCCGGCGCTAGACGGTGCTCGGCTGAGCCTGCCTGAAGGGAACCGAGCTTCCATCGCCTCCAAACCCGCCCCCCACCCCAAAAAAATGCCTTATCTTTCCTTATTTTCCCCAGCCTGGGCTCCCGTGGCCGGCCTCCCCCATCCCAAGAGAAGTCTCCGTGACGGAGAGAAATGGGCTAAGCTTTAGAGACGGGGTGGGGAAAGGTGCCCGGTTTTAAGGCAGGCATCCGCCTGCTAGCCTCCCTCGGGGAGTTTGGAAAGGTGCCAAGGCCGGCTGGATGGCCCCCTCTTTCCACCACCCCACCCCAAGCAAGGACCTCGCGTTTATCGCCTACATTGAGAAGAGGAGGCGGGCAAGGGCGCCGTCGAAAGCAAAAAGAAAAAGAAAAAAGAAAAAAGCAAGCCACCTCGAAAGTCGGCGAATCGGAGCCGGCTGCGCTCCTGTGCCTGGTATTTGAAACCAACGGGCTCATTCAAGAGAGACTGCGGGCATCCGAGACCCCACCGCCTGCGGCGATCACCTCCGGGCGCTCGGGGTCTGTGTGTGTGTGTATGTGTGTGTGTGAGAGAGAGAAAGAGAGAGAGAGAGAGAGAAGCAGAGCAGCACCCAATTAGCCGGAGTGGAGAACACGGAGCGATAGACGGGAAGCAGCGCCGTTTGGAAGAATCCCAGCGGGCGTCAATGCAATCAGGGCAACGACGCCTGTTTAATACAAACAGAATTAATGCTGGTTAATTAAAATATATTAGGGTAAGCTGTTGCAGAGTCTCCCCGAAATTAAAGGTAAAACTGCCACTGATTTGTCAATCGAAAACAACGACCGTGTTGGAGAGCTCGGTGTGTTTCCAAGAGGTGTTTTCTAGGATTATTGCAGTCCTTTCGCAGAGAATCAGTTTCGCTCCGGCCTCCTCGGGCTGGAGGTGTGTGTGTGTGTGTGTGTGTGTCTTGGGTCTTCGGAAAAAGAGATCCAGGGTGCTTGTTCCTCAGAGGGCTTCGGTCTTCAGCCTCCTTCTGCCGGGGTGCGCTGGGGAGCAAGCCCCTGCCGCCCTAAGACTTGTTAGGAACTTCCTTCGAAGGCGAACTTTGAGCAGGGAGGCTGCCGCAAATGGTCCCGGGATTAAAACTGCAGCCTTCCGCTTCAAACGAGCCCGCCGTTGGACTGAGCGTCTCTGCAAACGGTGAAATGTACTTCAGAGGAGACCCGACGGGACCATTCTGTGAGGTTTGGCAAGAAACTGGGCCTGCTCCGCTGAAGGTGGTTTGCAGGCCAAAATTAAACAACTCCCATCTATTTGGTTATCTAGGAATTTAATTAATCCAAGTTCCAAATTGGGAGTTTTTTTAAAAAAAAATATGTTACAGGGGCACAAGAAAGAGTTTTCGGAATTATCACCCACAATGTTCTTGCTGTATGTTTCTGTAGAAAAAAAATTAAAATAGTATATTAATTCGTGTGATTATTTTAAAATGAGAGAAGGCCTCTCCACAATATTTGGAAACAAGCTTGTGTTTTAATTTCATATCCAATTCATGTACTTCCCACTATGTGTACTTAAAAGTTTCGTCCCACCTTTGTTGGGAGAAATAAACTTACAAAGAAGCTCGCACTAAGAGTCAAAATATTTCTTTGCTTGGCTCGCAAATGTTAAAATAGTCTTCCAGCATTTGAGCTGGATCGGGGCGGGGGGAGGGGAGAGGAAGGCTTCGAATCCTAATTAGCTCCAGATATTTTATTCGGATCTAAAAAGTCCAATTCGGCCCACGATTAGTTTCTTTCGAATAAAACTAATCGAAGCTAAGCTCGCTGCGGGAGGGACGGACGGCCTCCCCTAAATCTCAGACCAAAATTTACCTCGATTTAAGTAGCGTTCAAGGTGAGGTGAACTTTTGAAACCGCTTTAAGGGCATTGCCCGGATTGTGTTGTCCTCCTCGGAAAGGGAAGGAAAGTAAGAGGCGGGCTGGGCGGGACGGACAGGGATCCGAAGCAGCCCGAGTCGAGAAGGCGAGCCGGAGATTTGCATAAGGAAATGGGCCGGTTTGTCGGAGGTGACACCCAACACTAGGGGCTGGCACCGTTGCATGTCCGATTTGCTCTCTCCTCCCCCACACTCTTCGCCGAGAACTGTGGAAAGTCTGCCGAGGGACAGGGGGCGGGGCGAGGAGGAGGACGGGGGGGGGGCGAGTCGAGTGCTCTCCTCCGGAGCCTTTGTGTGCAATCCGAATTCCCATGCTACCCTTTTTGACGGGTCACTGGTGACCCAATAGGCAGGTGGCAAGGAAGGCGTGTAATTAGAGCGCTTGAGAAGCCAAGCTTGGCTTGGCCCGACTTCCCTGGACAACGCCTACTTCCAGCCACCCCTCCCTCTTTGCCCCAGGACACAACTTTACGCGGGGACGGGGGGGGGCTGCCGATTCCCCTCCCACAGGTCTCTCCCACCCCCGCTTGGCTGGCCCAGACCGGATCGCCACCTCCTTTCTGACTCTTTCCCCCACCCCACCGCCCGCCCGCCCAGGCTCCCCACCTAATCCCATTCCTCCACTCCGGGTTGCTGCAAAGAGCAGCTGTCGAGTTACATTTGGGGGGGAAGAAGCCGGCGGGCTTACGTTGATTGGAGGCAGTCAGATGAGTTTCCATTGATGGGGGCGATCATTAACTTAACACTTTATCTAATGTGCTCATTGTCTGCTAGGGAGGCCTCGTTGCAGAGCCTCGTTCGGCTTCTCCGGGTCTCCCGAGAGGCGGATTTTTGACCTTGCCCTTCCCACTGCCTCCGGGTGGCTTGCGCAGAGACTAATTCGGCTCAAGAAGCGTCAGCGACCCAATCGGCTCCGGAGAGGTTCGGATTCTTTTCTGCCACCCCCACCCACCCACCTAGCCCGGATCCCGGTCAATATAAAGGAGGGTGAGAAGAGAGTCGGAACCAAGTCGCCTTCAAGTTTGTTCAGCGCTTTCCATGCTCGGGTTTCCACTTGGCACTAAGCCACAATGTGGTTAATTTGGTTTTGGTATCCAGTGTTGTGGGGATTCCTTAAGTTGTGGTTTACCAACTTGGGTTTATTATAGCTCAGGGCGATCTCTGGGCCCATTCCGTTGTGGCTTCTTTGGCAATCGTCTTAACACCATTCTCTTGACAACTCCGTCCCAAGACAGCAGGGTGGGTTTCACAAAGCAAATTTGCTTAGCAGGCATTGCTCTAAGGCACTTTATCCTCCAAACGCAAGGGTGCTTTCAATTGATTGCAGTCCTAGTATTCTCTATGCAAGTCCATTTTTTGTACAATAGGACTGAGCTCTAGGTATTCCGGGGCAGGATCTGATGGACACGGTTGACTTGGTGCACGCTTGCTTTGAAATACAGTAAGCCTGCTCCCTTATCTCTAAGCATCGGGTCCTGAAGCTGCCAATGTTTTCAACAATATGCTTCCACATTTTCACTTGTCTGCCAGTCTGGCCAAAGCAAAGCACTGTATTTCATCTCTAAGAAGTTGCAAGAGGTTCCCATAGAACTGTTACTAAGGAAGACTGAAATTGAGGGGCATTTTATTCCCATTGAAGTCCAGGAACTTGGTCTTCCCTCAACTCTTTGGGAAAGATGATGGCCTGCACACTGCTTACTTGGAAGAGGAGTGTGACTAAGGCAATCCTTGGTAGTGGCCAAGGTTTTTAGACAACTGCTGTCAGCTAGCAGGAATCCACATGGGAGATGAAAGCAAGCAGGGCAGAAAGGCCAGATTAATCCATCTTTGAGCAATTTCCGAAACCCCAAGTGGCCAGCAATGGATGAGAATTCCCATCCCATTGCCCTCCACATAGCATGTCCTTGGTGGATGAGAATTGTAGCCCACCATATTTTGAGGGCCTTCGGTTGGGAAAGGCAAGCACTCTAAAGAGTTAGTTAGATCCTGTGTCTTTAGAGCTAAGTGATGAAAGCCTATTATCGAAATTAGCTTGGAAGATAACAGACAACAGAAGAACAATTGTCAGGTTTAGGAGGCAGGTTGGGAAAAACTCCAGGGAGGAAAGGAAGAAGGGATTTGAAACAGTTACTCCTGAGAAAACAACTAGTTGTTGGATCCCAGCCATCTGGTTTTCAGTTGGCTAATCTCGGCAGCAAACAGAATAAGTGAGAAGTGTTAGGCAGCTGAATCCATCAGATTTGATATGCTTTTTTTCCCCTGTAAACTTTCTGAAGTATCTTGCTGGCAATTGCAGGTTAATACTATAACCAGGATAAGTACCAACAAATCTGACCTGAAGGAGGCAGGCTGAAATTTTGTTCCCTGGAAGAGGGGCATTCTGTTTCCACATTTTTGTTTTGAGTTGAGTGACTCATTAAATGATTAAGCCCGTTTGTATGAAACTTGAAACTTTCTGGCAGGATGTCCTCAGTAAGAAAGGGGTATTCCAGAACTCTGAATTTGGGGTGGGGGATGTGGTATGAGAACAAAATATAACTCCCAAGAATAAAGTGCGGTAATGCTATGAAGGCAGCATTTGGATAAATGCTACCAGGCATCTGAAGGGTCAGCATTTTCAGCACAGCAAAAGAAAATACAGTGCTGAACCCATCCTAGCCAACCACTTTTTAGACTAAGGTGTGGGGGAAAGCCATCCCAAGCAGTTAGTTCAGATTTCACTATGGGTAAGCAAGTTTTGTCAACAAACTATGCACTGCATGAACCAAAAGAGGATGTATTCATGGCAAATTAGTCTGGCACTTGAGGCAGGAAATCTTACACTTTAGCTCTTCTCTGGCAAGCAAGGTGCAAATGTAATGAATAACTGACTTTTTCAGGAGAAGAAACATCTAAGGGTAAAGCATCTATTGCTGCTCTGCTAGAAGCATTGAAACAGAATCCAACTGCTATCTGCCTTGGATGCAGCAGTTACTTCTATGGTCAAGACCATAAGATTTGATGGGGGCGTAGGCTTGTGAAACTGCTGAAAGGATGGTTCATATTTCATAAAGGGCCTTGGTGGCTCAGGCTGTTAAATGCCTGCATTTAAGTTCCAGCTGCCTACAATTACTGTAGGCTCGAATCCCACCAGGCTCAAGGTTGACTCAGCCTTCCATCTTCTTGGGGTAGGTAAATTGAGGACCCAAGATTGTTGGGGGCAATAAGCTGACTTTGTAAAAATGCCGCTTAGTAATAAGCAGGCATATACAATGGAATGAAGGCTATTGCTGAGCACACTGGGTTGTATCCCAAAAATTGTAAGCCGCCCTGAGTCTTTGGAGAAGGGCGGCATACAAATCTAATAAAAAAATAAAAATAAATATTTGCTCAGAAATAAAGTGCAGAAATTGAAGCTTTTCTCAACAATTAAAGCATCGTGATGTTTAACAAGACAACACATGTGTTTAGGAATACTATACAAGGAATTGTATTATATATTTAATATTTTCATTTTCATGGGAAATATCTTTTTAGGTTAGTATTAATATTTTCCATATACAGATGAAGGCCATGTTCCTAAGAAAGTCTACTTAAAAACAAATCACTCTGAAATCTGTTAAATTGGTAGTTAAATTGGGCTGCACAGACAAACTTGTATGCAATTGTTCGGCTGTGGAATTAGTTTTGGAGAAATGCATCTTCAAATTCCTGCTCACCAAAATGTTTCTGGTGATCTTGAATAAATTATGCCCTTAGTCTAGCTCAGGATGTTTAGAGGTTGATAATGAAAGGCAAAAGGAGGAAATACGCACATCTCCTTAACCGATTGGAAATTAACTCAAGGTAGGGTAGCTGTAAAGTCTCAGCATATGTTAAAACCTGTTCGATTTTGTTTAGCAATGAAGTTTAAGGAGGATTGGGCTTGGTTAGTATTTGGATGGGGAATCTCAGGTCTAGTAGTTAAGATTGTGAAATAAGGGGGAGGCAGGGAATCCCCAAAAGGTATCAGTGACAAAGTACTTTTGTACTGAGACCAAGAATGATGCATTAATGATGTAAGAAAGATGAATATGAAGATACCTCCAGTCAAACTCAACTTGGAAGAGTCTTTACATTATTAGTTGAGGTGGAAGATAAGGAAACCTGCTTTAAACCCATTCCTTTATGTATGTTCTTTGCCTTAAGTGGGGCCACATTCTGTTTTTACAGCAGATTTGCATCTGCTCTAAAGAGATTTATATTTCTGTGGATTCCATGGATTTGTGCAATTAGCAAAATAAACAACCCATTTCACTCTAAACATCTATGGCTATCATGATGCCAGCTCTGGTGCTTTCTTGCTTCTAAAAGATCACTTTTTTCTATCTGTCTCTCCCACCTTCATTTTCAGGTCGGATTTTAGATATTCCATGTAAAGTGTGTGGTGACCGCAGCTCTGGCAAGCACTATGGGGTTTATGCCTGCGATGGATGCTCAGGGTTTTTCAAACGAAGCATCAGAAGGAATAGGACTTATGTCTGCAAATCTGGAAACCAGGTATTGTTAATACAGCACAACCTCTTGTCATCCACTCCCTGCAACGGAGTTTTCTTATGGTTTGGGCAAAGTAGTTATATATTATAGTGGAAATCCCAGTCACCTGGAGAGCTTGTCGACTTGATTTTTCAAAAAAATATATGCTTACGTGAGCACCAAATTTCTATCAAAATACCAGTCTGTGACATGCCCAATAATATGTTTGAACATTGTTTTATCAAAGCAGATTAAAAAAAAAATCTTCAACACATCACTGGTCCCCCTAAAATAAATTGTGGAGTCAGCAAGATTGGGATAGATTCCCCTTGAAGCTTTTAGTTTAAGATCTTGTAAAAGCTGGGCTACTTTAAAGCTGCAATTCTGTGCACACTGAGCAGCAAGGAAAGTTGATGTAGTTAGCAAAATGTACAGCTCAATGCTCATGCATTTTGATTTAGAAACAAATTTAGCTTAATTTGATATTGCTTTGCTCCAAATTACAGCTGTAATGCAGTCTTTTTGTACTGCAAAATTTCAGGCAAGGAAATATTTCAGGCAAGGCTGAAATTCACAGCTTTAGCAGTCTTTTTGAAATTTTGAGGAGCTGGGTGAAGATGGCTACAGTATATAGGAATTTGGAGAATATACATATTCAAAGTAAGTCCATGGGCTTTATAGTTGTGGAGCTAAAAGTACCAGGATAATTCACTTCATTGACCTACCTTAAGTGGTTCTGAGTAAATATCACATATTGACTCACTGTCCCCTTAAAAGTGATTTCCTTTTCCTGGTGCCAGTTTGCCAATTGTTAAAATATTAGGAAGGAATTAATATCCTGTGAGATGATTTATAGGCAGTTGTGGGAAAAACAGAAAGCACAATTTCAGTGAAAATAGGTATCTCCTAAATTAATATGAAATGTGAGATTTACTCTCATGGCGACCTTGAGGAAACTTAGAAATTGGGGCCAACATTGTATTGTTGCCAAGAAATAAAATACCCCTCAGTTATTCAAAGAAAAAGTGCAGAAGCTGAGTCTTCCAAAGATTTGGCTGCAGCTGTCAGGGTACTCCTACCCCAATTCAATGTATTTGATTATAGAGAGGAGAATTTACTAAACGGATTATTCACTCTAATCTAATTTTAATACATAGGATTTTTTTAAAATCCTAGCTTAGTATATCAAACCAATAAGGCAAGTATGACTTTTAACACAAAATGGCTTGGGTGACCTAGATAGAACTTACCTGGGCAATTTTTTTCCATTTCCATTAATGGAAAAAGTATTTTTAGAATGTGCTATACAGCTCATGGTCATTGGAACTGTAAAATTGGCCCAATTGTTTAAATATCCGAAGGGGGGAGATGATATTCTCCCAGAAGCCAGGAATAAGGTGTGTTATAAGCAAAATCTCCAAAGCCCAGACACACACGTTCTTGCATGGTGGAATTCTAGAGATGGAACAGAGTAACACCTGAGGTTTTCTTCTGGCAGACGGTGGACAAGATACAAAGGAAATTCTGGCAGGTATTAAACCTTCAAAGCAATGTGTTATCTGCTTCTTCCTTTACCTCAGTTTGATCGTATACACTGCATTTCAATCTCATCCCACCTCTACAAGTTCTTACAGAGTTTGATCAATGGACGGCTGCTCTTTGGCCCAGATTCTGGTCCCTGGAATCATGGCTGGAGCACTTCAGTGATCTTTGTAGATCTACTCCAAGAGCCTAGGAAGATGTCCTTCTCTTGTAACTAGGTAGCAGCTGTTATTGTAGGATGAGTCAGTACAGCACTAGGATTGCTGAAAATAATAGAGTATGTTTTTGGTCCCCATAATACCCCAGTCATTCCTTTTCTTTCAACCCCTTTTAAAACTCCCAGTGCTTGTTTTTCTTTACCTTCTCATAATCAGTTTATCAAATAGGTTGCAAAACTGGGATCTTAGTTTCCCTGTGTGTGTTTTCTGTCATTTTCCTGTCCCGTAATAATAGCACCTCCATTTTTAAAAGCAATGAACTTCTGAATCAGTTTTATTTGGAATAAAACAGCTGGGAAGAGCAATTGTCATGGTGTTTTTTTCCAGCATGGGTTCTGGGAAAGTTTCCACTGATAATCCTCTTCTCTTGATCTTTTTTTCCCTTACCAGGTATGCGCCTTGCTCATATTTTCCTATAATTTCTTCTTTTTCTTTTCCTTTTATTAACACACACAACATACGCACATATTCTTCCTCCCTTCCTCTCCCTTCAAACTCCTATGCAAGTAAAGTTAGACTTTATACTTCACACTTTTCAAAGAGATGTGAAAATGGAATTGTGCAACCTCCAACTTTTTCCATTTCCTTCCATGTTATGAATAGTTGAATAGTTTCTGCCACAATTATTTTCTTAAGTTTATTAAAAGTGCAAGAAAACTCTCTTGTGATGGTAATTCTCATCTGGGTTAATTCTTCCGGTGCCATTTCCTTTACTTTAACTCACTTTCCAAATTTTCTTATTTGCACAGTTTATTTTATGTAGCTATAGTCCCGTGGAACTGTAAATTGTGAGCCTTTTTGCATTTGAACAGTATTTATGTGGGGTCAACTTACAAATTGTATGCAAAAGCATATAAAAGAAAGCCTTGTCTTTTTTTTTTAACACTTTGAGCCGTGGATAGGAGATAGTTTTATTTGGAATAATTATTGGAAAGACACATTGAGACCTGGTCTCTTTGAAACTGATCCACAAAGAGACATTTTCTTCATTGGTGGAAGATCCAGATCTTTAATAAGCATTTGAAATACAGTTAGGCCAGACAAGCAGCATCTAGATAGCTGGAAAAGTCAAAGAAGCAGGGATTTTTCTCCTGCCTGTTTTTAGAAAATCATGTTCAATATCTTGTGGTTTATCAATAAGATTCATAAAAGAGAAAAAAGGGCTATTTTTCTCCTCCTGCCCCTTCTCCCTTTCCTCTTTGTCTTTCTTTCTCCCATACATACATTCTTTCAAAAAAAAAATTTTTTTCCACCCAATAAAATACATTTCTCTTGCCGAAAACCAGAGGTGATTGGGTTCAAACAAAGGAGATTAATTAAATGAAAGTTAAATTGTTTTAATGAAAATCAAATGGTAGTAAATTAATTGAAAAGAAACTACTATTTAAGATGACCTGGGAAGGTTGAAAATCCAGAGAAGAATTTGAGATTATTTGAATTGAAATTGGCTACTTTCTGTGAAATTTAAAGATTCTAATCATTATTTCTAAATGTATGTAGAGTAGCATGCTTCAGTTTTGAACTCCTTTGCTAAATGTGATATACCAATTCTTTTTTGAAGTGACTTAGTAATAAGTACTCAGGATTTTTTTAAAGTCCATAGCAATGTGCTTAGTTACACTTTAAATGGCAGATGCAGTAAATTTTTAAACTTTTCTTCAAAAACAAATCCTTGAATAGAAATATACTATACAATTGTTATCTTCTCTATCTGTATTTATTTTTTGCTAAGGCAGACAGACATCTCTACTTGTGTTCTAAAGTAGAATCTGACCTAAGGTAGATTGAAGAATCTCTGCCATTTGTTCTGAACCTATTTTTTCTCCCGTCATACTGTATTTCTCTTCATCCTCATATTGCCTCCCAGCTATACTGTTGCTTAGTTAACTATCATGAAACTTTGAGGGGGGTTGTGTGTGTATGTGTGTGTGTGGTCATCTCACTTAAAACCAGAATGTTTGACAACATAATTTTTTTTAAAGTGATAAAACCTAAACCTAATTTGAAGTTTTCCACTCTCTTCTTGAGGGAAGTTAAGGAGCCTGAATAAATCAGAAAGATCTTTAGGGAACCACAAAAAAATCCACCTATAAATGAATTTTACAAAACCAAGGTATTTATAAAATATTAAGTGTTGCATCACTGCCTCCATGTGGGGCCAAGGATAATTTCAGTCTCTTCTGCTCAGGCCTCCTTTGCCCCAATTATTACCTGAGAAACTGACTTAAAAAATTTTTCCCCAGTTCTTTAATGCTTCAATTCATTTGGAGTTTATAGAAAGAAACCAAAATAAGAGTGAAATGAGATTTACTTCTGTAGCTAGACAGGACTCTTAAGAACACTAGGCTCCTAAGGCTACCATTGTCCAGACCAGTGTTTTGTTTTGTTTTTAAATTATGGAGGACTCCAAAAGAGGTTTGATTCTATGGGTTATATTAATATTTATATTAAAAAATTTAAATGACATATTTACTTCCACTATACTACAGCTTCTTGCCATTATTAGGTAGGTTTTAATGTTATATTATTTTTCAACATAAGTTGGCAAATAATTCTGATATTTTTTTTTGATCCCTGAGAAGGTCTTGGGGGCTGATTGCTCTAGATCAAAACTGAAGTTATGTCTCTTCTCACAGGAGACATATTGAGGCACATTGCCAAAGTTCATTTCCCATTAGCCCCAACCAGCACCGTCTGGAGGCCAGTTTCTCCATTCCTGCTAAAAACCAACCTTCTCCCACAAGGTGCTCCTCCAACACGTTATTAGGTGACCAGATCTCATCTGCCGCCAGCCTTGATGACGGGATCTGTTCATCATCACCAGATGGTTACAAAAAGGGGGAGGCTCACGCCACCTTTCAGCGCTTGATCCCTCCCCAAGCAAGTTGCCGGGCGACTTCGCTCTTCCCTTTAGAGCCCAGAAGCCGCGGTCGTTTTAACTTCCGAGCCATGGTGCGCAGGCGCAGGACCCCAGGTCCGTCGGGCTTCAGTTCTTCAGAGAGCCGCCGGCGAGTCCTTCCCGCTACCGTCGAGGGCCAAGCGAGCCTCCTTGCAGGCGCGGGAAAGTCGCCCCCCAGCCTTTTCTCCCCTTACCCCGCTCAGCGAGCAGGAAGTGCCCCTGGGCAGAATTCCCTTTTGCAAGTCCCGGGCTCTTCGGAATGCAATCTCGATGTGCGCGCCGTTTGAAAGAGAGGCATCCTCCAAGGCCAGAGGTCCCCAAACTTGGCAACTTTAAGACTGGTGGACTTCAACTCCCAGAATTCTCCAGCCAGTATAGCTTCCACTATAGCTGGCTGGAGAATTCTGGGAGTTGAAGTCCACCAGTCTTAAAGTTGCCAAGTTTGGAGACGTCTGCTCCGAAATAGACAGGCCTGAACAACTGCTCGGTTGCCTTATGGCTCTTTTGGCGGCTGTAGGTGTGCGTGTGTGGGGAGGGGAGGAAGCAGCTTGTTAAAGGAAACGGGCTGTACTTTTAGTCAGGATTCACATCTGAGCTCTGATTTCTTGAAGCACGATTTGGCCAAGCCAGAAACCTGCTGGATATACATCCAGCAAAGCTAAACCGAATCCAGGCCAAGCCTTGAGGGGGGGAAAGGGTTGTCTCCATTCCCTTTCCCTCTGCAGGGAAAGGGGTGTGTGAGGGGAAGGGGCTTTTGCAACCAGCTGCCCCCAGGCTCCGCTTTTCGCCCTTCTGCCGCTGATGCCCCGTTACTACTGGTAGCGGCTGCTGGTTAAGTGGCAGAGCCGAGCAGCAAAAGCCAAGATCTTCCCCCTTCCCCTCCAAAACAGCTTCAGCGCTTCGATCGCCCTTCCATGGGAAGCGAAGAAGCCCGCTGCTCGGAAACGCCTCCGATTCATTTTGGGGAGGCTTATTCCGAGGGCAGCGGAGGGAGGACTTTTCGGTCCCCTCAGAATCGAACCCTCCAGGCGCAAAGTCTCTGGGTCGCCCGACGACCTACGCGCCGAGATCAGGTGTGCGCAGCTCAGCGGAGTTTTCGCCCAGCTCAGCGAGGCTCCGAGCTGCCGTCTGTCCTACGAAGTTGCGGTTTAGGCTCAGAGCCGGTCTCGGGAGCAGCTCCTCCTTTCTCCAAGGTGGAAGCCAGGCCGAGCCGCAAGCAGCTTCTCAATGAGCTGAAGCAGAGGGAGCTCGCCTTTTTTAAAAAATTCATATTTATATGCCGCCCTTCTCCGGAGACTCAGGGTGGCTTACAATTTTTGGAGCGCAACCCAATGCGCTCAGCAATAGCCTTCATTCCATTGTATATGCCTGCTTTTTACTAAACAGCATTTTTACAAAGTCAGCTTATTGCCCCCAACAATCTTGGGTCCTCAATTTACCTACCCCGAGAGGATGGAAGGCTGAGTCAACCTTGAGCCTGGTGGGATTCGAGCCTGCACTAATTGCAGGCAGCTGGAACTTAAGTGCTAGGCATTTAACAGCCTGCACCACCAAGGCTCACCTTTGGTCTTCTCCAGAGGGGGGGCAGAGTCCTTTCCCCTTACTCAGTCCCCCCCAATCCATGGCTTTGACGCTCTTCTCACAAACTTGTCCACAAGTTGCCCTCAGTGTTTAGGGACGAACAGACTAGAAGGGAAAGAGGCATGAAACTAGAAGTTTATGCATGTACAGGTAGTCCTCAACTTACAACAGTTCACTTAGTGACCATTTGACATTACAACGGCACTGGAAAAAAGTGACTTCTGACCAAGTTTCAGACTTATGACCATTGCCGCATCCCCATGGTCACATGATTTACATTCATATGCTTGACAACTGACTCTTGTTTATGATGAGTTGCAGTGTCCCTGGATCATGGGATCCCCTGTTGCAACCTTCTGACAAGGAAAATTAGTGGGGGGAACCAGATTCACTTAACAACCGGGTTACTGAGATCCTGTTTGAGCTGCTTCGGAGACAGATCGATATCCATGACTGTGCGCGGTTTCGATCCGTGCTTGCCGCTGGAGACCCCGAGCTGGCTGGCTTTGGGGTTAAAACCACCCCGTAGAGGTGGTGAAGACGGGGGAGCCACTAGCAGGGCTGAAGAGAGCCGCATCTCTCCTCCCCAGCTGGTCTTTCTCCCTTTCCCGAAGGCGGTTGCAGCGGTGATCAGAAATGGCCACCTTGAAGAAGAACTCGAACGGATAAGATTGTGCAGGAGGAAGTTTGAAGGAGAAAGTGTGGCAGACCGGGCTTGACACGGAACAACCGGGTTACTACTTTAACAACTGCAGTGTTTCACTTAACGAATGTGGCAAGAAAATGGAGCAAAACTCACTTGACAAATGTCTCACTTAGCAACATAAATGTTGGGCTCCATTGTGGTCGTAAGTCAAGGACTTCCTGTATTCCTACACCAGGGATTGGTTTCTGTCACCTTACATTTTAATTTTAATATACCCTCTCAACATAGCCTCAATTTTTCTTCTTGGTTCCCTCATAATTGCTTTGCATCCAGAATGCATGGAGCCTATGATCAGTGTGTCTCACTGCCCATTATAGAGCTAAATCTGTTCTAGATTCTTCCTCTGAGTCTCTCTCTGCCAGCCAGTGTTCTATGGACAGTTAACCCAATACATGCAGTAGGTAATTGCTTCACCATAATTGAGTTTTGCTTAGATATCATGCATTTCTACCTGACAGAGTGTAGGCTCCTTTCTAATATAACTAATGAGGTTTTGACTGGCTGGAGAAATAGTGAGGCACCCACTCAGGCCAAGAGGCCTGAGCAGGCCTGCCTACAAACCAAAACAACTCTTATCATCAGCCTGGTGTAATCCATCCATTTATGCTTCCTATTAAAAAAAAATCCAAGGAGGAAAGCCTTATGGAGACATAAGAAGCTGGGAGGAAGACAGAAGTGTGGAGATGATGAGAACTTTTGAGTAGGCTATAATAGAAAGATGTTCAATTTCAGACTGATGAGTTAGTAGTGAGAACACAGCTGTCCTCTGATGAAAAGGAGATTTTTCAGGAGGTTTGGAAGGGAGCTGTCTTGGGTGCTGAAGGAAGCTCGTTGTCCTAATACCCTGTCAACACTTTTCAGTACTGTTATATAAAATTAAATTATGATGCTTTTGAGATGCTTCAGATGGTCCATAGAGCTTCTTCTACTACTTGCAGACACCAGATTGGGGAATAAATAATGTGTGTGTGATTCCCTTTTTTTTTCCTTAGGTGATTTCCATTTGTGGAAAGCACCACTTTCCTTTTTCTGGAGTTAATCTAAAACAAATCTATATTCTGGATAATGCATGTATTTGTGTGTATCGAGATACATTACCAAGCACCTATAAGTTGATTGTTAAGGTTCACTTTTGTCCCTCCCTTTCACTTAAATATCTGTGTTTTAGGGAGGCTGTCCAGTGGACAAGACACATAGGAACCAATGCAGAGCATGTCGGCTGAAGAAATGCTTGGAAGTCAACATGAATAAAGATGGTATTTTTTGCATCCTTTCACCTTCTTTCCTGCACCCCTATCATTGCTCAGATAATTTGCTTTTAGCATTCCTATATCTTTGCCTCAGTGCCTTTTTATAAGCAACAGTAGCTTGTTTTCTCATCTAAACCTATTTTGAGACATTTGGCTTAATAATAGCTTTTCACAGTGGTCTCCATTCGAACCCAGTGTTTACATATTTGATTGCCTATTTGGACTGAAATCCTAACATGCAGATAGTGAACTCAGTGGGATTTATTTTCAACTATAGGATTCCACAAAAACTAAATGTGAGGAATATCAAGGTGATGTAGCAAGACCACATATGGGGAAATGGGGACGATGGGGATTTTCCTGACTTGCCCATTGCCATTGTCTGAATGCTATTAATTAGATATCAACTTTGCAACCTTGTCTTCTCTCCACTCCATTCCACCCTATTGTTCTATTGAGGGCCTCCCCCAACACTTTCCCAGAATTTTAGGTAATCGGTAGGAAACAAATACAGTTTCCTCTTCTGTAAGAATGTGATTTCTTTATGGCTCTTCGTGACTTTTAAAGGACAGATTGAGCATATAAATAGTGCAGCAGCCCCATCATTGCTGTTAGTGCCATACACAACCCAACTAGTTCCCATAGGAGGAACAAGTGCTGCTTTCCTTCTCTGCCCTCTATGCTTTCTCTTTGTGTATTTGTGTTGTGCTATCCTCTGCCACAGCTTCAGGAACTTCAGTCCCATCCAATCACCTCCAAAGAACTTAATTCCCATTCATGTTTATGTTGTTCTCACAAATCATTCATTCATTCATTTATTGCCTCAAACCATTTACAATTCTGGCATAGTAGAGCAAGGATAAACAGCAAGTAGCTGCAGATTTGCTTCAAGATAAATTGCAAAATTAATTTTATTTTTTAATTCATTCATTCATTCATTCAATTTCTGTGGCATAAATAGGGAACAAATCCAATAACATTAAAAAATGAACTGAAGTCTCAAACATGAACGCCTAAAGGACATCATCAAAAGCAATATGTAATTGATTATTTATTTATTTGTTTTATTAGACTTGTATGCCACCCTCTCTCCCTAAGGACTCATGAACAATAAAAACCCAATACAAATTACAATAAAAAAACCATTAAACAAACACAAGCCTAATCAGTGTTATAAAATTTAAAAGAATTAAAACAAAGACTAAAAAAACCAACCCACACCCCTGAAATCAGTCCAGACCAGCCTGTTGAAACAACCAGGTCTTCAGGTCCCGGCGGAAGGAGCGGAGATCAGGGGCCAAATGGAGGTCCACAGGGAGTTGGTTCCACAGGGTGGGTGCTCCCACAGAGAAGGCCCTACCCCTGGGCACTGCCAGTCGACAATGCCTAACCGACGGTACCCCAAGGAGGCCCTGCCTATGGGAGCGTGCAGGCGTCGGAATGTGATGCTGGCAGGAGGCGTCCCCGCAAGTACCCTGGACCCAAGCCATTTAGGACTTTGTAAGTTGTTATTGATTGATCGCGCTTCTACACATTACTTTTATTGTCACAGCATCAATGTGTAGCAAAAGTACTTTTTGTTTCCAAAAACATGGTGCTTCAAAACTAGATTCCCTTTTTTGTGATTATGTCCAACAACCCATTACATGAATACATCCCCCAAACTTGTTATTTTAAAACATTTTTAACGTTAGTGCAAATCAGATAGGAGATTCCCTACTGCTCCTATCAGGCTTATAATGAATCAAATATATTTCTTTTACTATTTTCCAATTATTATCTATTTTCCATTTCTCTTGAGACCCCTGAGATTTCTTAATTTGTGCATTATTTAGTCTTGTAGGCAACACAGAGTTATCAGAACATTCTGTATTCTATCCACTGAATATTTGAATTACTCCTCAGATATAATTATGTGCAGTTATCATTGAGGATTTAACTACTTAGTTAAACCAATTGTAAAATTCAGCTCTTTGCCATCAGTCTGAAACAAGACCTTTGTCAATGATACAGAGAGCCTTATTTCTTAATCTCTCTTCTGTCTGTCCCTTTCTTCCCCGAGATTAATAAATATTCCTCCCTGCTCTTCTTTAGGTCCCCTCATTAACTAAATCAAGGTCCCCCTTATAGCATGTGTTAAAATTCTGTTGCTACTGCTTTCACTGTCAAATTGGTTTTTTTTTTCTAAACATCTCATGATATTTCAACAGGTTAGCAAATTATCAATTGGTCTTTGTAGATGAAAGGCAATAGTCAGTGTTCAACTTGTTTTTACAGAGACATGATTAAATTTAAAGACACGTGTATACCACAGCAAATTATTTAAAACATGGTTATGCCTTCTCCTAATCTCCTTCCCGTTGTTCCAGCGGTTCAACATGAAAGGGGACCAAGAACATCTACCATCAGGAAACAAGTAGCCCTGTATTTCAGAGGGCACAAACCAGATAACGGAAGCACTCCACACTTCTCCTCTGCAACTCTACCTGCTCCAGCTTTCTTCACTGCAGTAACACAGCTGGAACCTCATAATCTAGAACTAGCCACAGTTTCTACGGCATCTGAAAGGCAGAATCTAGTTGGCTTAGCTCAGCCGACTCCAAAGGTTTGCTCCTTTATTCTTCTTTATTATGGAGGAAATGCAACACTGTCCCAACAAACTCCCGACAAAGAAAGCCAGCACTGCCCTCTTGACAAAGATTTAAAGCGTTCTTCCATTGAATATTTTGTCCTTGTGCCATGGTGGTGTCTTTCCTCTGGGCTGCAGTGTCACAACTCATCTGAACAAATAAACAATGGAAATGGTTTTTTTTTTAAATTTAATTTTATCCTGTCTAATTCCAAATGACTCTGGTGGTTCAGAGCAGATACCAAAATAATATATCCAAAACGACCAACTAATCAGAGGCTCCCTAACTGTCAAAGAAATATTACTGTTGAGATTAATAACATCTTGGAGTTAATGAAGAGCACAGAAGTTCATTCTACCATGTCTTGCATTGGTTACTCTCTAGTAAACCTATTTAATGCTGAGTTTAAATGACTAGTAAATTTTATTTTGACTACCAAATCTTAGACATGACTGTGATGATTAACTTGTTGACATATGCTGTTTACTATATGTGGATAAGTTAATAATGACTAGTCTATTATTCTGCATGTTGGCTGTTTGCTGAGAAAAACAGCCCTCTTAAATGCTTAGCCCAGTGATCATTGAGGGATCACCGGAGGATGGTGCTTAAGGGAGTTGCCATTGCACCTCTTCTGACATGTTGGGTTGAGACAGTAACAGAATGGAACAGAAAAGGAGGATTATGGAAATCCAGTTATAACCAAACCTAATGAACTTGGTGTTATCCTCTGCACTTCTGTTATTTATAAGTGTCCTTCATTTAATGCAAAGATATTCAACTTTCTGGAGGCTTAACTTTTTGTAAGTTAAAAAAATATTGGCCTTTAAAGTGAAGGGGTGTGACTAGTGATGTGATAATGCTGGAATGGGCAGGGCCAAGAGTTTTGCTCCCCATTTTTTTTACATTTGGGAGAATGGGGGCCTTTTTAAGGTACAAAATGCGTACTATTGTATAACTCTTAGAAAACTTAAATTACCCATTTTGCTCCTTAACTCTTCTCAAAAATGAAAAAAGTAAGAGAACGCATCTTCCTACTCTGTGTCTATAAAATCAACTCACAACATAAGCTGGTCTTCTGGTTACTACACAGATACACTGATGTTTTCTTGACAACCAGCCGCAAATAGTTTGTCATTACTTCTGCAACTTTTCAAACTTCCCAGTCAAATTTACAGCTCTTGGATTTCATTGCTGACTCCAAACCTATTTATTTTTTTTAAAAATTGCTAAGGATGGCTAGGTACTCCATAGAGTTGCATATTTGCGCATATCTGGCTTCTCTCTGTCTCTGTGTACATGTACCAAAATGCACCACTATGCATGGGCATGGGCATAACCTCTCTGCAAGAAACACAACTCAGCATCAACTTCTAGCCTGTATTTTTTTTTCCAGGGAAAGAATGACCATTTAAGGTACAAACTGTACAGTCTCCTCAGCTGGTACCTCATCTATATTCATAGTAGACAGAGAGTGAATTGAGACAAAAGATAGAAATACAAGCTCGTGGTTGGTTACCAAGCCTCTCCTTTCATTTTTCTTCTGTCCTGTTTAGACTTTTATCTCTCTCTGAGAAATAGATTAAAGAATTAAGAAATATGTTTGTTTAAATGGGTGCTTCTTTGCCAACCATCACCTTTTAAAAACATTATTACCAGTATCCGCACGAAGTCAGTGGCACTCCCATGTACCTGTATGAAGTGGCCACGGAATCCGTCTGCGAGTCTGCAGCAAGGCTACTCTTCATGAGCATCAAGTGGGCCAAAAGTGTCCCGGCCTTTTCTACTCTCTCCTTACAAGATCAGGTAAACCTTACACAGGGTGGTGAGGAAGCGGGGTCTGTGTGTGTGTGTGTGTGTGTGTGTGTGTGTGTGTTGCATTTCTTAGTCATCCTTCAAGGTTGATTTACTTCTTGGGATCAGTGGTGCTCTACTCACCAAATGAAGAGATTTGTGTGGTTTATTCCTCATCTTTTCCTTTGGCAAATATTCAAGCCAGCTCACAGATTTTTTTTAAAAAATAAAAAAATCAATAATAAAAAAATCATAGGGTGGCCAAAAGGTGTTGTGTCTGCCAGTTTCATAAACACTGAAAGGGGAGACGTTAAATGCCTGCACTTAAGTTCCAGCTGCCTGCAATTAGTGCAGGCTTGAATCCCACCAGGCTCAAGGTTGACTCAGCCTTCCATCCTCTCGGGGTAGGTAGAGAAGGGCGGCATATAAATGAGTTCGGAGAAGGGTGGCATATAAAAGTAATTAAAAATAAAAAATAAAATAAAATAAATTGAGCACCCAAGATTGTTGGGGGCAATAAGCTGACTTTGTAAAAATGCCGCTTAGTAATAAGCAGGCATATACAATGGAATGAAGGCTATTGCTGAGCGCATTGGGTTGTATCCCAAAAATTGTAAGCTGCCCTGAGTCTTCGGAGAAGGGCGGCATATAAATGTAATTTAAAAAAAATGCAAATAGAGAGGAAGGAACTCACTGCATTTGTTCTGAAGGGTGAGAAATGTTTGTGGGGGTTTGGGGCAAGCAGAGAATAGAGTTTTGTGTATGTGTGTGAGGCGAGGGAAAGGTAGCCAGTGGCCTCTGGCATGGAGCCTTGCAAATGCTGCCATGTACAGCCAGTGTAGGGGGGAAGAGTAGCATGAGTCAGAAAGGGGTGGCTGAATACATTTGAGGGGGGAGGGTTATTCCCCGTAGTCTGTGAAACCTAGTCTGAAAAACTTGCTTGAGATCAGTTTCTTTCTTCCGTAGAAGAGAGCCTGACTCACCTGCTTGAAATATCTGGCATAGTGCAATAAGATTCCCTTTGCAGAGAGCCAGCTCACTGTGTAGCACCCCATGAAGGTGATTGACTGAGAGCTGTTGGCCATAAACTTGTGTTGCAATAGAAAATCAGGCTGGATGTTATGTTGCTTTATCTTATAAATTTATTTATTTTAAAGGATACAGAATAGGTTAGATTAGAACAATAAATATATGGATTGCATATGTTTTTGAAAGGCTTTAAAGAAAAAAAAATCAATGGCAAGTGGATTTTTAGGAAGAAGGAAAACAAGGAATTTTTTAAAGCACCATTAATCAAAAAGTCCACTCCACAGGGAGCAGATTGAGACTTGCCTCCAGCAGTGGATATTGGGTAGAACAGCAATCCCTGCCAGTTCTTCTTTGGGAAATCCTCCTGTCCCACCCATAACACAATTTCTCTAAATTGGAGGACAGAATAGCCTGTTTGCATATCTTCTTCTACTTCTTTTCTTCCCAGTTTAGTTTCCCTCCTACAGTGCAATGACTTACAAAGTAGCCAACTATATTTGAGCTTGATCTCAGTTTACATCATTTTGATTGGATCCAGAGTTCGATGGGGGCCTTCCCAAAATGAATTGTATTGGGACCCTCTGCAGCTGAACAGGTGTCAAATAGCACTTAATGCTTATTGACCATTGGTGTCTCCCATCAATTGCAACCAAAAATATAGGCAAGGCCAACTTTCTGGTAATCTAATGGGTTTGGTTAAGTCAACTCAGTTTCTACAAAGTGGAAAGTGTTTTCTCTCTTTATCTTTTTAAGTAATCACATTGAATTTGAGTTGGTTTAAGTGATAGCCATGTACTATGAATGATCATTGTTATTCATAATAAGTATTGTGAGCTTTAACCAGCAACTGCTAGTATCTTTGTTAATTTCTGCTCTATTAAGGATATAATGCAAATACCTTATTAGTTTCCACCCTCCCATGCTTCTGTAGGCCTCCTTTTATAACATGACATTTACATGGATGATTTCGGTTAGATGTAGGATGTCTAAACTGAAAATTCAGATCCAATATCATCCTATGCCTTCACCGTGTATTATTAATGCAAATAAGAGGAAATTATTAATTTAATGGAAGTAATCATATGAATGGTACTTTAATAAATTGCATTATATTTCAATTTCCCCCCAGCCCATTTATTCTATGCAGTGACACTCCCAGCATATTATTGAAAGGCCTAGCCTAGCATGTGGATGTGATTTTATTTGCTTCCTTATTATTAGGCTATCAAACCTGGGATGCAAATATCAGAACAATCAGTAGATGGCAGCACAGAGGTAAGAGTTTTATGTATCACTTTGCTGCCATCTGGTGGCTGTTCAGGTTATTGTAGCACAAATATGCTAGTTCAGTAATGAACCTTTCTCCCGTCTGGACCTCTCCAGCATGTATCACTTTCCAAAATCTCTCAGCTGTAAAAATGGTTTTTGAAATCCAAATAGGTGGACAGCACCAGAACGTCTTCCAATGTAATTTTTCCACTGAGAAATACCTGTGTATTGCCATGTCCACGTTAAGGAGGTGGAGGAATTTCAGAGAAATAAAAGTCCCATCAAAATACTAGGAATAGCTTACTGCAGATTAAACTTATCATTGAACAGATCTCTTTGAAATAGGCCTATTATCCATGTCAGGAATCAGATTATCCTGTCATTTTAAATGATCTGGCTGCATATCTAGCACCCAAAATTAAAGGCGAGTTTCATGAGTTATTACGTGAAATTAATCCACCCTTTTAAAGCCCAAGGATTTCATTAACTGCACCATTATCCCCTCTAGGTTTTGATACCAGACTGTGAGATGCAAAGTTTCAGCTTATTCCAAATTGAGAACTACAGATTGCAATTGGAGTATTTTTTTCTTCTATTGTTCTCCCACTTCTCTTAAATGCAGATTCTTGTTTCAATAATTATAGTCAATAATAAGGGAGACAGAAAGAGTGACAGAGTTACTCTTCTGCTGTTACTAGTGGGCTGTTTGAAGCTCAGGCTTCTGTACTAGGATGCAAGCTTATTGAGTTTAATGGGAGTTACAACTGCACAGCTATGCATATGAGAATAACATTACAATTGCTAGAAGTATATTTAGAAAGGGAAATATTTGCAAGGTGACCACTACAGCATCTTGGCATGTGTTGGAGGGAGACAAATCTCTTCTTGAATAGTAATATCGCAGCAAATTAAAAGTCAACCACAAAGACAACCAGCCACCTCTGAGTTCCACAAAAGAAGCATCTCCCATCTTTTGGGGCTTGAGGGCCACATTTTAATATTTTTGTGAACAGCAACAACTGCTATGCAAAAGAAAACGTAAAGTGAGGGAGACCACATTATAGATAGAAACAAGGACAGGATTTGGTGGCATGGGATATTTTAAAAACATGTTTACTGCTCCTAAAAGATGCGAAATTAATATTCAAGTGGTGGAGTTAAATGAGAATTCTTGAGGCCCTAAAAAAAAAGGCCTGGATAGAAATGGGCATCCCTTTGCTATAATCAGACAACAGCAGTGGTAGAAGTTAAAGGATAACTATCAAACCATCAAAAAGGTTTCTCCTTTTCAGCTCCGATCTTTTCTGCCTTTTTAGCTAAATCGGCTAAAAAAAAAAGATCTGTCCATGAGATAAGGATAAAGAACTGAGGGGCCTGAGTTGGGAATTGTTGATTTGACAACAGTCACAATTTCTGTGACCCAAACATAAGGTCTGTTAGTCCTGTTGATTTCATAGGGGACAATTGCTGTGAAAAACAGGGCAAAAGGAAAGCATTCCTAGATGAAGCAGCCCATGAAAGACTAAGAGGTTGGACTTGCCTAGTATACTAAACCATAAACTTTCCAACCACATTGTAGTCTAAGAGGCTATACAAACTTAACCTGTGAAGTTAATTTAATGTGCTGTGTTGACTTAAAAATTGTAGAGTAAACCATGACCCAGTTACTCATGAAGGTGTCAGGAGAACATAGAAATGTTCAGGTTTTCTACTCTTCCTAACCCAATAGGGATTTTGGGCAGCACCATGTCAGATAAGTTAATTTAAAAAAAAACCACACACCATGATTTCATCCAGCTTTTCAATGATCTGGTGGCTAAATCACATGGAAGTTTCCAAGACAACATATTATTCAGTGGGGAGGAACAGCATTAGGATATTTAGATATTTATTTATTTACACACACGCACACACACAGAGTTCTCCCCTTCTTCCAACTTTTCCTTAAGGTGGGAAATACGTCCCATTATTTCCAGTGACTATAACCGATAGGCAAACTGGGTACTGTGAGGGTTTTCATTGTATTTACAGTTAGAATGAGCTTCCTCCAATTTTGACTGAAGAAAGCAGTGGTAATCCATCAACCAGGAGCAACCTGTCCCATACAGAGGGAAGGATGCTACTGTCCAAAGAGAAGAGGTTCCCTACTAATGCCAACAATGTTTGTATAGTGGTAATTTGCTTAGCCAATTTGGTCAATTTCACAAGAAAGCTGGATTGCAAAAGCAGCGATAATTGACTGAAGTTAACTCAGCTTCAAGAATACAAATCATGCTCTGTTCTATTTGGCTCTAATGTATTATTAATGGCTGGAAAAGAAAGAGACTGAATGGGTGACTGCAACTTTAGATAAAGCGTGGAGATATGGGCCAGTTGTTTAAGAGCTGACGAGCTGTTTTTACACAGTATCTGCATGGGAAGTGATACCTTCAGAACATCATCCCAACAAACAGTTTCAAAATCTTGGGATCTGCTAATATTTCTGGATGCTAACAGACTCTTCTTCCTCAAAATGATAAAAGGATAACTAGAATAATCCAAGCTGGGGTGGGGTGGGGAAAGAGTAAGTATGGGCATTTTACAGCCTTTTTTTTTCAAACAGCAAAAATTTACATGTTGAAATTGTTTACCAATCTATAAATTATACACTATGTTATATCGTACCTCTATTGTATGACAGCTGATGCTTTTGGAAGATGCTTGGAGAGAACTGTTTGTTCTAGGAATAGCACAATGGGCCATTCCAGTTGATGCTAACACTCTACTGGCTGTATCGGGTAAGAATTGCACAATTTAATGACTTTGTTATCGAAATTACCATAAAAATACATTATTGAAAACAAGACAACATGTAAAGAATACCAAATCCGTTCCAAACAATAGAGTATACCTGTCATTTATAAATCTATATTTAAATGCAAATAATGTTGTTTTGTTGCATTCATGACTGCTTGCATTGTCATTTAAATGCAAATTACTGTGTTTGTTATCATCCAAGAAAAGATTTTGTACTAACTTTCCGACAATATCGTCAGTTTTGTGTTGAAGCAGATCTGAGAAAGTAACAATGGCATGGCTATTGATACATCTAAAAAAAATCAATCTATCACAGTACTTCAAATGACTTATTAGTGTATTCATTTCACACATTTTTTCCAGGCATGAATGGTGACAACACAGATTCTCAAAAGCTGAATAAGATTATCTCAGAGATACAAGCATTGCAGGAGGTGGTGGCTCGATTTAGACAGCTTCGGTTAGATGCCACAGAATTTGCCTGCCTCAAATGTATTGTCACTTTCAAAGCAGGTAAGAAGAATATAAAGAAAGACTTACCAGCGTGCATCAAGTTGCTGTGCCCTGTACCTTGGTGACCGACCTCCGATTTTAAATTGCAGAACATCTTGAATGATCATGCTGCAAAAGCAAATAGCCGCCCCCACCAACTGAGGCAGCAAAGGGATTTCAGTGTGAAAAATGTGCCCCTCTTTGCTACTAGCTTACTTTAGTTTTATTTTACTTTAGTTTCAACCTAGTTGCTCTTTTAAGGAAGTAATTACAGGTATTGGGGAAATTAGCATATTAATATCAGTTCCTGTTTATATTAAGCAGGAAAGTTAAATCCATGTCAACACCTTGGCATTAAAAGTAATCAAGTAATCCTGCAGAGGGGTTCAGCAAGCAGTAAGGAAATGAGAAACTTGCCATCTGTGATGTATAGAAAAGCCCTATTTCTTTACATCCCAGTGATAACCCCATGGCTGCCTGCTTCGCATAGCGTGTGTGCTCAGCCGAAGCACACAGATAATGCAGAAACCATTCAAGCTCAGCTAAAGTCAGAGCTTCAGAATCTTGGAGTATCAAGTTTGCCATCTGTTTGGCTGGTGTTTCAAAACTGGAATTTTGCAAACAAGCTGTAGCACTTTCTTAAAGTTAAATTGAAATAAATAGAATTGTTTTTCCAGGCGAGTTGTCCTGCCAGTGCCCTCAAACCTAGAGACTGGGCTCCATTAATTTAGCGCTATTATGAAATTGCTAGCTAATGAAGCGCAACCATGCTGCCCAGATTGACTTGATTGTCCTGGTAAGATGCGAAGAGCCGTTATCTCACTGAGTAAGTGGACTGTCTGCTTGCAGTACCTACACACAGCGGTTCTGAACTGAGAAGTTTTAGGAATGCTGCCGCCATTGCAGCTCTTCAAGATGAAGCTCAGCTCACCCTGAACAGCTACATTCACACAAGGTAAGGATAACCTAGTCCTACCTTTGTAAGAAATAAATGCACCCTGGTTGTAGAGGTGGAGAAGCCTTCTAAGAAGAAAAAGGAACTCAAAAGGGCCTTGGTGGCTCAGGCTGTTAAATGCCTAGCACTTAGCTCCAGCTGCCTACAATTACTGCAGGCTCGAATCCCACCAGGCTCAAGGTTGACTCAGCCTTCCATCCTCTCGGGGTAGGTAAACTGAGGACCCAAGATTGTTGGGGGCAATAAGCTGACTTTGTAAAATGCCGCTTAGTAATAAGCAGGCATATACAATGGAAGGAAGGCTATTGCTGAGCACACTGGGTTGTATCCCAAAAATTGTAAGCCGCCCTGAGTCTTCGGAGAAGGGCGGCATATAAATGTAATTAAAAAAAAAAAGGAAGAAGCACCCTATGAAAGCAAGTTGCATTGTTTTGGCCCTTAAATGCTTCTTAAACGCTTCCAGGTGAGCTGCCTCTGTCAGCTGGCTTTGATTCGGGAAAGAGACTTTGCTTTTAGTTTGATATTTTAATTCTGTTGGCATTTGGATGGCTTTCAGGACTCTACATTATAATGTATATATTTAAGTTATATATATATATTTTTAATTATATTTATATGCCGCCCTTCTCCGAAGACTCAGGGCGGCTTACAATTTTTGGAGCACAATCCAATGTGCTCAGCAATAGCCTTCATTCCATTGTATATGCCTGCTTATTACTAAACGGCATTTTTACAAGGTCAGCTAATTGCCCCCAACAATCTTGGGTCCTCAATTTACCTACCCCGAGAGGATGGAAGGCTGAGTCAACCTTGAGCCTGGTGGGATTCGAACCTACAGTAGTTGTAGACAGCTGGATCTTAAGAGCAGGCATTTACAGCCTGAGCCACCAAAGCTCCAAATATTTATGTTGTCTTGGGGGGGGGGGTTGATAAATGTACTTAAATATTACCCATCACCACAATACAATCTCAGGAGAGTCACAATATACATAATTTTTTATAATAAAATCTCCTCTTCTCCCAAGCGGAGCAATTAATCTTTTTGGCTAAAGCCTTTTTTTGTTTAGCAGCCTGCTCTGATATATAGGCTTACGTGCTGACCCTGGATGTAGAAATAACTAATCAAGGGGCATTATTTCCTTTTCTGTTCAAAAGCACAATAAACCTGTAGAGTTGGCATGTTGTCTGTTTTTAATCAAGGGAAAGGAACTATAGCTTTAGCATGGTTATCAATGTTATTTGTTGTTAGTAGGATTAACCTCCACATTTGGCTTCTAGGTATCCTACTCAGCCATGTCGTTTTGGGAAACTGCTGTTGCTCTTGCCAGCTTTACGTTCAATTAGCCCCTCAACGATAGAAGAAGTATTTTTCAAAAAAACAATTGGGAACGTGCCAATTACAAGACTGCTTTCAGATATGTATAAATCCAGTGACATATAGATCAGACGCGAGGCAACGAAGAGAAGCCAGGTGATCATCTCTAAAGACCTTTTTAACTAATGGAGAGCAAACATCAGATAATTCTACGAGAAATGGAAGCCTGGAGACTTTTAATCCAACAACAAAATCAATCACTAGAGATCATTTTGCAAGTTTGGGAGAAAATACTGTTACATATTAAAGTGGAGCTCGATTGAACTTGACAGCTATTTCCACTGTTGCAGCCTTGATGCTGCCCGTTCCACTGTTGTTCCTAGATCCAGACTGGGAAAGCCAGAGAGATGACAAGCTGAAGCAAAAGAATCTCTAGGGTTTGTTTATTCCATACTCTGAAAAGTTGGGTAACCAAACATTGTTCTGTTGTAATGTGTCATGAGGTGGCCTTCAAAGATTTGTGTATATGTGTGTTTTTTTTAACTAGTTTGTTGGTGAACCCTTTTTACAAGAAAGGAAACATTGAATACTAGGTTATCCAAACATTTATGTCAGTTATAACATAATAAAAGTGGCCTTTGCAATGAATTTTTAAGGGGCGTACTCTGGCAAATACCTTTTGAATTCAAATTTGCCAGGCCTGCTATTTAAGGTTCTTTTAAAACCAATGGTGGACTTCATGCCTAAATCTTGACATCATTTCATTTCAGTTTAATATGTCAGACAGAAGAGCTTTAAAAAGAGTTTTCCTTTTTTTAAAAAGAAAAATACACATTAAGAGACTAAACAGCAAAACCAAATAAAAAAAATGGAGAGGACTGACACAGTGAATTCATCGCTGTTCCACTGGCATAAGGCTGAAACCAAAGGCAATGATGCCCAAACTCTTTGTTAATGAGATGTATAAGAAGGGACCCATCTTACAAAAGAATGGAAAATATTATGAATTATTGAAAGAGCAGTTGATCAAACTTAACTATCTTTGAGACTCTCTAGTCTGCCTGATGCTGTGCTGGGAAACACATCATTCCACTTATGGGTCACATTGGCTAGGACTAGATGTTAAGATGGGGAAGGCTGTTGTAGATTTTTTAAAAATAAATAAATATATATATATATATATAAACCTCCAGGTCCATTAAAACCTTTCTCATATGCTTTCTAATCCTCACCACCCCAAGTACATTTATGAGCTGCTTAAGTTGATGAGAGTATTAAAATGTAGGGGGGGAAATAACCACTGTACTTTTCAAGGTTTTTGTTTTTAGGAAATAGCACTGAGGAAGGAAAATCAGCACTTGAAATATCTTAGAATGAATAAACTTCTCTTGTACAAAAGTGCATTAACTGATTTGTGAAGTTAAGGTTGTAACCATTGTATTTACAAAGAATAAAAAATATATTAAATTTAAACTGGAATTACTATTAAGAATTGCTTCCCATTGATGCTAAATGCATATTCTTTATATTGTTATATTAACCCAAAAATGAGAGATTGGCTCTTTGGTTTCTCAAGTACAACGATCGGCTTTAGCGTACCCGTACCAAAGTTCTGGGAGAGTATGCCATTCAGTACTGTGCTCAGAACAACCTAACAGGTTTAATATATCCCAATTCAACATCTTCCAAGGCAGATGAATTGAAGGGGGATGTTTTGTTTTTAAAGGAAGAAGCAGGCAATATTTGTCTGACACCTGAATTATGCTAGCCAACTATATTTTAACCTGATAAGCTGTACAGGTCTAACTCAGTTTAGTTGAAGGATTATATGCCATAAAAACATAGAAAATTAGGCCCATTGATTATTCATGTTTATGTTACTCTTGGGTAAGCAAGTTAACACAGCTAGCAGAACTGAAACTGGATTTTACATATATGCCTCTATGCAAAGTTAAAAACTGGGAAATTTGCAAGCAAGCCATAGATAAAGTAAAGCAGTAAGCAAAATGAGCACTGGACCTGATCCAGTATAATTGTGTCTCCAAACTCAAACAATTCCAACATTTAAAAAATAAAACTACTCGGGCCCAGCATTTGACACTTCAGTAGTAAGCCGGTATTTGTGGAAGTTGGTCTATGTGCAATATTGTGCATACTTTCAAAAAAAATTTCTTAGTCTACCCCTACTACAAAGAGGACCAAAGAGGACCATTTAGTATGTAGAGTACCTTCAGTTAAATCCTAGCTGGCAGAAGAAATTATTCTCAGAAATCAGTATAGTCCTTGAAATGGATCAGGGCCATAATATTGGAGTCCTACAATGGTGAAGTTTCTGTAACCAAATATTCAGACTTTCAAAGTGCCTGAGTTTGGTAGGTATGACAGCAAACTCCACAGATCAATTGGCAGCATTTGTCAGAATCCCATTTATGACCCTAAAGCAGGGGTCCCCAAACTTGGCAACTTTAAGCAAAGCTAGCTGGAGAATTCTGGGAATTGAAGTCCACAAATCTTAAAGTTGCCAAGTCTGGGGGCCCCTGCCCTAAAGCCTCCTCCCTACACGGCTGAGTGTGGCCAAACATTGGTCCCTTTCTGCATATGTTTAAGGACCCAATTTCACCTCAAAACATTCCTAAAATCCCTTTCCCAAGCACCTCTGGCAGCTATCGAATGTGGCCCTTAACATCTTGTGCAAAGTGTGGTATAACTATTGAACTCTTGGAAATTGTGCATCCGTGATTTTGCCACATTTGTGATTTATTAACATCTGTATTGAAAGCAGCAATAGATGATTCTAACCCTACAATAATCCCTCACTGGGAAAAAAACATGATATACTGTATCTATCTTTTATTGGACCTGATTCTGTCTTTACTGGAAGCAGTGTTTGGAATTTTGAATCAAATTGGGCTTCTCAGAGTTCTAACAAATTAAATTTAGTTTACTGTGAATGTTGCTCTCTTGAATAAAAACAAAAACTGCACTCTTGGCTCAAAATGTAATAAATGGCAGTTTCACCAACAATATGCCGTCTTTAGAAATTTTTCAAAAGAAATGTAAGTAGGGAACTCCAAAAGTCTGAATATCAATGTGGAACAGCCCATCCTATCCAAGTTAACTTCAGGATCTATTTGATTGTAGACTTGCACCAAAGCAAGATTACCTATTGGATTATAGCTTCTTTTCCACTGAACAAAGTAATGTAGTATTAAAACAATTCATATAAACAGATGGAAGATGCATCAAACTTCCAAAATATAAAATGGAACTGACAGTTGGAGTAATCCAGCCCAATTGTCTCCCCATCATCACAGCAGTAAAGGCATGCTAAATGCATTTCACTTTTTTATTTCAAAACAACTTTAGACAAATGATCTTAGTATACAAATCTTGATTTCTTTTTACACAATATAAAGATAGTTTCCTCATTGCTTCTCAGTACAAAGGTATTTGTTTTACCACTTAAGGATACAACCTCAGAAGTGTTTATTTTACACAAGGGGATAATGAAACAACGTTAGTCACCAAAATGTAGGTGCAATACTACTTATTTTACAGAAATATTCTAGTGTTTTAATCAAATAAAAGTGAACGTGCAACACCAGAACAGTGCAAGTTCAAGTAAGGCCAAGTCAGTAATCCCCACAAGGTCACTGCAAAGGAAGAAAAGAGGTTCAAAGTATTTAGATTTTTAAAAGCCATTTAATCAAACATCTGACAGCAGATTTACCTAAACTTCTTTAATGCCATAAAATGAATGCAAAGACCAAGCAGTGCCATTAATATACCAAAGATTTCTTGTGCCAATTGGTCTGGAGCATGCTAAAACCTTAACTACAAATCTTGGACCATGTAAGTTAATCACTAACATTTACGCCGGTTAAAGTGTTGTGCAGCATTCAAGCATGTCTTATTTTCGATGGTGTGTAGCTTTTGTCTATTATTTCATCTTGCAAGAACATATGAAGACAACGTTCATTCTGAGCCAAAGGGTGGCCTGCAACCCTGAAAAGTAAAAATTAAAAATTAAAGTCTTCAGAGGTGTCCGTATGCCCTGTAATAATAACTCCAAATTACTTTGTCAGCAATTGGCTTCTAAGCATTTTTTAAAAAGCCTAAAAGTCTGCATTCTAGTTCTCTATCTTAATTAGGTAAGGTAGATAAAGGAGTCCCTGTGCATTTTACTCCGCTAGTTGTTGCCATCTACAGGGGGGGATGCTAATCTTCGTTTCAAGTCAATGCTGTCTGAAGACACTTCCGTGGTCATGTGGCCAGCATGATATCACGGAGTGCTATTACCTTCCCACCTGCACCTATTTACCTACTTGTATTTGCATGCTTTCAAACTGCTAGGTTGGCAGGAGCTGCAGTAAGGACGGGAACTCACCCCGTCATGTGGCTCTCAGGTCTTGAACCTGAGCTGCTGGCTTTCCAGCTGACAAGACAGTGTTGTCTTAAAGACTGAGCCACCATGCCATCTCCTGTCTTAATTAAGGAGGTGAAATTTCCTGCAAAGTACCACTGAAAAGGCCCACTGACCTATTTGCGATGGGATAAACAGACGCAAGTCCGGCAAAAGTCAATTTAACCCCCTCCCCAAATTCCAGTGTATTTAAAAATACTGATTTTGATGCAGTGCCTTGTTCATAATTCTGCAAAATTGCACTACATTCCCTTGGCAGCTTTTAAGCTATTATATCTAACAGAGGTTTGCCTCTTTTGAATTCATATAAGGCACCAAGAATAAATTTCTGAGATGGCAACTTCAAATAGGGTGAGGTACTATGGGTCAACCTTGGCTTATTTAACCAATATTATTGACTAGGTTTATCAAAGAGAATTTGGCTGCAGCAAGAATGATTTCCTTCAGCAATGAAGTGCCAAAGCAAAAATGTTGCTATTTAATTACAGGCAGTAGGAAAAGGAAGTTCTTGATAAATACACAGCGCAAACCATCTCATTTCCAAGTTAGAAGGTTTATAGGGATCTTTTCTGAAGGCCAAATTAGCACACATGTATCTTTAATATCCCCTAGATTCAAGCATACAAATCTGTGCTGGGGATCATACTTGCAGTCAGAAATTATAACTAAATTGTTTGTTCGATGATGAGCACACTTATCTCCCCCAGCCTTATTTGTATGATGCTATCTTTACATGCTGCAATCTAAGCAATTTGCATACATTAAGAAACAAAACCCAGGTCACTACAAATTCTTCAATTTTTGCAGCAAGCATGTTAAGTGGCTGCCTACTGTTCAGCTTGGATATTGAAACTGCTTCGCAGTTCAACCTGGAAAGTGGTTCAGAAGTCTTTAATAATGTAAACTGAGCTTTTCTTTATATTAGCGCAAGCTTCACTGGTCTTGAAAAGACTTAACAGGTCACTGTTAGATGTCAGTAGGTGTAACATATAATCTACTGGGATGTTAAAACCATTGCTAGGAACTCAGTCCAGTGTACCAGCATATTGTTCATTACTGAAGTTTCTGTGCAACACAAGAAATAGAATATCCCACTTACTTGTTTATGAATTGTTCAAGCCCCAGCTTCCTCTCTTCTATAAAGGAATCATCAAATATCCCATCATCTCCTCTGAAAGGCAATTGGCGAAGAAAGGCTTTTCCAGGTAGAGGAGGTACAACCACCTAAAAAAACAGTTGGTATTTTTTAATTTTAACTCTGTTATGCTAAAAATTAAACCATCGTCAATATTACCATTACCACCACCATCATTATTGCTGCGGCACAAAGAGCTCTGAAAATTCTCTAAGCACTATAGAAAAAAATTCAGATTCATTCCCTTCCTCAGGAATGTGGCACCAAGATGATTTAGGGTGAAAATACATAATGTTCCAGGCTTAAACACAGCTGTTAGGAAGCAAGATGGCTTATAGTGTACGTGCTCTAATTATAACAAAACACCAGAATAAGTTGGCAATCCTCCCTGCCATCAAGGCAACTGGAAATTCACAGTGCGAACTTTTGCACTGATAAATCATCATCAAGTATAAAAAAAACCCCTGTGTTGCCTCACCTTACTTTCTCTTTCTAGCTCACTTCGAAGCCATTCAAAATCACTGTATCGTCTCCTGACGCAAGACTCCTTCAACTTGAAGATCGGAAGATTTGTCTGAAAGAAACAAAAACTCATCAACTCTTCATTCACTCGACTCAGTTAGCCACTTTAAGAAGCATGGACTTCAACTGCTAGAATGCTGGCTGGAGAATCCAGGGAGTAGAAGCCCATACTTCTTAAAGTTGCTAAGGTTCAGAAATCATTCAGCTATGACATCTGAGGGCTTAGCAATGTTGAAACAATGTATGTTTATCCAGATATTACACTTCAAATGGATCCCTCAGGTTAGGTGAGCAAACTGAAAGCAATAAATTAATACAGGTGTACGGAGCTAGAATAGAGTTAGAGCATCCTTTTTGTGGGTGTCCACCAAATACAAAACAGTCCATCTTTCCTAGGCATTCAAAAAACTTATCAGCCTCCTTTTGGAGCAGGAGGTGTGCAACAAATAAGACTAAAAAGCACAAAGATACCATCATTTTATACAATGATCCTAATAAAATTTTAGTTTAATTGCAGGACAAAGAAATGAAGGCAAGTATTTAGGATAGGAGTGGCCATTCACATGCTATTGAATTTCAGCTCCTGTTCACTGTAGTCAGTAAAGTAAATGTTGAATGGTAACAGTTCTTGTGATTCAAGGCTTCCAAGTGTGTAAGACTTTATGTTGGCCCCTTAAGAAGAAAGCAGGTCTTTCGTCACTATATTCAGGATATTATTTGCATACTGTTGAAATAACAGCTCAAATATTCAAATAGCTTTCCCATGTGGATATTAAAAATATGCAGGACAAGATGGATTCTTCAAGCACCCTGCATGACAATGACCCTAGGGTAGGGCAACAGATTGTCAGTACTACCTTCAGAGATCAACCCTTTAGGAAGCCATCATGCCTACTAGGCTCCATAGAGGGATTAAGAGAGTCAATGCAGTACTCAAAAACTACCCAAGGAGCCAAAGTTACATTCTCTTAATTAATTCAATTTTATAATATTACCGTGTTTCCCCGAAAATAAGACCTACCCCGGAAGTAAGACCTAGCACTATTTTCTAAACCTGCCCTAATATAAGACCTACCCCAAAAATAAGACCTAGTGTAAATCTCCAGTTCCAGGAAGAATTTTCAGGGAGCAACCGTGCACCCGCGAAACACCCACACACACACACTCACACCCACTATTTGGCACCATAAATATATAAGACCTACCCCGAAAATAAGACCTAGTGTGTTTTTGGGAGCCAAAAAAAATATAAGACAGTGTCTTATTTTCGGGGAAACACGGTATGTACAAGAGTGTGATGACTGGTGTTGGACCAGGAAGATGCAAATTCCAGGTCAACTTCAGCCTCGGAAGCTCATTGGATGACTACAAGTTAGTCACTCAGTTCAACCCTTCTCACAAGACTGGGGGGAGGGGAATAGGAGAAGGGAGCACCATCTATGTTGTTTTGAACTCCTATATAAAAGGCAAGATGTAACCTGATAAATAAGCAAAAATTTGAATAGATAACTATTTCTCCACATTCCTTTGCCCGAGAGGCCACCATTTCCTTGCATGCTGGGACAAAGACAGCACAAGGATGAACTATTGGCTTCTCTTGTGGCAGAAGCTAATCAGAATTTTTTATCACATAGCTAATTTTTACTAGAATGTTAACAGGAAGCTGCATTCAAATCCCTGCTACTGGTGATTTTTGCCCTAAAATTACACAATGTGTTTGGATTTAAAAATGAAAACCCCTTTCAAGTTACTCAAGAAATCCAAAAAGTTGTTACTTAGAGCAATAGAAATGTATGAAAATGAATTAAAATACTTTTTAATTTTCTACCTCCAGCCAAATGTATGGCTAATGAGAAGGCTTATCATAAAAAAAGTCTGGTAAGCAATGTTTCACGAGAAAAGCCCCTGTTATCATATACTGCAACATCTGTATGTGCAAGGCATGAAGCCCAAGCCAAGTTAGGAAGGCACCTGCATTTTCCCAGCTCTAAGTACAACACGATTTATTGTACTCATGCTTTACAAGAAATATAACCTTAAGAAGCTTCTTTATACTAGAAGTCATACTTGCTTTTGTGAAACTATTTTCACACCCCAATTAGGAAGCACCACTATACAGTTCCTTTGGAGCTCAAGGGAAAGATTCCCAGAAATTAAAAACAATGGATTACTGCGCTCTGATTTCACCTTTTGGCTTATTAACAGAGTTCAACTCTCCAAAATAAGTCATTGTAAGTGTGTAAAGCCTGTGTAAAGTTTTATGTTTTCTGCAGGTGAGATTTTACCTTTAACATTCCATTTGCTCGGGTTACCTAATCCTTCTTGTTAACTGCTCTTTTATTCAGCAAGTTAAGATTAAACCCTGAAAGGAACGCCTCAGAAATTCTTATTTCTTGGTGCGGAAGCATATAAAAGTTAATCTCTAAGCAAGATATAAAGGCTTAGTGGTACAGTGCTAAAGAAAAAAATGGAATTGGAACTTGCAGCTCTCAGTTTTTCTTAAACTCCCCAAACAATCAAAATTATTCTCTACTGCATCTGACTTTTTTGTTATTTCAAAATAGTTTACTTCTGAAATACAAGCTGCTTCACATAGCTGCTTGGAGAGGCAAACATGTGAAAGTCTCTGAACCCTAAACTTTTACACACAGAGAGAGAGAGAGAGAGAGAGAGAAACAGACAGACAGACACAAGCGTAACATTTTAAATTTATATCTACCAGGTTGTAAATTCACCCAAACTTATTATTAGTTCATTATAGAACCAGTAGAATTTGTTTTAATTATATTTCTCCATTAGGCCTTTAATTATCTTTGTTTTTCATCTGATTCTGCTATATTGGAGCCCTCATTCAGTATTATTGGGGCGGAAGGGAATTAAGATGAATTGTAATAATCCAATAATTTTTATAGAATTTTAAAATTCAGTGTGAAAACCATGGGAAGTGGAAATCTAGAACCGAGCAGTTAAAATGGAAAAATTCAGGAGTCTGAATTTTCAAGTATCTGTCAAATGGTGTTACATGCATGATTGACAAGAACTTTGAAGCAGATATAAATATCCTACTTTACAAGGGAAAACTAACATAGAATATGCTCTGTTTGCATGACTAAATTCTGTTTATTTTTGGAGCCTATGTAACAAGACTTACAGCTTTTTCTGAAGGGGAATATTGCATTTAATTTTTGAGTAACATGCTTAAGACCACACGACATAAAGACAATAGAACCAGACAAAGTTAAAATCAGTATGTATGCTCTGAATACCTACGAATTTATTTTCCACATTTTCCACTTTATAAATTATAATTCAGTGGCAATTGTGATGGCACCTAGGAGTCCTAAGAATTCTGTCTTGTTTCAAGACAGAATTACCCTGAATAATCAAAATCAAAATAGCAGTAAGCTATAGCAGTTCTTGCACTAAGGAACTAAGTAAAGAATAGTGAGGTTAAGAAACAACTATGATTTTTAATATTCTCCTCAAATATTCCTATTTTTTGTTTTTTAAAATTTAAAGCAGATTTTAAAATGTAATTGTTTTACAAAAATTGAATTTGGCTCAAAAATATTGCAGTGGATATTTTAGGAATTGTTTGATAACAATAGTGCACAGCATATTAAACCACCTGTACATTTTATTTATGAAATCACTAGGAGATAAGTTATATTCTGAGACTTTCTGGCCATTACTACATATTAGGGATGACCATGTTTATTAGTGCTTATCTCTTTTATTCTCCATCACTACTATCAAAATGAAAGAATGTTAAATGAATAGAGGATTCAGAGGGATGGAATTAGTTTAGATCAACAGTCTGAATATGAATGCAGAAAAAATGTGGACAAGAGAACTCTTAAAGGGTGAAATTTAACAGAGACCACACTTTTAAAAAATCCAACATAATTTGGCATAATTCAAAACATCTAAATAGGAGAAAGGAAGGAAAGTAAAGGAATAAGCAAACAGAATACATTTCCATCTTTTGAGGAATTCATTTCTGGTTCTGAGTATACTTTGAGTTTCATGATCTGATGATAAAAGATGTCAGAGAAGGATACATTCAATCATGAGATTAATTGAACACGAATTTTTTCAGAGGTACTAAAGAACTAGATGAATTGGTAATGAATTGGTGATCATATCAAGATCTGCTGCTAAATTACATTTTCAGAATGTTCTTATCATATGATAAGATGCTCCAAAAGAAATCAGAACATATATAAGATGTCCACTGGTTTATAAGAATGGAATATTTGGATTTGTTATTCCTATGTCTCATAAATAACTAGATTTGACACCATCGCCTTCCTTCAGTTTCCTATAAAAACGGGTTATTGAGAGGTAACTCAATTCTAGATCTTCAAAAAGATCTAGAATCTAAAACTTCAGATCCAGCAATGGAATCTATCTAATAATTGGTATTTAAGACAGATAAAGTGCCAACAAACACTCGAAGATTTGCCTACTATTTTAAAGGTAGTTTCAATCCTTTAACATAACCTTTTTTAAAATGAAAGTGTCAAATGCTTATCTACACCCCAATTTTTTTCCATCTGCATCTCTCAAGATTAAATACCGATACTATGTACAGTATCACTCAACGTACTTCTCCAGATCAGGAGGTAGTTTTTCAATCTGGATTGAATGTTGAAATTCTTTATTCCAGTGACCAACATGATAGGAAATAAGCCAGAAAATTTAAACATTTAAATATAATTACCTATCAAGCAATGCTTCTAAACAGTTTTTGAAAAGGAAGCAGTCAGCCATTATATTAGTGTTGCTCCCCTTCATTTTCATGTTGCTGCCAATGGGAAGGATATGACTGGCTCAGCTGCCCATGCCAGAGCCAAAACAAGCTGCCTTGTGGGCGTATCACTGTGGCCTTGGTACTTTCTTTCAAGATCTTGACTGAAGGATCTCCTGGAACCGAACAAAACTATGCAGTTTGCCAGTCTGTTTCCCCGTCCACACAAAACACCTATCAGTCTTCTACAATGAACCCACAGACATGCACAATCTGCAAAAAGATGACTCCTGCTGGCCACACAACAGAAAATCCCACCCTTCTGAGAATTACATAGAAACATAGGCTGCTGGCCCTTTGGTCAAATAACAAAAATATCCTAGTAAGTACACTGGCAGAACAATCTATCGTTCTTCTGTCAGCTTCTTGACCAGAGTCAAGACGTTTCTGAAAGATGGCGCAAACCTCTCCTCCAATGATCTCTTCTTCCTTAGATGGCCACCAGAGTTATTATGCAAGTTGTTAATAAAAAGATGGGATATGTCCATTTGTTATAGTTAAAAGTACTCCCACAAAATTAAACCTTGAACTCTGGACTGGGAAAGACATGAAGAATGTTAAAGCATAACACCCAGAGAATCCCTGGGAATGTCTTTCTTTAATACTTAATTTATTTATCTGAATCTCCCTAAGAGACTTCTGGGTTTTTTTAATTAGCTGCAGTTTATTTTTAAATCAATCACATGTGTACCTAACTTTTTCAGGGACTCCGCAAGTAACATAATCCAAAACGTAATGTTTTGACAAGAGGCCCAAACACCAATGAACCAGGAAGATGATGGGATTGTCAATTAAGATACTGATTTACAAAAGCAGAATGGAAAAGGTCCACAGTCAGGAAAATTATAGTGATCTATATACCGCTGTACCAAAGAAAAGAATCTGATATGCCACTTGCATTGTGTAGACTTCTCATTTTACTTTACAGAAAAACTGTTCTCCTTTTGGGCAATTTCTTGAAGTCTATAGCACACCTGCAAGTAAAACCCACCCCAAAAATAAGTCTCGCTGAACAAAGACACTGTTACCATAGCACCAATTTGAAAAACAAGACTATAGTAAATTCTACTGGCAACTCCACTGCCAGCAGAAAGTAGATACTACTAATATCTCACAAAATACCCCAAGAACCTTGTAAAGTCATGCTATTAAGGAAAATATATAGAACAATCAAAACAGCACATTTGGGGAAACACTACAGAGACACATTATGAAGCAGGTATATTAATGTTCTTTTACTGCCTCCTGCTGGTTAATTCCTTTTGGTTAATACTATTGGGATACACAACAAACTTCAGCAATTTTCTGAAGAAATGAAACGTCAGGGTTTATTTTAAGTATGAGAACAGACAAAAACGCCTTAAGCATTTTTATTAATTGTCCTTTTGAAGAAACTAGAACAGTACAGAGGACAGAATGAGCAAGTAAATAAGTCATGGTATAACCATTTGTAGAAACAAGCATCAAAGATTCTTAATTCCCAAAGCAACATTACCTCCCAAGAGTCTGCATGAACAGGCACGTTTCTTAATAGTTGCCTAACCACAGTCTATGAACTAAGCAAACTTCCCCAGAAGGGAATGCTATAATCAGGCAGTCACAGCAAGACCCATGCAATCAAATATGAATAAATAGATAGATACGTTTCTTTTTTTTTTGCCTACATTCATGACTTTTCACATTTCCGTGTTAAATTTTATTTTATTAGTTTTCACCCATTAAGATCTTTATTATTTTTCCCTTTTAGCCACCACACTTAGCTTTGATCACCTGCAAATCTGATCAACATTCCCCCATCAATATTATTTATAAATATGTTCAAAAGCACTGCTAGGTTCTGAACAGATCCCTGTGGTGTTCACTTTATTTGGGATGTTTTTCCAAGTAGATTCAATGCCATTTATAACTACCCTTTAAGTATGATCTTTGATCTAACTGTGGACCCATCTAATGGGTTAAGCTGTCAAATCCATATCTGACCATTTTGTTAATAAGGATACTGTGTGAGTCTACACCATTTTCCGACCAACGAGGTAATAACTCCATCACAAGAGGAGATCAAGTTAAACTGACATGGCTTGATCATCATAAATCTATGTTGGGGTTTAGGTTATTTGAATGTCCGTTCATTAATATCAACATTCTGAACTGGGCAGCAAATCCAGTACTTTATGGTTGTTAGATGAATCAAATCAATTTCCCCATTTTTTTGCTGTTTCCAGAACATCTTCAATATAGAGGGCACTGCAGTAATTCAATAGAGAATTTATCAGGACATGGGTAACTGAAACCAGACTACCTTCATCCAAGGAAAATCTAAGCCTAGCTGCCCAGCTTAAGCTGGACATAGGTGGCCTCAATTGTTAGGTATACTTATCCCTGTAATGACAGATCTGTACAGAAGAAAGACATGTGATCACCTCCTCTGAAGAGCATTATTTAATGTAGTGTACAGTATTTCTCCAATTCCCCATCCAATAACCATTTCCTCCAGATTAATTTCAATTATACACACTACAAGTTACTACTACATTATTTAGTCTTCCTTTAAGGCGTGATTTCATTAGGGGTTGGTCATATGAAGAGATGTTAAAATCCAGCCTCTATTTTTCTTAGCTATGAGCTACTGCCACAAGGTTATCCAAGAAACAACAAGTATACCCGCCTCATCTGGAGACACTTCCTGCCAGCTCTTTGGCGCTGCCAGCTCTTTGGCGCTGCATTTGCTTGGTTCCACATTTCAGCTCTCCATCATTTTCATCCAGATGGATTCTGTTCCCCATGCCCGATCTAACCATACTTGACCAGAAATACCCTCTCACTACTAATTGTATTTCTCCTTTCCAACACCAACTGAAGTAGGTTCCAAATGAGACTAATTCCGAGCAGGAGAGTATGAAGTAATCAAACCAGTTAATAAAAGCCACCATTCCCCCGCTTTTTTTTTGTAGGAGAAATGAGCAGCTGGTCTATGTTACATATTCTCAGCAAACGTGATTCTGAATAATCACATAAACAGAATATGAAACAGCCTTAGTTCAGGGACAATCACCTAGCCATAATTATTTGTGCTTCAAACTTTAGAGCTCAATTTGGAGATTAACAACTGGGATGATGAGGAGAACTTAATTTTCCAACTTCTCAATTGCAGACTACTCTTTTAATATTACTGATGACAGTAGTTGAATGAGCACAGATTGGGCCCGCTTGGTCTAGTGATTAAGGCGCCAGGCTAGATGCAGGAGACTGTGAGTTCAAGTCCCATTTTAGCATGAAAGCCAGCTGGCTGACCTGACTATGTGAGGCGAGTTGAGAGTGTGACTGGCCTAAGGTCACTCTCTCTCAATCCAACCCACCTCACAGGGTTGTTGCTGAGGGGGAAACAGGAGGAAGGTGTGTACATGTTTGCTGCCTTGAGTTATTTGTAAAAATAATAAAGGCAGGATACAAACAAACAAACATTTCAGCTATGAATGCATTCTCTTTTAAGAACAGATCTCACATTCAAATAGCTAAAATCACCTCAGAATTAAATGACGACTTCTTCCCTAGATTGCTAACCATGATGTGTTTCTTTGTAGCTGGAAAGTACAAAAATGCAGGAGGTTGATGAAGCTCAATTTGACAGGAAATTTGGCCACACACAGTCTTAGTGTCAACTTGTAAAACATTTCTACACTTAATGTTTGCCCATGAGCTTTAATATGATTAACCGTTATTTGCTAATTTATTATTAATAACAGCTAACCTCAGTTTGTTGGAATTAAGTAGTAATTCAAATCATTCTTATAGTAGCATTAATTATTTGTCTGTGATTTTATATGCTCAAGTAGTTAGAGCTGGAAATACAGAAATAGAGTAAGATGACATTCAGTCAAATATAGATTTGCAGTGCAATCTGATCTTTTTTACCAGCGAGGGAGATAGATTGTAATCAGTTGCATTTATGAATATATGTACTTCTACAAACTAGAAAAGTTGCATGGCTTTGAAATATTTTGTAGAGAGCTGAGGAACAACCTGCCTTCAAAATGTTGGTCTATCTATGGAATAGAGAGTCAATTTCAATGCATTGTTGGGATCTGAAATGCTCTAAATCTAAAACATTCTGCCACTTTGAATTTTGGGATGGTAGCATATAAATGAAAGATTCCTTTTTTATTTATTTGTTGTTTTAAATTAATAACAGAAAAAGGGAAAAACAAAAGGAACAAACACAAAAATATATAAATTATTAAAAAACATGTAAGTCTGATTATTATGTAAGATATGTATACGTTTTTATTTGCACATACACAATCTTTGTATTAATAATTATAGAATTTTAACTGTTTACTGTTGTTTACTGTTGACCAGCTGGAAGAGCCTGTGATCGTTTGTGAAGGCAGAGGCCGGCAAAGGAGGCAAATTCCTACCTGGAGAAATACCCACACAAGCCTAAGGCGAATTCTATGGGTGGCAGAGGAGGTTAAAATGTGCATTGTATGATTGTGTTTAACCTAATTTCAATCTTTGTGTATTTTATGTTATTGCAGGGGTTTTTTTTTCCAAATGAGGGAAGGCAGCCTGTCAAGCCCGAAATTGACCTATGTGTAGCCATTTAGGTTAGATTTAGTATATATTATATATTCTTTTTCTTACTTTCTCTTCGGAGGTCACGGGGGAAGGGTTTCGGGCTTGCTACATTCCTAAGTGGGGAGAAGTGGAGATATAGAGAGTTGTTTAGGCTAGGTCCGTGTTGGCGAACCTATGGCACGCGTGCTGGAAGTGGCACGCTGAGCCACTTCTGCTGGCATGGGAGACTTCGCCCGGAAGAGCCCCACTGCACATGTGCGCGCACCACCACCGCCCAACAGCTGATTGTCGGGTATCTGGAGGGCATGCGGGGGGGGGCAGGGGTTCATGGGAGACAAGCGTGCATGAGCAGATGCACGATGCATGGGGGGATTGCGTGCACATGTGCAGATGGATGTCGTGAGCACATGCACAGACGCATAGCATGCGGCAGGGGGTCGCATGCACATGCACAAATGGATGGCCTGTGGTGGGGGAATCACGCATGTATGTGCATATGCATGGCGCACGGCGGGGGTTATTGCACGCGTATGTGCAGACGTGCGGGGGGATCGCACGTGCATGTGCAGGGTCTGTGAGGGCAGCACGCATTGCCTTCTGGGTGCTGGCATGTGAGTGCTAGAGCACACATGCAATTATCGGCACGGGAGCCAAAAAAGATTAGCCACCACTGGGCTAGATGATTCTTCTTCCCGTGGGAAAATGAGCTGACCATGCTCAGGCCCCTTGAAGTGCAGATTTATGACATCAAGCAACGTTGAATTACTTCTATTGGAGAATGTGACTTTTGGGGCTTGTTTCTAACTTCTAATGTTGTGCGGTATTTCCGGGTTGTGTCAGATCTGGAATTACCACAGACTTTGCCAATTTGATGCTTTCCTAAATGAAAGAAATTGTCTTGGAAGATGGACTTTGCGCTTTTCTTTTTAAATGGATTTCATCACTTGGAAACCTGACAGACTGTTAACTAGCAAATGTCACCAGTTTTCCATTAGTTACCCCAAGGTTTTCAAAGAACAGGAGCTGGCTTAATAGAAGCAAGGGATTTTTTTAAAAAAATGATGACCTTGTTAAAGGAGAATTCCATTAGAAAGCAAGCCACAGCTATTTTATCACAACAGAAACCCAAAGCAACACATGAAGTGTTATTTTAGTCATCACCAGGTATTTAGTTTGTTTCAGCTCTTCTCCATTTCAGCTAAAAATTCTAAAGTACAAGTGGAGTACATTGCTAATTTCTTTATCTCCCCAAGACTCCTTAAAACAAGAAGCCAAGAGGATAAGAGGAACATATGTGTTCAGATAGAGTACTAAAACAACTTATCAATGAAGATATTTTGGATGGCATATTAAGACGTATCTACTTTTTTTAAACATTTGAGCATGAAAGAGTAATCCATTTCCTTTATATTAAAGTTATATACGTGAAGTGGTAAATATAATACCTAATAGCTTTTGAGTGTTTAATTTGAGCCTTGCTAAGAAAGGCAGGTTCCATTAGAAGTTTCAATGATAACTTTTAGTTAAATGAAGGAAAGATGTCTGACCTTGTCTTTTGTGAAAGACAGGTACTCAAGCTATCTGCAGATTCATGTACTTGATACCAGTTATTTTCACAAAGCTTCCTAAGCTCTCAGAAATCAAGTGTAGTCTACAAATTAATTTTAGCCTTGGGATTCTGAGATACTTGCAACCCATAAGTTGTAGTCATAGATGACATCAAAGAAAGAAAGAAAAAACGAGTGTTTGATAACTTAAGAACAAGGAAGAACAAATTCAGTAGTCATTCATCCTGAAGCTCAGCAGCATAGATAGCAATATAATCAGCAGGGTAGCTTCAAAACCTGCCTTAACAAATCACAACGGCTGGACTTAACCCTTAAGACTTGGAATGGTGTGTGAACCCAACAAAAATAGGAATGCAGGATATATTTAATTCATGAGGAACAAGTTTCTCACATTCAGCCAATATATGCTAAACTGGAATATGCTATTTGCTCAAAAGAAAATGAGACATCATCCAAATTGTAACATGTAAATATACAGTATATAACCAAGCTGGGAACAAACAAACAATTGTCCAGCTGAAATTAACACAGCATGATCCTCATTCTCTAGAACCAAAGTATCTGATAATCAAACATTATTTCTACATTCTCATTAGGATATATAATTTCTGATACTCGGTGGCTCTAACAGCAGGGTAGCTGTGACTTTTATACACCATTCATTGAGAAAGATGTTAAAAACCCTTGAATTACATCAAATGAACTTCCACTTTTTATTTCTTGGTACAGTTTTGCAACTGCAAAATAACATGATCCCATGTTTACTTGCTAAGATTTTATCCATTTGTACTCTGTCTTTGCCTTTGTTATACAGCGATCAACAAAAAATTGAAAATATCACAAAAGAAATATCAAACCATATGTCATTCTTAGGTAAGACACAAAGCTTGAAAAAGCCATATTAAATATTTCTATTTAAAAAGACACTTGTATAGCTGGAAATAATTTACAGATAGTTCTCACTTACCATGGGTGGGATTCTACTGGTTCGGACCAGTTCAGTAGATTCTCCGTAGTTCGGAGAACTGGTAAATCGGGCCTCTGGCTGGCACCACCACTCTCCACCCGCGTCTCCACTCCCTGCCCAGTCAGTCCCTATCGCACATGTGCATGCGTGGCATGTCTGCAACCTGCTTTTGCCCGCCCACCAGGCCCGCCATTGCTGCCTACCTTTTGCTGCGGCCCTGCCTGATCTGATGATCTCCCTGGGTGAGTGAGGCTCTGCAAGCCCTGGTCACCTTTCCCCACCACCACCACGAGCCTCTCCACTGTTCCTTCCAGTTGGGTTAGGCTAATCCTAACCCCAACTGAGCAGCCCTGATCTGCCTGCTCACAGGTAAGCCTGCGAGTCGCGCTAGCCCCTCCCCCACTGTCCCTGGACCTTGCCGGCCCCCCACCATCCCTGGGCTCGGCTGGCTTCCCCACCGGCACGGCCCCATCCCAGGCGGCACTGGCCGGGGCCTACCTACCTTCCCCCCCATCCCTGGGCTTGGCTGGCTGGCTAAGCTGCCATGCGGTGCTCTTCTGCTCTCCCTACCACGTGGCGGCTGCAGCGCAGCGAGCTGCAGCAGAGGTGTGCCGACTGGTAGGGCAGGGACATGGCTGCCTCCTGTAAGCAGCGCCATCGCCACAGCGCCTCCGCCGCCTTGGCCCGCTTCTCCCGGGAGCAAAATGAAAGGAAGCGGGCAGAGGTGGCGGAAGCACTATGGTGATGGCACTGCTTACAGGAGGCAACCAGGTCCCTGCCCTCCTGGTGGTGCTTTGGGAGGGCTTGGGGGGGTGCTCCACAGCCCCGCCACTGCACACTGCCTGCAGAGCTACTTTGGAAGGGCTGGGGGGGGGGTGCTCCACGGCCCTGCCGCCACCCCCCCACTTTCTTCCTTTTTCTACCGCCTGCTGCTGACTGGAGCTCGCCGGATCATTCAGTTCATCCCAGACCTGGTGTGTGTGTGTGTGTGTGTGTGTGAGAGAGAGAGAGAGAGAAAAGAAGGAAAGAAAGAGCAAGAAAGAAAGAGGAAGGAAGAGAAAAAGAAAGGAAGAAAGGAAGGGAGGGAAAGAAAAAAAAGAGGAAGAAAGAGAAAGGAAGGGAATGAAAGAAAGAGACAAAAAAGAGGAAGAAATAAATAAAAAGAAACAGAAAGGAAGGGAGAGACACTGGTGTGTGAGTGTGAGAGAGAGACAAGAAAAGAAAGAGCAAGAAAGAAAGGAAGGGAGAAAAGGAGAAAGAGAAATAGGAAGAAAGACAGAAAAAAAGAAATAGGAAGGGGGAAAGAGAGAAAACTCTGTGTATTATTTTTAATTGTTCTATTATTTATCATATATTAATATGTTACTACACCTAGAGTGATTTTACTGCCTTTCTTTTGCCCAGATATTTTGCAGGGTTTACATATCTATAGTCCAGAGCATAAATACATGTGTGTTTAAAAGAGTTGAAAGGGACTATGGAGGTAGTCCAACCCCCTGCTCAGGCAGGAAAACGGAGGATTTAGATGTCCTAGGAAAGGTGTCAGAATAACAGTTAGAAGGGATCTTGTGAGGAACCTTATACCATTTCAGAGAAATGGCTGTCCAGTCTTTTCTTAAAAACCTCCAGTGTTGGAGCACCCAGAACTTATGGTGGCAATCAGTTCCACTGGTTAATTGTTCTCACTGTCAGGAAGTTTCTCCTTAGTCTTAGTTTGTTTCTCTCTTTGTTCAGTTTCCATCCATTGCTTCTTGTTTGCCTTCTGGTGCTTTGGAAAATACATTGCCCCCCACTTCTTTCTGACAGACCCTTAAAAACCTGTTGCCTATCACCCTCTTGGGCAAAGCATGTGAGCCATTTCCTCCTTTCAGAGGTCAATGAAAGTACATCTCTAGCACGTAGATAATAAAGTCAAAAAAAGGTGAACAACTTTTTTACAGAACTATAGCTAAATTGAGGCTGGGTGTGACAAGGAATGGCTGGGAGGGGAGAGGCCAGGCGAGGCACCCCTTGATGTGAGTGACATTGAGTTGATCATGCCCACCCAGTCACATGACCACCAAGCCACACCCACCCAATCACATGACCACCAAGTCACATCCACAAATTAAGCCTCGCCCACAGAACCGGTTGTTAAGAAATTTGATCCCCACCCCCGTCACTTACCAACCAAAATTGGGGACTGGCAACTATCACAAAGCAATGTGGTTGTAAAGTGAAATATTACATGACCATACCAACATATGCTGTGGTCATTAAGCAAATCATCCACAATCATTAAAGTCCAACTGCAACTAGCAACTTCTTTCCAGCTTCCCCTGGATTTTCCTCACTGGAGGCCCACTGTGTGAAGGTCTTTGTGAGCAATCATGTGACCATGGGACAATGCGACCATCATAAATGTGTACCCAATGCACAATCATATAACTGTGGGGACACTGCTATGGCCACAACTTTAAAGACTGCTTGTAAATCTCTATCACTATCACAACTTTAAATGGTCACTGAATGAGCAAGCCAGTTCAGTGAGATCTCTCTCTCTCTCTCTCTTTCATATTTCTAAGCCACCCATTTCCCTCAGAAATTAATATTGAGCCTTAATTGTAAATAAACCCATCTTTAATTGAAGAATTCTTCAAGGCTCACTACAGTTGTTATTTTTTCAACCATTTATCACCTCTCATACTTTTAAATATCATTACTCTAAAGAAAAGTTATGTTGGCTTTTGCAGAATCAAATATTTCGATGCAGTAATTCACACAGTCCATCTACAGTACAGGTACTCCTCAAATTAATGAGTCTGGCTGCTTAGGAACCCCCAAATTATGATAGATAGCCCCATAAGTTATATACTACCCAGTTCTGAAGCTGGCCTCCCATCGTCACCAGACTGCATTTCAGGTGTTCAGCAACCAGTCCACATTTACAGCGTCCCACAGTCACATGACGGCAGTCTATGACGTTTTTGCCAAAAACTGGCATTTGTTTTGAGTAAAAACCACCCCATAGCAACCAGTCTACTCAATGACCATGGATTCACTTTATTACAGTGATTTGCTTAATCACCACCGCAGAAGAGGTAATAAAATAGGATCAGTCATGTGATGACCCACTTTATGATCATTACGACTTATGACCCATAATGAGCAAATTCCATTACAGTCGTAAATTGAGGACTACCTATCGGCTGTTGCAATTTACTGATGACAACACTCAGGACTGTTCCTTTTGAAAGTTGTGTTTGTTCTTATTAATCATGTCAGGTTTTGAAAGAGTAGCAATCCAGGCCATATTGTACAGGTATTGGCGGCTGGCACTGACCTGTCAAAGCCAATTAATTGTTGGAATGCTTAATTTATAATTCATATAAATAGCACTTATGAAACACAGTTCCTGCAACATTGTTCTCAAAGTATTTCCTAAAAGTAATACAACAACCTTTGATTGGGTTACTACTTTTGGAAGAAACTGAACTGTTTCATTTACCTGATTAGTTTTAAGATCAAAGGTTTTCCTAGAATCGTGATGGTGAACCTATCTGGTGGCACACAGAGCCATTTGTGTGGGCATGTGAGCCCAGCCAAACTTACCTGCATAAGGAAATACTGGAAGTGCCGAAATGGGCCCGTTTTTCAGCCTCCAAAGGCTGCAGAGGCTTCCCTTGAGCCACTGGGGAGGGCGAAAACAGCCTTCCCCGGGCTCCAGAGGCCTTCCAGAGGCTGAAAGCGGGCACTTCTGGTATCTCCAGAAGGCCTGTTTTTCGGCTTCAGGAAGCTGCAGATGCTTTCCTCGAGCCTCTGGGAGGCCGAAAATCAGCTGGGAGGCATGCGCATGCACAGTGCAGGCAAGGGGACAGTGGGGGGTATTGCGCGCGCATGCGCGGGGTGCATTGCATTGTGGATGCCAGCGTGCACACGCTTTCAGCACACAACAACAAAAAGGTTCGCCATCACTGTCCTAGAACAAGTACAAATATCACAGTGGCAGTATTTAAAAAGGAAGTGTGGCAAGGCTGCTTCATCACAAGTTGCCATCTCAGTATTTCCTCATGTAGTTATAAAAATGCTGCATTGAACATAGAGCAAAATATAATTTTGGTCCACCTCATTCAGTATTTCCTACTCATCATAAAACAATTTTGTTCAAGTTGTTAAGACACAAGTTTTCCCAATCACCCCATCCTTGTTTATTTAAACCCTTTAAAGGTAGTCCTTGACTTATGACAATTGAGCCCAAAATTTCCGTTGCTAAGCAAGACAATTGAGTTGCACTCCATTTTTGCTTTTTTCCCACAAGCAAATCACTTCAGTTGTTAAGTGAATCATGTGGTTGTTAAATGAAACTGGCTTCCCCCCCCCCATTAACTTTGCTGGGTGGAAACCAGTTGGGAAGGTTACAAATAGCGTTCACATGTCCCAGGACAGTGCAAATATCATAAATACATGTCAGTTGCCAAGTGCTCAAATTTTGATCACGAGACCATGGGGATGCTGCAATGGTCGTAAGCCTGAAAAATGATCATAAGTCACTTTTTTTTAGAGCCACTGTAACTTTGAACAGGCACTAAACTAAACATAACTATTGAGGAATAAAAATTGAGGAATACCTGTATATAGCTGCTCCTTTTAACCAACTCTGGTTAAACTATCAAAAGTTAAAACAGCGTATTAAAACTATAAAAACTAAATAGGTTAAAAACAAAAACCTGGTGCCAAGTTAAACTTCTGTTGTGTAGTCACTTTATCTTATCCCAACACTTGGAAGTAAAGCCAGGTCTTCAGTGCTTTTCAGAAAACTAAGAGAGCAGAGACCTGCCAAATTTCAGGGAGAAGGCTATTCCATAGAGCAGGGGCTACGACACAAAGTTCCCATAAGATGGCAACATTTAGGGGTGCCCACCCTATCTGATCAGGTAGCATAGGTAGATGTCCTTGGAGTAGCGATGGTGAATTTGTGACGTGTGTCAAAGGTGACACGCCACACATCAACACTTAACAGCTTTAAAAACAGTGACTAGCATCTTGAATTTCACCTGGAAAAGAACTGGAAGCCAATGCAGCTCACATTTCAGAGTATTTCATGGGCAAACCTAGGGACCCCATTATTGTCTACACTGTTGCATTTTAGACCAGTTGAAGTTTCCAAGTGGTCTTCAAGGGCAGCCCAATGTAGAGCTCATTGCAGTAATCCAAACAGAAGGTGACCAAGCATGAGTGACTCTGAGTCAGGCCTCTTGGGTCCAAGAAAGGGCACAATTGGAGCACTAAATGAATCTATGCAAAGTCCCCCACCAGGCACAGTTACCACTGCTCTAGGGTCCCCAAATTGCACACCAGCTCAGTCCAGGGAAGTGCCACTCTGTCCAGAGTCAAAGATTACCCTATCTCAGGCATGTCTTAAGTACACACATTAATCTTCTTTATCCACTCACATACAGAGATAAGATATATTCCAAGTTCTTTCTAACTTCAGGAAACAATAAGCACATCAGTCAACAGATTTGGTTTATGTTACCATCTTCAACTTTTCTAGAAATGCGTGAATAGAAAAGATAAGGGATCAATGCCAGGATTATTTGCTTCATATCAAACTTACAATAAAGATAAAGATCTAAAAATATATTTACTTTATGATAATTTAAAGAACTGTACAACACTTCATGATTGCCTATGGCATGTTAAAATATTTGTTTAAATGTATAACCTAAAAGCTTTGGTGTTTAGGAGGTGAAGGACAGAACAAGTTATCAAAACAAGTTACTACCGTATTTAAGCAGTTTGTATGATCCAGGTGAAGGTCCTTATCTGTTATTTAATTTCTTTGAAGACATAAATCCTCCATAGCAAGAGTAAATAGACACACTGTTTAAAAAACAAATAGCCTTGAAATTCTGTCTTCATGATCATGAAGATAAGATGAATGTGACGTATCCACAACGGAATACATCCTCTTGATTAGCCTTTAACTTACAAAAATACAGGCAGCCAAGCAGAGAAATACCATTCAAAGGAAATAGTCATTAGGACAACATACATCCTTAACAAAGTCAAGCTGGACTTCCTTTTGTGGTACAAAAGAAACTATGGATACACTAGAGTGAAGTGAGAAAACAAACCTAAGTTTCTGTATTCAGAGGCAATTCTGACAAGTTATGGTGTCAGATAGTCAAACAGACAAACCACTATAAAACTTTCCTTATAGGCATTCAGAGAACATTTTACTGGCCATTTTTCGAAAAAAAAACTTGTCAAATGACCAGAAAATTTATATTTCTTTTTTTTATAAGGATCTAGAACCAGAAATTTTCCTGATAATTTTCCAATGGTACTGAAGGCCCTGAAAATTTGAGAACCCAAGAAAAATCAGGAAAAAGAAACCCAGGGACTTCCTGCTTTTTCCAATGGAAAATTTGAAAGATTTTTATACTGAAAAGTTCTATATTTTTTTTGAATGAGAAAAATGTTTTATTCAGTAAAGTGAAAGATAAAGATTCCTGAAAGACTGCCACCAAATAGCAATACATTACTAAAGCATTGGATGTTTTTACTGTTTTGTAAGCATAATTATAATGTAACATACTCTTTAATGTTGTCTGTATTATCCTTTTTAGTATAAAGGTGCATTATTGTAATATGTCCTAATATCTGCAATTTCACTTTTAGAAAATTGTATTTGAAATCATTTACAATTGTACCCTCTTTCTGAGTAAATACACAGGATTCTTCAATACAGGATGGATGTATTTGAGAATGTTACAAATAGGAATAAAAGTTGCAATGCAGACATGTAAATTGTGATATGTTTTGTGTTTTTTTTCTTGGAGAACAAATTCAGAATTCCTGGAAAGATAATCTCCTACAGACAGTAACTCAAACACAGAAGTACTGTATCAGAAAGGGTGTGAACCACACAGAAGTGGGAGAAATCAGCTGAGGTTCTACTTTGCATAATTCTTATGCCAGATCAGCACATGGCTACAGCAAAGACTAATGCAAAGCCAAAGCAAACTACATTTTGGGCAGTGGAGATAACAAATATGGAACTATGCGTTGTTGTTTTTTTTAATTTCCAAGCATTTGAAAAGTTCACCAATAACTGGGATCTTGACTTCACTTTAAGAATCCTGCTCCATGTGGCTTTTATCCAATTCATTTTGCACGGTAGAGTAGGCACGGAGTTAATGCTACTCATCAAGCAGGATTTAAGACTGCTTTACTTTGAGCACATTAAACTGTGTGCTCAAAGGGCATGCACCCTCACCTTTTGCAACAAGGAATCTCTCGTAGCCTCAATTAAGCAGGCCAGGGTGTGATAACGGAGAGCAACCCATCGGTGACCTAGAAGTGGGGCATCTTATCTACAAACCTTGCCTGAAAGTGCTGGGCCCATAAAGACCACACTCCTAACCTGCCTGCTTGTGGGGAGGCAGCAGAAGAAAATGAGAGAGTAAAGCGAACTCTTTTTAGCAAGAACCTTCCCCAGGAAAGGAGTGTACTACTGACCAGTACAAGGAGGGGAAGAGTAACGGGCCCTACACCCCTTTGCCAACTCGATTAGATACCCTTACTCGAAAAGCCACCCCCCCCACCGTCCTCCCTAAAAACCAACTCTCTCTCCAGCCCTCCAAGGCAGCCGCCTCGCTGAGGTCTCTCACCTTGACTCTGACCTCGTAGGTGGTAAAGCGCCCCCGCCCAACCCCCACCGTCTGAGGGTTGGCGACGTCGATCTCCAGGAAGTTGCTCGGGGGCCCGTAAGCGTCGTTGAGGTTCTGCGGCTTGGTTATGAGGCGCCTGGTGTCGGCAACGGTCTCAGCCATTTCTCTCGCCCTTCGGCTTTTGCGCCTGTCCAGTCGGGCGCAGCGGAGCCTCGCCGAGACGAGCGACCAGGGCGGGGTCCAGGGCCGAGAGGAGGTCGCTCGGCCGCCGGAACGCAAACCGCCCACCCCCTTATTTACGGGCGACCTGCCGCCGCGACACGCTCCGGCCCAGCCGCCGCCCGCGCACGGGTGACTGGTGGTGGTGGAGCTGCCCAGCGCTTACGCAAAGCATCTTGGGGCTTGTAGTTTCCCCTTTGCCGGGGGGGCTGAATGACGAGGCCCAGAGAGCCGCTCGCAAACTCTAATTCCCGAAGTGCTCTCTAGTCCTGGCAAGGGAAAGTCCAAAGAGTACAAGAGAAACCTAAAGGCTTGCTTTTAGAAATCTCTGAGCATGGGAGGAGGAGGGGAAGGGCGACTCGGAAGCCGAAGGATGCTCATCTAAACTTGGAAATGTGCCTCAGGGAGAAGGAGGAAGCTGGGCTGCTCTACTTGATATGTCCCTAGAATGCTTTGAATCAGAGCAACGTAAAAGTCTGGGCTGTAGTCGTAAATGTATGGACATGTCATTAACATGGGATAGAAAGTGGAAAGGTCCGTCGGGCTGCCAGCCCACCAATCTCAGTAAGTGCGCCAGAGAATGCAGCAGAGATTCATCCTATGCAGAAGGGAAGACGAGGACTTTCGGTGTGTCTAATTCTGCTGGGCACAAGGCTACACTCGCCAGTTTGCGATCCACAGCCACAGCCCCCCCACAAAAACCCAGCCCCCTAACTGTATTGTAGGGAGGCCAGAGCTATGCTAGACCCCAGTTTAGAGGAGCAACCACAGTTAAGAACCTATTTTTTGTGTACCCTCTTCAATTCCTACTGTTTCTGTTAAAATTATTTTTAAAAAGAGGTTAATGGGGAAAGTGTAAGTGGTAATCTAATTCTGCTACCTGTTTGGAAGAGTAATATATGATCATCAAATGATATACAGTACTTGTGTATTTGAAATACACTAACTGTAAACAGTATACAGTAAATATATAGTAATGACATATACCTGACTCTGGAAAAAAAGGACAGATACGGTCATCACCTCTATAAATTGTGTGAAGCAGTTCAGAATTGTATACTTACTGGGAAGTCAGTGAGGTTTACTTTTGATTCAGACATTCATCTGGATAATTTACACAGCCCAGTTTATGAATGGCGCAGTACTTCCTCACACTGCAAAACAGTGCCTGATTTCATGTACTATTCTAAGTTAGTGCTTTAGATTGATATATGAATCTAGCCAATTGATTCCTACTCTGCTCTTTTCCATCTGCTGTAAAAAAAAATTATGGAAAGCAACAGAAGTGTGACATATGCTGATTGCTGTTAAAATGATTTTGAGTAGCTGCCATCAAGACAATTAACTTCCACAGAACGCAATTCATCTATGACACCTCTCTTCAAAGAACGCTAAGTTCATCATGCTCATGCAGCACCCTTCAGATTTTGAGGAAGGAAATTTAGTTAAGTCTTTCATCAGAATTCAAGAAAAAAGGGCTGAATCAGTGTTTTTAATATACAATTTGGAGAAGGAGCACTTTCACAGCATCTTAAAATTGCAACTTTTGAAATATTCACTTTGAGCCTAATATGATTCCTAGAAACGAATCAGAGCTGGGCCTGACCTAGCAAAAAAAGAAAGCACGTATGATATATTTATTGTGGAAGAAGTGCTACAGCTTAGAACCACCATTTTAGAATGGGAGAATAAAGCTAGTATTTTATTGCTTGCAACTGACAGATTCAGCTTCTATCATCAGCTCTCACTATAATACATAAAAGTAAACTTATAAAAAGAAGCAGTTGTATTCACCGACCATTTGATCATTTGAAGGCCAAAGAGTTAACTATTTGCTTTACTAGTCATAGAGATGATCCTTCTTTACACATAAAGATATAATCACCATGAGGAAACCTTAAGAAATTAACTTCAATACAGCACAAAGCTATCACTCAAGAAACCTGGCTCATTTACTGGAAAGTGCTGATTCCTAAATAGGACCTGTCTTGATAGTTCCAATATTTTTTTAAAAAAGGGAATCAGAAACTTTTATCTAACTACCAGCCTATCAGCCTCCATGGCATCATTAACAATACCGAGCATCTATCTGTTAAACTCCTGGATTTGATGAATTCAGAAAATATATTGTGGAATAAATTGGATTTAGAAGTGACCAAACCCTCTTTGATCATGCTCTAATTTAACAACATCTGGCAGAAAAGTACACTTTTAAACCATGGACTTTGCTCTGTGTACCTTTTGATCTAATTTGTAGGTCCAATCTATGATGCAAACTCCTCTATAGAGAGAAAACTGGTACTGCTTATAAACATGATCAGTCTATCATAACAGATATAGATTCCAAGGATACAATGCCAATGAAATCCCTGTTAATAGACTTCAGCTGAAATATAACTTTGGCCTGTAATTAATTATTGTATCAATGCTCTAGTTGTAATTAGTGACTGTTCCTGCTTACCTACTTCAAATTTGCATATTTCAATTCCACTTTATGTGGAAGATGTATTTTTACTTTTTTAACTCTGGCTTAAACAGAGTACTGCAAATGTTGGCTGATTACTGTGCCTTACAGGCACACTAGAAGGGAAATACAAGGCCATCTCATTTGGGCTAAAGTCATAGCAAAAGGGCTATTGAAATCATAAAATATGTCGTATTATACTGCTCATTATTATGCTGGCACACATTCAGAATTAATAGCCCCACATATAAATAAATTCCCCAGTCATTATGACTGCTTTTATTCACATGTTATTCAATTGTTTTAAGTGTAATTAAATTTTCTTAAAAATTCTCTCTGGTACTTAGGATTTGTGATTTGGCTTATTGAGTTTTATTATGTCTTGACTGTTAGTCACAATAAAGACATTCTTCAATACTTACATTTTTAAAAAAGGCACTTTCATGAGTTTTGTAGTACTGAAATCTGGTTCAAATATACTTGAGTTTACTGCCAAACAAAACACAAGAAAATCATAATAGGTGTGTATCTACATCCATATACACATATACTGAAAGTAGAAGAAATAACAAAATATATCTGGAATTTTGCCATTTAATAGACAATGCAGTTAGTATACAGTATGTTTCATTTGAGTTTAATTTAAAAGAAAGCTTCTATAAAAATACTTTTGCTTATGAAGCTAAAAGATCACCATCAGTAAAAACCATACAGAAACCACATAATTAATTTATGATATAAAACCAGCCCCTTTAATATCTTCTTAATAACTTTAACATCTAAAAAAACCAAAAGGAAAGAAATTTCCTTTTGGCAGGGATTCCACAATTTGCATGCTACAATCAAAAACCCTGTATTTTTCTCAGTAGATAAATTAACAAGTATGATGCTTTTAACTCATTTGTTTAATTGGGTTCTCTTTATCTAGTTTTAAGATTTGTGCAGAGAAGATATCTTAGGTCACACTTATGCAGAAATATTGAAAATTCAAAAGGGTTCACACATCATTAAACATCACCATAAATAGCCAAATTTGCAGGGTCTACAGAAGATAATGGAAGCTGATGGGCCCTTATGAGACTGGAGAAAAGAATATATATTGTACTTAACATCTGTCTTATAAAAGGCCACATAATTATTAGTGTCTCAGCCAATTTTGTATCCTTTTGACTAGTGTTTACTGTTTGCCCTCCGTGGTCACAATGGATATAGAAATATCAAATGAACTACAATCTATAATACCATTTTATAAGAGCATTCTTAGCCAACTCTCCCTAATGTAACATGCTACTTCTCTGACACCATCAAATAAGCTATAGAATGAGTGGAAATAAAAATGAAATTTGACAAATTTATATAGGATTAATTTCCATGTGGAGAACTACAATAGAGTATATAATAGGATAATAGAATATAAATATCTATACATATGTCTCCCTGGGGTTTACTGGACAAGAGAAGAACATAGCCATCAGGCCATTGAAAAAGAATGTGACCCCTCCCACTTGAAATTCAATTGTGTGTTCTTGACAACATTTCCTTTGATGCGGAAAAGCTTGGTATAGCTGGATTATGTGTATCATTCTCACAAATACACAATTAAAAACTGGTACTTGCAGTGAAAAGATGTAGAGAAGATGTTGATGACATTCCTATTCTCAATCTGTTCTTTACTTTCATTTCTATATTTAGCCTGTATCATGTCTCATATGAATTCTCTAGCACTGTGATTGGAGCTATGTCAGAAGGGTCATGTCAGCACCTGAGCAAAGGGGTTCATGATACGGACTTTATTCAACATGCAAGAGTATGCAGTTGTGTGAAAAGCAGGAGATGTGCATCACACACAAACATTCAATTTTTAGCCTGCTGGATTGCAGATCAAAAGGTTAAAGAAAGGATTTATTAAGAACGAGTAGTGACAATTTAAATAAATCAGATGTTTTTGCCGAAGATTATGCTGTGATTTTCTCCAATTATTCCTGACATTTCACCCATTCATATCGTGATGAGAGTTAATAATGCAAAGAGAGGAAAAAAAGACTCTTGTCTCCTTGTTTATTCATTGTTCTCAAGGAGCTAAGCTGTTTATAGAGAGAAGTTATTTGTTATTTAAATCACTTTTTGCCAAAGTTGTTTATTCTCTGTTCCAGTATCTAAAAATATTGCTTTTAGCAAATATGCAGTCTTTTTGAAATGTCTGTGCAATTCATAGTGATTTGCACACTGGAGTTCATTGTTAAATGGGTCCAGGTGTTGACGAATTTAACATCTGAGAGTGAATTAACTCGTTAAAGCTTTAAAAAAAGGACACAAAGAAGAAACTTACTTTAAACCTTATAAAAATGTTATTTGATACAATTAGTAATACTGCAATCTTATATCTACCTTTAAGCAAGTCTCATTTGAAGTACCTGTGTGTACATTTATACAATAAATAACATACATTTTATGTTTTGTAACATAATCCTGAATTCTGTTGTTTTAAATTTTATTTAGAATATTAATGCGCTTCAGTTATGTACTTTTCCCATTTCTAGATAAATAAGTGGTATGAGAAAAAGAATAAGAAACAGAGTTCACAAAATTAATCAGGCTTAAGATTTCTGTTTTATTGGAAATTTAAGTGCATTTAATTTTTACTGAAATCAATGAGATAGTAAAGATCTTAATTTTAAAATCATGCTTACAGAATTCCATTACTGTTCACTAATTAAAAAGTTTATATTGTATGAATGTCATTATTAAATAACAAAATGAATGGAAATGCTATATAATATACAGTATTGACAACATGCAATGCCGAAGTTAGAAATAATAAGGATCAATATGGAATTGTATTATATGGCTTAGCAAACAAAACTGAAGCAGGAGGCTAATTTATTAACTTCTTCCACTCTAATGATTTATTCATAGTGTAACATCTTCAAATAGCAAAAATAATATCACCAGAGGAGTACATAGAAATCAAATTGATGACATTATTGCTAAAATTAGTTGGAGATTAGTTAAAGCATCAAAGATATGGGCAGCTGCTGGCTGTAGAACAGATCACAAACTTCATGTGTAAGTTCCTATTAAGCTAAAAAAGAAAGCCAACCACTTTCTACAATACAATGTTGAGCCTGTACCCTCCATTTTCAAGAAAAACCCCACAATCAGATTGAAATCCTGAACTATGGAATGAAGTTTAAGGAAGTAGCTAAAGAGAAATGTGAAAACAGACTGTCTAAAGATAAGAGACAGAAGAAAGGAAACTGGAAGTGGGGGCGGGGACAGGAAACCGGAAGGTAGAGAATAACAAGGAAAAGAAGTAAAGGAAAGGAAGATAAAGATCTCAGGAAGGACCTTAAGGAAGAGTTTCAGTGAGTTGCTTGATGTCAGGCCCCAAACCAAAAAATGATCCAAGGTGGGTTATTTTGTTGTTTTCATACCTGTAGACAAAAATTTGCAAACCGAGTACTTTACTATTTGCATCTACCATATACTATGTGACCTATTAGAGAGGGTCTGTGGCTTCATCTTCTTTCTTTCACACATAACATCTAGACTGAATTGCCGTTTATTCTTCTGGAATGCACCACCTCCCTCCTGGGAATCCACCTCCTTACTACATTCCATCACATCAGTAGACTCAGGGAGCAGTATTGCAACAACATCTGTAAAGATACTGAAGATGGAAACAGCCATGAATAAACAGGAAAAGTGTTCCAAAGATGTCTGAACACAAAAGGAGATTCCAAACTGCTAAATGTTGCCAATGGATAGACAGCAACTGATTCAAAAATCAAAGAAAGATGTATTATATTGAAATAGTATACAAGAATGGTAAAGCAAGTGATATACAGCAAGAAGAAAACTACTCACAATATAAACTTTTTCATTTTAGTTGACTTAGTTTGTTCTACCAGCTATACATCTTTCTCTATTTATGTAAATAGAGAAGGTGAAAGCCACACTGTTCTGTATTATCATTTTAGCTTAACCGATTAGATATTATAAAGGTGTGTTTTGAATGTTATGCACTGTTTATTAAATAAAAATATACATTTATATGGTTTCCTATCTTATATATATGACTCAGAGCAGCTAACAATCAGAATAAAAGCAGAATAAAAATATAACCAATTACACACAGACATAAACACAAATAGAGATGCATTTTACATTAGTATGGTTAAGTACCATATTTAGTACATATTGCTAATTACAGAACAAACAAAAATATAAGATGTCATCAAGAGAGTAAAAGAATTGAAATGGAAATGGGCTGGTTACATAGGAAGAAGAACTTATGGCAGGTGGACCAAGGCAGTCACAGAATGGATCCCCCTTGATAAAAAGTGTCCACGAAAGAGACCTAAAACAAGATGACATCAGCAAATATTGCCAACTCAATTGGCAAAAGAAAGCTCAGGAAACATGCGGAAGAGGCCTTCATCCTGCAGTGGATAGACAATGGCTAAATGATGATGATGATGATTGCTGTCCATCTCACATAGTGACTGTGAGTGCCATGTACAACAATCCAAATATATAAAAACCAATTAAAATACAGCCAAAATAAATTAAAAAGATTTTTAAAATGACAAGAAAAAAATCCACAGAGTGCATTCCAATTAACCATCATGTAACAATCTCACTGTTCCATTCTATCACGGGATCCCCAGGCCAGTTTGCAAAACGACGTCTCAAGAGCCTTAAAAATATAGACTCACTGTATAAAAACACTTCACATATAGGGCTTGTTTTGCACGACATTCACAGAATTATGCACTGGGTTAACCCACCACAGTACTTCAGTATGTCAAAGACATAGATTGGTCCCTGCATACATAATGCTAAGTGCAATCACCGTGTTCAACTCTTACTGACAAGACTTAAGAGTCTGAAGAAACATGCAGGGGATGTTTAGATGCAAGAGAAATTATTTCCTATCAGGGTAAATCGCATATAAAATATTGGAATTACTCATTAGTACCGTAGCACATCGGCACGTAATATTCACTACACGCCAAGTTATACGCGTGTTAAGAATTGTGTAAGCCCTCAATCACTATGCTCTCTTACGGACTCAGACGGATATGTGATCATAAACATGACTTATTAAATTAAAAGAATGCCGTTCTTATTCGTACCAAACCCATAGACAGCTGTGATACATATGTCACAGAATCGACCCGGCCAGGTTGAATACAAGCAGAAATACAACACTTCCCAGCATGCCTTTTGCATCCGGCTGCCTGCAGTCGCTTTGAGCGGAGTCACGTGTTGCATCCTGGAGCTCGTAGTCCGTGCAAAGGACGAGCCCCTGGTTTAAAGTGAAGGTGAATGGAATCGGGCTGGCTGAGAAAGGAGGCTTTGGTGGAGCGGCTGTATCTGCTGCCAATAAAGTTATCTTCCAAAAAGGGAGGGGGCGGGAAGGGAGGGAGGAAAGGAAGCACGTCAAGATGGCGGCTCCCGTGTCGCCCTTGGTTACTGGGCGCCGCCTGATAAAAGCTGCCATTCGACCCGCTGCTCTCATCCTAACTTGCTGGGCCCCGCGGAAAGGTTAGTGGCGTTTGGGTCTAGGTCTAAAGACGTTCGAAGTTAGCCCGCGATCCTGTAGGGAGAATTATGATTGAGCTGGAAGGTCAGTTATTAAAGCGACTCCCCTGGTTTCAAGCCCTGGTCGTGACTGTCAAGACCCCCATTTAAAAAGGGGAGTTAATGCGGCTCGGCTTTTTTTCCTGCCCTTGAATCGCCAGGTGTAACCGCGTGTTCCGAAGAGGAACGTCCAGCGGGTTTTAAGGTTCTTAATTGTCCCGTGAAAAGTTAAGCATAAAAGCCGGCCGTTCTGCTAGCTCTCTCCATTTTAAAACATACGGTCTCCAACCTCGGCAACTTTTAAGACTTGCGGACTTCAATTCCCAGAATTCCCCAGCCAGCTTGGCCGCTGTGCCAAGCTTGGGAATTCTGGGAGTTGAAGTCCACAAGCCTTCAAAGCTACCAAGGTTGGAGATTCTCTGGCCTAAGGATTTTATGCCCCTTTAGGGATGTGCTTCAATTTTATTTCTCACTTTTTTATATAAAGTTTTTTTAATTTTTAAACATACATCAATATCATTTCATGGACAGTGAGGTGTCTGAGTGTCATTTTGATACAAAAATAGTATTGATATAATGAGAATTACTACATTAATCAGGCTTACATGGTCTAATGTTGATGTACATAAATGTATCAGCACATAGTCCTTCATTTTTTAATATTTACTACACCATTCTAATAGTAGTAGCATTATTTTTGAGCATACCTGATAACATCTTTTTTCAAACTCTGATCTTAACCTCTAATATTCACTTTAAACATGTTAAGTAAAAATATGTATAACAATATTCCCCCTATTTCTATTTTTTTTCTGTTCTAATTTTTAGTGCGGCCAATCTTGAGAATTACTGCATTAATCAGACTTACATGGTCTATTGTTGTTGTACATAACTGTATCGGCACATAGTCCTTCATTTTTCAGTTCAATATTTGCTACACGGTTCTAATAGTACCGTACTAGCATTATTTTTGAGCATACCTGATAACATCCTTTTTCAAACTCTAATCTTAACTCCTAATATTCACTTTAAATGTGTTAACATATATATATATATATATAGCAATATTCCCCCTATTTCTAATTTTTTTATCTATTCAAATTTTTAATACGGCCAATCTTATTTTTTTTAAAGAAAAATCCTTCCTAACCATCATCTCTCATCCTTTTGGAAGTTTCACTTCTTCTCTTTTTGACTTGCGTCCCATACTCCTCCTTGGGTCCTTATCTACATCTTTCTTATTCAGGCCAACCATTATTTCCATCCCCAAAATTTCTACTTTATTTCTCATTTGTAATGGAGAGCTGCTTTAACACTTAACACTTGCTAGTGTGTACTGATTATTCTTTTGAGAAGTGTCTCTTTATATACAGCTTGCTAATAGGATATTGCACAGCTCTGCACAAATCCTTCTTTTGCCCCCAGCAACCCTACTTCAGGATGGCCTTTTAAAGCCCTTCCATATGCTGCCTATACAAACTTAGTTATGTTAACATCAGTGAATCAAAATTTAAAACAGAAACCAGGAGGATCAAGCAAACTGTATTATGTTTTAATATGTTGTATAATGTTGGTTTTGTGTCCAAGTAGATTAAAAAAATATTCTGGTTATGGACTGAGCATTGATGTCAGAGCACACAGATCTCTTTGTGGATTTTTTAAATAGTCATTACCTTTATAGTTGTGGAGCTCGTGTCCTAATGGAAGATTGGTTCGACATTAGGAACTGCTGGTTTATCTCCAATAAGACTAAGTAACAATAGCAATAGTATTTAGACTTATATACCACTTCACAATGCTTTACAGCCCTCTCTGAGCAGTTTTACAGAGTTAGCATATTGCCTCCAACAATTTGGGTCCTCATTTTACCCACCTTGGAAGGATGGAAGGCTGAGTCAACCCTGAGCCTGGTGGGATTCGATCTGCCAAATTGCAGGCAGACGGCTGTCAGCAGAGGTAGCCTGCAGTACTGCACTCTAACCACTGTGCCATCGAGGCTCTAGTAAGAAACTGTTCATTCTGTATGGCCCAGAATTGGTTAGGATGCAGGAAAAAAAATAACCCCCTCCATTCAAGACTCATAGTAAATCTTTTTATTGCCAAATGGGAAGCTCCCAATGCTGAAAAGCGTTATACTGATGGATTCTTCAGCCTGTACTTTACTATCACAAAAATGATGTACAGGAAAATACACTTACCAATTAACATTTTTCACAAAATATTGATGTACTTTGCAGCTATTTTGGTGAACTGTCCAGTTGTCAGATTGTATACACAAGTGATACATATATTCAAGCATGTTTTATTGCAGGGGATGCATGATAAAAACTTCTGTGAAGTTATAAATTTGCAAGCATAGCAATAAGTCCTATGTGCTATAATTCAGTTACAATGCACATACTGTGATTATGGAGTGAAAACAGCACTGGTACCTGCATGGATGGTATTTGCATGTATGTTGTCTTGTAGTTACACTAGTTTTGCTAGTAGATACTGCTCTAGGAAATTGATGCACTTTAACTGACTTGGATAATGTGTGCTTTTCTATTGGTTAATTTTAATTTGCATAAACATATAATAATGTTTACAAATCTCCAAAATTATATTTAACTTTTCACACAGGGAAACCTTTTAGATAACAGATTCATTTTCTTTCCTACCATAGCCAAGATTTGGACAGGCTGAATTCCATCCTACATAATCTGTTTGCTCATAAGATTCTAGGTTTTAAAATAAGGAATGCATGTTAAATTATGTGGAATTTATAAAAAGTAGATTAGGGTGCATATGTCAGAATCTTTCATACTCCAGATATTTCTGTGTCAGTGTTCGCTGATTCAGAATATGCATTCTTAAGAATACAGGAACTTGCAGAACTAGTCTATATCTAGTACGGTGTTTTTCAACCTTGGCAGGTTTAAGATGTGAGGACTTCAACTCCCAGAATTTCCCAGCCAGCCAAACTTAATACCTCAGTGGCAATTATTATAAGATGCATTCTTATTCTGAGAAGAGCAAGAGTCAAAGGTAGTGTCATTCTAATCCATAATCTGATTTATTCAGCATGTGTCTGTCTCTTTGTTATTCTCTCCTTTTCTACCAATTCCTTTCCCCTCTTCTTTGTTCTCACTAGCTGCTTACAGGGTAGGGATAGTTCTAAAAGTTTGAAAAAAAAATACTTGGTGTACATATGTAGGAAAGAAAAGCTATAGTAGTGCTCAGAAGAAGGAACTAGAATAAAAAATCGCTATACTTTAGCATAAAGTAGTGAAGTTGTTCTTTTGGGACATAAATAGCAGAAATAATGGTACAGGAAGCAACTATCTGTGAGGAGCAGAACCAACCAGTGGATGAGAATGACCATCAGAAGTATGATATTTAGATAGTGATACTTGATCACTGGAAAAACAACTATTTCAATCACTAGCAGCAGAAGCAGGCAGCGTCAAGACTCCCAATCGAAAATAAGGCAAGAAGTTGGAGTTTTGAAGAGTATAAATGAAGCAACTAAGGTCTTGTTGTACACACAAATAGCTAATAATCTCAACTATCTAGATCTTTAACTCCTTATTCAAAAATTGACTTATTGATGGTTTAGCAAGGTTAGTCTGTTTACCATAGTAAAGATTAGACTCTATACTATAGAGACAGGCATGGTTTAGCAAGATTAGTCTCTTTACTGTAGATGAGTGAACTTCCATGCATACAGAACATAAACACTCTATTATACAGAAATCAAAGTCCTCACACGATATTTAATCTATACTTCTCAGTTTAAATTCTAGGCGTTTCCCTCCTTCCTTTCCAATTCAGTGAATATTTGGGCTATTCTCTTTCAGGACCTGTAGTGCATCTGATTTGTGAGAGGACAATTTTCTCCAGTATAGGAACCAATGGTTCTTATCTTGGCAGCTTTATTGCCAGAAGGATGGATGTTGAGGAACAGATACCAAAGTCTAGAAAGACCACCAGCAGTTATCTTTTCCTGGTAATTCTTACTGGGGGGTGGGGAGAAGCCAGAAAGGAATAGCTGCACCATAGCTTTGGAAGAACTAGAAAAGAATCTGAAGAACTTTGGGGCTCCTGCATAGGCAGGGTCCTTTTTGTCTATAGAAGACAATGACAAAACAAGAACAACTGACTAATTAACCCTCTTAATTAAAAATCAGTAAGAATATTAGCTTATAAACTTCATGAGTTTATTATGTACATACCAAGGCTCTGAATATGGAAAATAACTCTGAAGTCTTGATACAGACTTAAATCATTTGGAAAGATTCTTGTGATTGAAATATTCAAGGGTACAACTTAATAAAAAAAGGTAAAAGAAACCACAAGCAATAAGAGAAGCAGAGTCACAGTATATGTTAAAATTGACATTTATGCGGAAATATAAAAGGAATAGACTAGTAGTATAGATCCCCCATCATGGAGAAGATGTGGATGATGTTTTTCAAAACAGAAATTGAAGAGGTGTGAAGTACAAATAATGGTATTTAATTGTCCTGTATCTGTTTGAAGATACCCTGCCAAGAATGGTCATTTGAAGAAACTTCTGTATTGTCTAAAATGACAACTTTCTCTTTAAGAACTTGGAGGAACCAATAAAAGAGATGTGCCAATCAAGAGAGGGGATTTATTTTGTGTCAAGTTACTATATCTGCTACTTGATAAAAAAAAAACATTAGATTGCTAGCAGTGTGAGTTATCAGACAAATGGGCATGAGAAAAGGGTATTTTATGCATTCACGCAATAATTTCTGGGCAAATAATTATCAGAAGGTTATTGGAAAAACTTAAAACATTTATTTCTTCAGCCTGCTTCTAAGATATATATTTTAGGGAATTTCTGTGGCTTCTGGATTCTAGTATTTTCAAGCAGGATATTATATATACACGTTAATCTTTCAAATTTTGATAATTAAGAATGTATTTTGGACTATTTTATAAGCTGTCTTGGTGAGTTCATATCTGCAAAGGTGGTCTAAAATGGTGATGTATAAATAGCGTAAGTTATGTGAAATTATAAATCTTTGGCTGAACTCTATATTATTTAAAGGTGAAGCATAAAAAGTATAAATCCTGGGAATTACAGCTATATTGGTTTGATGTCTATCTCTAGTAGTTACCCTGATTATGTCTTCTTAAAGATAAATCATATTGTGTTAGAATACAGTCAAGATGTGAACAATTTGTAGCTGAGTTTAGTAAGGATATCCTAGGCAAAAGAAGCTAGTTTAGTTTAATGGTGAGAAGAGAATATGTAGAATATTTCAAAACCCTTGAATTATTGTGGGTTTTTTTTTGAGGTTTAGATTAATTTATAGGAAGGAACATTAATTCAAAATCAAGATAATCTTATTCATTACAACCTTATGAATTATTTAGCACTAGAAAAGATGGTAATAGAAAGGGAGGTCCTCTAGAATAACAACTCAAAAACTTTAATAAAGTTATTAATTATTTATGTAAAAAGGTGGGAGCGTGATGGCTCCGCAGTTAAAGACGCTGAGCTTGTAAGCTGGAAAGCTGACAGCCCGTGTTCAAGACCCAAGTGTGGTATGCGGTAAGCCCCCGTTATTTGTCCCAGCTCCTGCTCACCCATTAGTTCAAAAGCATGCAAATGCAATAGGTACTATTTCAGTGGGAAGGTAAAAGCATTCATGTGCCTTGGAGTATAGTCATGCCAGCTACATGACCATGGAAATGTCTTCAGACAGCACTGGCTCCCTTGGCTAGGAAATAGAGATAAGCAGTGCTCCTTAGAGTCTGACACAACTGGACAAGAGAAACCTTTACTTTTATATAAACAAGTAACAACTCTGTTTTCTAATAATATATAGAATATATTGATATGCATGTGTTAATCCCTAATTTGTGGTGTCATAGAAAATATCCATCATCTCAATGGCCCAATGAAGGACAGCATACATTGTATATATTGATCTGTTGTACATGTCAGAGTGAGACGAATGTAGCTGAATATAGTGCACTGAGTATGCATTTAGTCATGTTAAATGATGAAGATCCTTTTTGCTTTGCATGTTTGCGTTCATGAAGAACACATCAGAAATCTGTGCAGAAATTTCTGGCCGTACAAATACTGTGTATTATTATATACTGCACTTATTGTAGGTAGTGGGTGTTCTGTTGTGTATTTAAGAACTTTAAGTTATATGTAGAAAATAGTCTTGGAATAGTAGCGGAATTTATAATTGTTATTATTTACATTTCATGTTCTTCTGAATGGTGCAGAAGGCTCACAAGTTATTTGTTAATGGGGAATGAATTGGACTTAGATAGTGTTTCTCAATCTTAGCTGCTTGAAGATGGGTGGACTTCAAACTCTCAGAACTCTGGCTGGAGAATTCTGGGAATTGAAGTCCATCCAATTTCAAGTGGCCAAGGTTGAAAAACACTGGAAAAAATAATGGCTAGCTCAAAGTTATCACTGATGACTTTAAGCCGGGCTGTGCTGATCTCCTGGGGGGGGGGATTTTTAAATTTAATTTTAACTGAATGTTATAATTCAGTTATAATTCTTATAATTATAATTATAATTCTGCGGCGCCTCGAGGGGTTGGGTATAGGGGGCACTGTGCTTCGGTGGTTCACCTCCTACCTCTTGGGGCGATCGCAGTCGGTGTTGGCGGGGGGACAGAGGTCTACCTTGAGGGTGCTCTCTTGTGGGGTCCCTCAGGGGTCGGTCCTCTCCCCCCTGCTATTTAACATCTATATGAAGCCGCTGGGTAAGATCATCCGTGGTTTTGGGGTGAGTTTCCATCAGTACGCTGATGATACTCAGCTGTACATTTCCACCCCGAACCAGATCGGTGATGCCCTCTCCCTGATGACCCAGTGTTTGGATGCGGTACGGATCTGGATGAACGGCGTGCCGTCTCTACCCGGCCAAGACTGAGTGGCTGTGCATACCGGCGTCTCGGCCCAGCTTGGAGTGTCCATCTTTGGCCATCGGGGGAGTGGTATTACCCCCTGTGGATAGGGCGCAGAATCTGGGGGTCCTCCTGGACGTTCGGCTCTGGTTGGAGGAGCAGGTGGGGGCCGTCGCCAGGGGGGCCTTTGCCCAGCTCCGTCTGGTTCGCCAGCTACACCCTTTTCTGGACCGAGATGCCCTGCACATGGTTACTCATGCCCTTGTTACCTCCAGACTCGACTACTGCAATGCTCTCTATTTAGGACTGCCCTTGCATACCATCCGGAGATTGCAGCTGGTGCAGAATCGGCGGCGGGTGGTGATGGGAGTTTCCGGTTCTCCCATGTTACCCCCCTCCTGCGCTGCCTTCATTGGCTGCCGGTTGCACTCCGGGTGAGATTCAAGGTCTTAGTTTTAACATACAAAGTCCTTCATGACATGGGTCCCCAATATTTAAAGGAGCGACTCCTGCCGACATCGAATGCCAACCGCCCTGTGCGAGCACATAGGCAAGGACTCCTTGGGGTCCCGTCGGCTGGCCAATGCCGGCTGGCGGTCCCCCGACAACGAGCCTATTCTATAGCGGCCCCAGACCTCTGGAACCAACTTCCCCTGGAGCTCCGTCTGGCCCCTGACCTCCGCACCTTCCACCATGACCTGAAGACCTGGTTGTTTAACCAATCCGGGTTGTGATTTTTTGGGAGGGATGGTTTTTATGGGATAGTTTTTATGGGATGAATTTGTAATTGTATGGGGCTTATTTAGTTTAATCTGTTTTTAATTATTTATTGTTGTGTTGTTTTTATTTGTGAGCCACCCCGAGTCTTCGGAGATGGGGCGGCATATAAGTCCCATTAATAAATGGGCTTTGGTGGCTCAGGCTGTTAAATGCCTGCTCTTAAGATCCAGCTGTCTACAATTACTGTAGACTCGAATCCCACCAGGCTCAAGGTTGACTCAGCCTTCCATCCTCTCGGGGTAGGTAAATTGAGGACCCAAGATTGTTGGGGGCAATTAGCTGACCTTGTAAAAATGCCGCTTAGTAATAAGCAGGCATATACAATGGAATGAAGGCTATTGCTGAGCGCATTGGGTTGTGCTCCAAAAATTGTAAGCCGCCCTGAGTCTTCGGAGAAGGGCGGCATGTAAATGTAATTAAAAATAAATAAATAAATAAATAAATAATTATTGGGCTTGCATCTATTTAATTCTTTTTTAATTATTTATTGTTGCTGTCTGGTTTTAGTTGTGAGCCGCCCCGAGTCTTTGGAGATGGGGCGGCATACAAGTCCAATAAATAAAATAAATAAATAAATAAGAGAGCCAGTTTGGTATAGTGATTAAGGTCTTGGCCAAGAAACAAGGAGATTGTGAATTCTAGTCCCGCCTTAAGCAGGAAGGCCAACTGAGTGACCTTGGGCCAGTTACACTCTCTCACTCTAACCCACCTCACAGGATTGTTGTTGTGGAGAAAATAGGAGAAGGAAAGTGTATTAAGTATACTTGCTGCCTTCAGTTATGAAAATCATAAAGGTGGGATAAAAATAAATCAGTAAGCAAGGGATTTGATCAGAGTTTCTCATTTCAGCCCACTAATTTATTATATAAGAATAAGACTGACTCTTTGGGTTTTGTTTTTTTTAAGAGAACAGTAAATAAATGTTTCTCTCATGTCATACAGCATATACAGCTCAGGTAGCAGAGAAAGCTGCCAGCGGTGGACTAGCAGATGCTAATTCGAAAGCCTTATTGCTTTGCAATGGACCTTTAGAACATTATGAATTCCTTACCAAAGTGGAGCAGCTGAGGAATGATGAACAGCAAAGGAAAGTCATGCGGTGCCTGCAGAAGCTACACGAAAGTCTTAAAGGCTACAACCTCAGTCCAAAACACATATTCTCAAAGGTAAAGTTCTTCCGTTAAGCATTTTTGCAGCAGTTTTTGTGCCTGGTTCACATGATATTTCTGAATTTGATTGCAACAGCTCTGTAAACAGTGATATTTAATTATCCCACTTCATGCCTAAGAGGTTGAGACTGAGAAGATAAGACAAAACAACAAGGCTGAGTATCAGAAATAGTAATGATTATTTGATGGCATTCATGGTATAAATAAGATTGATACTTTTAATTCTCCCCAGTGCAGTTAAATTTAACAAATATTACTGATTGAGATATTTTCATGGGAAATATTCCACTATCAAATTGATCTGCAACCTATATTCAGTCCCTGAATAAAAGAAACTTGGAACAAGTTACTAATAATAATTTATCAATGTTTGGTAGAATAAAACTCAGTTTCCACTTGAAATATACTTAAGTGATGTGTTATTATTACCGGAATAACACTGTTCATTGTTGTGTCTCCAAGAATGCACACATTCTGTAGAAGATTTTGGATTGTTCAATCTTTAATATTTGTAGTGTGGAAGGTAGTATCCTGAACCTAAAAAGAGTTCTTTGCCAGAAGGTGGCAGAGTCATACTGTAATCTGAAGAAAATAGTTCAGATTTTTGTGCTTTGCTGTACTTATTCTAGTTGTTTTAAAACATTTCTTTTCAGGAGTCTGGTAAAAACCTGCAAGTTTTGTCCCCTAGTATTAGACTAGACAGAGGAAAACATCAGAAGCCTCTTCAAAGTTAATATCTGTTGATTAAAAATTAACCTATAGGATAATGTGAAAGAAATGAACATGAGGCAAGAAATAAGAATATCAGACAAAATTGATGAAACAAATTGGCTAGAAATCAGCAAACAAAGATGGTAAAGAGGGGCCTATTAGATAAATGGTCTATTTAGCATTGCCAAACAGTTAACAACAATGTTCCCTCATCTGAGGGCTTATTCATATTTGTTGCTGGATAAATTGCAGTTCTTGGATAGGTTGCAGTTTGAACCTTAGGCCCTTATGTAAAAAAAACAGACCTCTTCATATTAGTCTGGTATAATGGAGAATATGTTGATGTTTTAATTTTTAAAAAAAACATGATTTAAAAATATCACTGCAGATACCATAGGAATTATTTTTGAAGACATAAACTTTAGAAACAGTATATCATTACCTTTTTTTCTTGGGAAATCGGCAGCAGGCAAGCAAGGGATCAAGGGGGGAATTAGCCTTGAGTCGTTGCATATCTGCAAGAGACCTAGGAATGCCCCCCCACAAAAAAATTTCATGCGACTTTGTATCCAAGGGAGGGCAAGAATCTGGAAAGATTCTTCTATTATAGGTAGGATAGAATACAGGTAGTCCTCAACTTACAATTGCAATTGAGCCCAAAATTTCTGTTGTTAAGTGAGTTTTGCCCCATTTTATGGCCTTTCTTGCCTCAGTTGTTAAGTGAATCACTGCAGTTGATAAGTTAATAATCCAGTTGTTAAGTGACTCTGGTTTTCCCATTGACTTTGCTGGTCAGAAGGTTGCAAAAGGCGATCCCATGACCTTGGGACACAGCAGCGGTCATAAGAATGAACCAGTTGCCAAGCATCTGAATTTTGATCTCATGACCATGAGCCTGCTATAGAGGTCATAACTGTGAAAAACGGTCCTAAGCTTCCCAATTTTATTTCATGCTGCCGTTAAGTAACTTGAAGTGGGTGCATCAGACTGAATTGTTGTAAGTTGACTTATCCTGTTCAGTTAGCACTTCTGAACATTTACACAATGCTAGATCTGCTTGCTTGCCCCTGACAATTTTATCATAATTACACCATGCGTTGCAACATCTGCATGGTCAAAATTCAGATGCTTGGCAACTGACTCCTATTTATGCCGGTTGCAGTGTCCCAGGTTCATGGGATCCCCTTTTGCGACCTTCTGACAAGCAAAGTGAATGGGGAAGCCAAATTCAACTAACAACCAGGTTACTAACTTATGAATTGCAGTGATTCAGTTACCAACTGTGGCAAGAAAGGTCATAAAATGGGGCAAAATTCACTTAACAACTGTCTCATTTAGCAAGAGAGACATTGGATTCAATTGTAATAAGTTGAGGACTGTCTGTATATTTGCACTAATTGCTCCCTTAAGTTTTAAATATTTTTTCTATTTCTGTTCCATAAAAATTATGGGCTGATAGCACTTTTTCAGGGGTTTCTTAGTTCTCCATGAGTCTGGAGAACTCCAAGCATCCTAAGTGTCTTGTGTTGTGCATCTTAATTTATAACTAGAATGAACCCTTTCTGAATATATTAGGCATCCCTGACTAAATTGTATATTTCAGTGAATTATTAGGCGAACAGAAGCTGGTAATATCCTCCCCATGCTATAAAGGTAAATGTGACATCTTCCTGGAAATTTGAATGGATATGTATTTTTTGTGTGGAATTATTTACTGATTTAGATTAAGAAAACAATGAATATAGCACATAAAAAAGTTAGGATAGCTTTTCAATCAGAACTTTGTAACACCTCCTTTAGCAGAAATAAACAGCTCTTCTCTGAGAATGTTTCTGTTCTAGCTTTTGGCATTTTCCCCATTCTTCTTTACAAACTCTGCTAATTCAGAAATATTCTTGGATCTTACCAATATGTACATTTTGTCCTTGAGATCTCCCATAGATTTTCAGTGCTATTCAGATGGGGACTGTGAAGGCCACACAAAAACCTTTGTCTTTTTTCCCCCTCAAAATGATTTCTTGTTGATTTGAAACATGTATCAGATTTCTTCCTGAATGAAATATTCAGCCTCCTTTTAGTTCAGGATTCTTCACTGATTGTGGACATTAGTTTCTATTTTTATATTTAGTTGACTCAACTCTTGAAAAATACCAAAGATGAATGTGTATTCATACTTACGACGTTTCTCTCTCCCCCACAAAAGAAGACTAGGCCAAAATATTAACTTATTAAACTTAATTTCCATTAACTTAAGGTATTTCATTATAAAATTCATGATCCTATTCGGCATATACAAACCATTCTTAAATGTAAAAATTCCTTTCACAAACTGTCACATGTGTAGCAGAAAAGGAAAAAGGGGGGGAACTAAGATGGAGATGAGGAAGAAGGTAACTAATTTTTCAGAGGAGGAGACGAAAAGAGGAAAGGAGAACAACAACAGAATGAATGAAGCGGTAACTGGACCAAAAGAAAGAAGAGAATTGCAAAATATTACATTATATTCACAGGACAATGAGAGCTTTCCAAGCAGAGGCAGCAGCAGAATCTACAGCCATGCGTAGCTCCTGCCCATTCCTTTTTTCTCAACAAATTCTTCTGATTTTATCAGCAAGCAAAAGGGTCTGTTTGCCTACTGAGCAGGTAGAAGAGAAATAGGAGATTTTTTCTCTCCTATCTGAGATTCCCAAGAGGTTTTTTTTTTCTCCTGATGAAATGGAGATGAATCCCAGCTGTCCAGCACCATGTTTCTTTCTTTTATACTCTGAACTGAGGAAGCTTCTTGGATGAGGAGGAAAGGAGGAAACCAGGAAAGTCCAGTTGCCTTTTGAGAAGCACCTGTGGGGCATTGTTGTGAACAGAAAAAATAAATAAATTTATTGAATTTATAGACTGGCCAAGTTTCAGTGACTTGTGGCAGAGATGGGTATAGCCATGAAGTTCATTGCCTCATGGGCTCACCCAAGTAATCATTGGCTCAACACACGGACAGAACTGGTTATTATGTGGACCTTTTCTTCTTCTAGTTTTGGGGTTTCAGGGCAGTTGTGGGTTTATCTGTTGTCTGTCTCTAGTTTACTTGTTGTGGTGCAGTTATGGGGCTATCTGAATATGGAGGGTAACACCTTTACCAAGTTGTATATCTTAATTGCTTCTTGGTCCAAATGAAAATTAACGGCCACTTAAGATCACTGTGGAACTGAAGATGACTGATGGATCTGGGTAGTTTCCAGAGGACTCTTGGGAAAGTTTCCCAGTGATCTAGCAATTACCTGTCTAGCATTAGGAGGAGACTGGGGTCTAAAAGAAATTGCCCCTCAAGCAATCTCTTTCTGTAAACCAATGCTGGATTACTCCTTTTTCTGAGGAGTTCCAGGAGATGAGGCAACATAAGCAATTCCTAGAGCATTGGTGGAGGAAGAATAAAAATGAATGTGACTGAACACAAGTATGGACTGTGGTGATAAAGAGAAGCAAAAACCTTTGCTGAAATTTAGATGGGGCAGTGCATCAACTGGTCTTTTCAGACTTTAGAGTAGCCTTTGATACCCTCAATGATGGTATCTTTCTGGAGCATCTGCAAGAATTATATCTACTGTTTTACAATGGTTTTGCTTCTTCAGAAGGTGGTTGTATTTGTTGGGATGGGAAGATGAGAGATGGGCTTGAAAGGTGCTACCCCTCCCCTTTCTTTAATATTTATTTTATTGTTCATTTATTCGATTTATTTGATTTGTCAATCACTTACAAGATAATAGGTATAAGTATAAACATGAGTAAGAATACAGGAAATAGGTACGAATAAATAGGGGCAATAGGACAGGGACAGTAGGCACGATTGTGCACTTATGCATGCCCCTTACAGACCTCATAAGGAATGGGGTGAGGTCAATAGTGGGTAGTTTGAGGTTAAAGGAGTGAGGGTTAGAGGATGTAACAACAGAGTCAGGTAGTACATTCCAGGCACTGATCACTCTGTTGCTGAAGTCGTACTTTCTGCAATCAAGTTTGGAGTGGTTAACATTAATAAATAAATAAAGTAATTAATACATTAATAAATATTAATTAGTAAATGTAAATTAACATTTACATATTGGGAGGGGTCATGTAGATTTGGGATGAGGTGCATTCAGTTTGCTGATTATATTTAATTATGCTTTACCAGGAAGGTTTTGTCTAGAGGCTATCAGAGTGGATGAGAGAAAATGGGCTAAAATTGAACCCTAGACCCCGAAGTTGCTTTTTGTCCATCACCTTCTATCAGTTTCAGTGGTCTTTCTTGAAGGAGGTAGCCCTATTCTTGAGAGAACAAATCTGTTACTTTTGGGGGGCTGGCTTCTGTAAAAGCAAGTACAGGTTGTGCCCAAAAGACTTGTGCCCACTCTGGCTGTTGTGACCTGGAGCAGGTGTTCAGAGAATTATTCTCTCATCATGATGCATATACTTCAATGCAGTCCTCATGGGGTTTGAAGACCACTCAGCAATTGCAACTGTACAAGATATAGAGACCTGTGTGTCATAGATATTGAATAGTGTGTTTGCGCAACGCTGGTATCATGGGCCTTGCACTGGCTGCCAGTAGGCTTCTGGATGCAGTTCAAAAGCTGGTTTTAACGTATAAAATGATACATGGCATAATACGTTCAGGAGTGCCTCCTCCAACTGGATTCAACCCATCTAAGGTGTCTTTCTCAAGAGAAACTGCTAGTAATGCTTTATTTCTGAGAAGTGAGCAGGAGGTTGTGGTGTGGAGGTACTGTTCCTACATGATAACCTGTTCCTCTGGAATGGTATCCCAGTGCAAGTAAGATTGATTCCATCAATAATAAGCTTCTAGAAGCTACTTGAAACAGAGTTAATCTGGAGGCTTTGGGTGAATTGTGAGGGTTGTGTTATTTTCATTTTAATTTAACCTAATTTTAATTCTGTGGATATTTTCATTGTGATATTTTATAATTGTTGTGAACCTTCAAGAGCTGCAAAATGTGATAGTATATATATATATATGTCATAAATAAACCACTGAAAAGATGGTCTGTTTACATGTAATCTCTATATAATTTTCACTATAGAATTATTCAAAATGCTCAACCTACTGGGCTTGAAAAGATATTAAAAAGAATATTTAGGGTTTTTGTCCTTTCCAATTTCCCTTATTGTGTGCTTGATCAACCAAAATAATATTTGAGCTTTCAAGCAGCAGAGAAGGCTTTGTTCTTTTAATGCAGTAGTTGAATTGAGTTTGGAAGCTATATTGACTTTGCAATGAATATATCATGTTGTTTTCCTATTTTGCTTTTATCCAGGAGGATAAAATATAATTATTTTCTTAATTTACAGCTTTTTACAAGACGTAAATCTCCAAAAGGCCTTTATATCTATGGTGATGTTGGTAAGTTGAAAGATTTTAACTGAAACATGGCCAATTTTGTTTTAGCATATTTGCACACTTTCCCAGATTTATAGCTAACTAATAAGCTAACTTTCTTTTCCAATGACAGCAATGAGATTAAATAGAACAAAGCACCCCGGGCTGAGCTACTAATGACCTGTATTTAGTTTGCTTTGACATTACAGAGCAAATCAAGAGTTGGAGCAATGTCAGGTAATGAAATGGATCAACATAGTGTGCTTTGTGATATGAAATCCCTGGACCCCGTGAGCCTTGATTGCATATGGCAGGGAGGGCTCTTGTTTTGATGCCCTTGTTATGTGGAAGGGGGATTTTAGTTGAGTTGAATACTTGGTCTGACAGAAAGATGTATTTATGACTAATCTATTTTTTTAAAATAACGGAAGTATTCTCATTTATTTTTAACGAATAATGCTCGGTGTATTTCAGACAGAAACAATGAGTGCATTTGTTGATTTTGATATTATATTTTAGATTCATATAATACAAATGATCTTGCCCATGTTAGTTGAAGTCTTGCTTCAAAGATAATGATTTTGTACTGTTCAGATCACGATTGTGATTTCATTAGCTCAATGCTAATGAACAGTCATTACTGTAATCAGTACATAGTGTTTTAAATTAACAACCTGTTGGATATGTGTGTTTTTATTTGAAGGCACAGGAAAGACAATGGTGATGGACATATTTTATTCTCATCTACAAGTAGAAAGAAAAAAGAGAGTCCATTTCCATGGCTTCATGCTTGATGTGCATAAAAGTAAGTTTAAATCTTTCTGGTACAATACAGTATGTTAGCAGGTATCTTCCGTGTTATCTGTCATCCTGTTTCTTCTTAATTCTTTGTCTGGCACCCACTGGAATACTGTCAGTTGAAAGCCGAAAAGAAAGGAATTAACGTAGACTGTATGGGGAAATGTTCAACCTGATTTTTCAGTTAGAATAGAGCTGTCTTGCAACACCCCTAAGAATTAATTGAGGGAAAACATTGAGGATTTGAGTTAGTAGGCTTCATTTTCTTTGAGTAAGTACCAGTGGACAGTCGATCACTTATTTAATTCATTGGTACTTATTTGCATGATTAAAAATTCAGAGCATCTGCTAGAAAATGGTGATATGTGGTCTTGCGACAATTATAGAGAGAGATTGAACAATATTGTGAAAATACAGAAACTTTTTACAATAGTCAGCAGCAAGTGAAGAGTGAACTTGTGTTATAATGTATTTGTTGGTCTTTCAGTTGCCATAAGGCCCTGATTTAAAAGTTGAATAGCAAAAAGATGTCATTGCAAGTTGAAGGTGGAACAGGATAGGAAAAGGTAACTGAAAGAGAGTGACTGATTTCCATCAACTGCTGTATGTACAAATACACACACACACACACACACACACACACACACGAATTCTCAGTGTTCGGACTGTTGGCTGAATTCTTGTGGTACCAAAGAATATTTACATCCTGCCTATATTGTATCAGCATTTGTGAACCTAAACAAGGGAAAAGTTAGCATGGACCATCCTTCTCAGTGCCAGAAAAAAAAATATTTTCCATAATGAACTCTCCAATAAACTTCCTCTTTGCAAGTATACAGGGTTTTTGTGTAATACATGGCATAGTAAATGAAATAGATGGTACAATGTATATGCTGTTCGTTTATTTAGAAACTAGAGGTGAAGATTTAGTTAGCTTTAATGTACAAAGATCTTCTATTTTCCATTATATTAACATTTAGTTTTTAAAGCTTCCTAGTCTTTTGTAAGCTTTCCCTGTTTCTCTTTTATTTCCTTGTTCTCATTTCTTCATATTTGCTCTAGTCCGTGAACTTAAATTTGTTTCTCAACAGTATACAACACTATCAACATAGACAATGTGCTTTTAATATATAGTTATATAGAGAAGGAAACCAAACTAAATAATATGTGTTGTTGGATAATATCTTGACCCCCTTTATGATATTCTTAATATATTGCAAAGAAGGCAGAAGCCATGGGATGCTGCATGAATCAAGGACACCCACTGGATGGGAAAATGCTTTGTAGTTGTCATTGTTTTTCTAAAATTGAAACAATGGAATTAGCACAGAATTACTGCGAAAAAAAATTACTTCTATTAACATCTAAATATAATCTTTGTTTTGAGTCTATTTCCAACATGTTCACTAAGTATCTTGCAAAATGTTCACTTCAGGAATCCATTGCCTTAAACAGAGTCTGCCAAAACGAAAAGCTGGATTAATGGCTAAATCATATGATCCAATAGCTCCTATAGCTGATGAAATAAGTGAGGAAGCTTGTCTCTTGTGTTTTGATGAATTTCAGGTAAGTAAGAATATATTATAAGAAATATACATTCCTTTCATTCTGTGGAAAAAGATGGCTGGTAGCAATATTTTTGACTTATTAACTTTCTGTGTTGAAAGTTTCTTTTTAATTTTTTCTCATTGAAACATTTATTTATTCATATCAATGGAGAAGCAAAATTTGTCACAGTTAATATGATCTTGAATGCATAAAATTTTAGATGCATGTAGATAGCATTATTATATCAGTGCTATCTCCTAAACTGGAATCCTTTTTGAAAATGCACAGTCTAGTTTATATTACACTTTACATTCAATTTTAAAATATTGTTTAATCATACATTCTGCATATACAACACACACTATATTTCTGTATATCTAAATAAGTGTGTCTATATTATTAGTATGTGGACATATTGTATTTCTATGCGTACACATACATATGGACATACACATATATACATGTGTACATACACACACCATTCATATTACAATTTGTCCAATTGAGTCTTTGCTTTAATCGTATATTTTGGAAATAATTGAGCTACCACCACCCATACTTTATCCACATTCTCATAGATTTTGACCTATGTTGCTCCAGATTAAAATTCTCAGTGTAAGCAAAGATTTAATATGTACATGTAACCTTCTCAATAGTCAAATTTTCATTCTGCATGGACATTCATAGGTTATTTATTTATATTGTTTTAACTTGTTTTCTTTTAAAAATAAAATAGGTTAATTAAGTTTTACAAGTTACTTTTTCATATGCCAAACCTTTATTTAAGATGAAAGAAATTGCTATGTATAAAAGAATTGGGACCAGGAAATGCCTAACCCACTCTGTGCCCTGCAACTTGGAAAATAAATGACAAACATTGGGGGAGGGGAAAATTTATCGAAGAAAATAAGAGCATAAAGCTACTCTGGCTAAGCCCTAGGAGGAAGATGAGAATTAAAGTAAAATAAATAAATTTTCTGGGATTATTAAAAAGGAAACATCCCAGTGGAGAATAATTTTTGTGGGGAGAAAAACTCTCCTGCAAAGTTTCCGGCCATTGTAACATTTGTGTGGGTGTGCATGTGTGTGTGTATGATTGTGCGTGCATGTGCACACATTTGAGTCAACTTTTTGATTCCTGACAAATGCTTGGATTAGCGCTAGTTCTAGAAGTCGTTTGCTATTGCCTCCTTCCTAAGGTGAAGAAAAGTGACTGGCTCAAGGTCACCCAGGTGGCTTTTTTCACTAAAGTAGGACTAGAACTCACAGTATCCTAGTTTCTAGCCTGAGGCCTTACTCTCTATACCAAACTGATTCTCTCCTTTTAACATTGCCATTTAAAATGTGACATCCAATATTCTGGTTTTCTTAGAGTCTCAATGATTATGGACAGTACTGATACTACTTCGTAGTTTTTCTTGCATTGCAGTCATAGAACAGTTGAGAATATTTTTGGAAGAAGAAAATAGCTGTGTTCAAGCAGTGAATGGATTTCTGAATTGAAGTGCATTCTTTTTTCCGTGTTTAATGAAGTATTTCCATTTCATAACTTCCCCATTCCACAAAGCCCTTTGTTAATCTTGAGGATGCATCTTTATGCTTTAAAGCTGAAAGCAGGATTTTCTGCAATTTTTAGTTGACAGAAGAAATTGTCAGTTTGGTTTCAGTTTGGAAGTTTAAGAAGCCTAGGTCAAAGCTCTCCTTCTTGTTGGTTGGATATAGTCATGGGGAATTCTTGCCATTTCTGCTCTACAATATATCACTATATATATATATATTTTTCTACTTGGCATGTGAAAATCCACAGCTGGGTTAATAGTAATCAAGGTGGCACAAGGCAATCAAATGTGTTTGTTTCCTGACAGGTGATAAATCTGTTGAGGAGTTCATCATTAAAGTCCTTATAATCCCATTGTGTCCCTAACATATCCTGCTACTGAGCTACAGGCCACTTGTGAATGACCAGTAGAGAATAGGGAATATGATAAGTAGCTTGAATTAGCCAAAAGCAAATTACACCAGTCTAGCCTAATTTCCTCCTTTGATACAAAACTGGCATAGTGGGCTATGGAGATGTAGTATGTGTAATATACCTTGACTTTAAGCCTTGGATACTGTTGAGTGGATATCTCAGGTAAGCTTTAGAGTGCATAGCCAGCGTGTATTAATGGACTATCACAAAGATTAAATTTAATGCTTTTAATGAATTACATAGATGAGTAGATATTTCAAAGGTAGTGATGGTAGATCTGAATTTTGGGCAAACTATACTAATAACAGAAACAACATTAGATTTTCTATTATACAAAAATCTATTATAAGAAATATATGAGCAAAATATTTCATCTTGTACTTAACAAATGCAAAGATAAAAAATAAATTATGCCACAATGCCTATCAAGATTCATTGTCTGATTTTTAAAAACGCTTTCACACATTTTTGGAGGTGAAAATTTGAAATCTAGAATTTCCTTTAAATTTCCCTTTGGTATCCACCATATTTTTATCACTTTTATTTATACTGTGTTTCCCCGAAAATAAGACCTACCCCAAAAATAAGACCTACCCTGAAAATAAGACCTAGTATGTTTTTGGGAGCCAAAAAAATATAAGACAGTGTCTTATGTTAGGGGAAACACGGTATGCGATTTGTTCGTGGTTTCGTACATGAATAAATGTACATTGTTCTACATGAATATGGGAAGTGTTTTTTTTCATTAATATATATATATATATATATATGTATATATATATATATATGTATATATATTTGTTTTCATAGATTTTCACGGGTAAAGGTATGTAGGTCTTGGTGTATTGGTCTTGTCCGTGTAGGATTGAGAATACCTTGGCAGCGTTTCGAAATCTCATCCGTCATCTTCAGGCTGGTGTCTTCAGCTTCGTTCTCCTGGGAGAAGTGTGTGATCGTGGCTGTTTTTCCCTTTTAAACTCTAGAGTTGGCTGTGTTGTTACTTCTTGATTGGAAGTAACAACACAGCCAACTCTAGAGTTTAAAAGGAAAACAGCCACAATCACACACTTCTCCCAGGAGAAAAGCTGAAGACCAGCCTGAAGATGATGGATGAGATTCAAACGCTGCCAAGGTATTCTCAATCTAAGACCAATACACCAGATATATATATATATATATATATATATGTAGGTCTTGGTGTATTCGGTCTTGTCCCAGGAGAACGAAGCTGAAGACACCAGCCTGAAGATGACGGATGAGATTTCGTCGAAACGTTGCCAAGGTGTTCTCAACCTTACACGGGACAAGACCCGAATACACCAAGACCTACATACCTTTACCCGTGAAAATCTACGAAAACATATATATATATATATATATATATATATATATATATATATATAAGACCTACCCTGAAAATAAGACCTAGTGTGTTTTTGGGAGCCAAAAAAAATATAAGACAGCGTCTTATTTTCGGGGAAACACGGTAGTTGAATTTACTCTAGAAGAAGCTCCTTGTTTAGTTCTCTTTTCCCATGTCCAAGACAATTATTCCTATAAAATTCTTTGCAAGTTCTTTTATTATTTTCTTGCAACAATGTCTTTATCACACTACACATTGTACAACCTCTCTCATCCTCTTAGCAATAACTCTGTTTTTCTCATCTACAGCATTTTCATTCCTCATCCTTACACCCTGCATTTTTCATACTTTCTATCAATATAAATCCAGACACTTCTGTAGCACTCTGTAATGTGATTCTTTTAACTTTATTTTCTTCTATTCACTTCCCATTCATTTTGTGGCTAAATTAATCTATCTCCTAATACTTTTTTCCATAAAACATTCAAACATTCTCTTCTAGTTCCTCAGCTCAATTCAGCTTAACACAGCTCAACTCAGGTGTCCTTCCTTTCCTTTCCTTTCCCTCCTCTCCCCTCTACCATATGGCTCACATTTGGAACCTGAATGTGGAGTTCACCAAAGAATATCCATTCTTATTACTTATTACATCTCTGAATGGCCCAATCATTTTACTTTCTCATCTAATTTTCATCCATTATTCACATCATCCAAGAAAATAATTTTTCCACTGAATCACATTCACTCAGACTGTTGCACATTTTTTTCCTAGAACTTATCCCTATTTTTTCCTTACCAGTTTTTATTGGAGTGTAAGTTCCAACTAACAACCTATAGTTTCCTACTTTTATATGCATTCACCTTAACTTATATCACATTAATTCATTTTTCACATATATACATTTAGCCCTTTCATTCATAATTAAATACATCCTTAACTTCTTTGAATGTATTCATAAGCTTCACTTTAAAGGAACAGATCACCATTACTCAAACCTATTACTGTTTGTTCTTTATTTTCCTCAGTTTCACAGACAATTAATGTATCTATTTCCTCTTTTTTATTATATATAGTACAGTAGGTCCCTGTCCTAAACAAATTGAAGCTTCATTAAACTTTGCATTATTTACAAATAGCATAAGATATAACTCTGCTGTTCTGTCTTCTCACTCATGCCACATTGTGTGCCTCAAAGTTAAATAGCTGTGGAGTATTGCCTCTCTTTTCAGATTCTGCAGTCCAGCAAACTAGTATTTTTGTGATACTTTCCTTTCACTGGGTTAAGAACCAAACCTGATGCTTCAGTTTCCATAGTTCAAGTATTTGTTGCTGGATATTGATAAGATATTCTGAAAATGCATTAAAAGCATTTACAGTAGTTATTTACTGGTTTGGTTTTATGAAACTGTTGATAACTTTGTTAAGTGTGGCTTCCTTTTATGATACTAGGTTGTTCAAACAGAAAAAAAAGGGATTCGTGCATTTGAATCTGCAGCAGATTTCTTCCTAAAATTTGTCCTTTGCCAAGTCTGGAGCCTTGAGTTTGCTTGGGCTGAAGGCAATTGTCTAGACTCTAGAGTAAAGTGGTAATGCCATAGTTAGTCCAAAAATGCTTGCCCCTCTCTAAGATTTTTTCTTTCAAAAGGCAACTAGACAAGAAAGTCCAGTTTCCTTTTGAAAGAAAGCACTTTTGGGACAACCATGATCTAGATGACTGAGAATCTCCATTGACATTTGCCCCTCTCTAGATCAGTGGTGGGATTCAAATTTTTTTTACTACCGGTTCTGTGGGCATGGCTTGGTGGGCATGGCAGGGGAAGGATACTGTAAGAACTCCAGTCAGAGGTGGTATTTGCCGGTTCTCCAAACTACTCAAAATTTCCGCTACTGGTTCTCCAGAACTGGTCAGAACCTGCTGAATACCACTTCCGCTCTAGATTCAAGAAAGAGAAGCAGAGCTGCAGTTTTATAGCAGAAACTGAGTGACTGGATGGTCCTTTTGGTATCACCCCACTCTTCTCTCTCTCTCTCTCTCTCTCTCTCTCTCTTCCAAATCCCCAAAAGATGTTGCATGAGCCTTGGTGGCTCAGGCTGTTAATTGCCTGCACTTAAGTTCCAGCTGCCTACAACTGCTGTAGGCTCGAATCCCACCAGGCTCAAGGTTGACTCAGCCTTCCATCCTCTCGGGGTAGGTAAATTGAGGACCCAAGATTGTTGGGGGCAATTAGCTGACCTTGTAAAAATGCCGCTTAGTAATAAGCAGGCATATACAATGGAATGAAGGCTATTGCTGAGCACACTGGGTTGCATCCCAAAAATTGTACGCCGCCCTGAGTCTCCGGAGAAGGGCGGCATATAAATGTAATTTAAAAAAAAAGGCTTATCTTTAAAGAAACAAAAAGAAGAACAAGTTCTTGATTTAGCACATGGGCACTTTTCACCATAAAATGGTACACAGACTTCCGGCAATGTTATAGGGGGCTAATGGCTGTGCCAACCTTCAGTTCACACTATGCACGCCTGTCATTTCAGATGTGAAACTCTAAGAAAATCAAGCTCACCCAGCTGCTTATGGACCAACTGTGAGCCCTCCTTTTGATTACACTGCCTTAGTCTGATGTCACATTCTATATCTCTATTTTTTTTAAAAAAACCAGGCATTTCAGACATGAAACAGCTTTATTTTCATATAAATTGCAGTAAAAGAGTGATTGGGCTTGGGATCCAGGATACTTGTAAAGAGGAAATTAATATTGTTATATACTGTAAGACAAGCAAAGAGAACAATTTTAAATACTTAGTAGGAGCAAGTTTCATTAAATGCAGGGGGACCCCTGAGTAAAACATGTCTAAGATTGCACTGTTACACTCCTGTTTTTGTGATAACACTAATTATTACTTATACATACTTATGTTTACTATTCATTCCAAGAAATCGTACCAATCAGAGGATAACTGGGGTTCAGGTACTTAGACACATACATTATTTAGATTTTAAAAAAAACTTATGTGAGAAGAAAGCAGCTCTAGGTCATACAAATCTTTTCTCTTAAATGCAAATGAAATTTCACTATTCTCCCCATTAGCAGACATCTCTTGTTGGTAATTTGTATTCTTTTCTTTTGTTCACATCCATAATGAATGCTGAGCACAGGCAGAACCTGAGCTTTGAGATGCTTTCACTTTTGTCTTCCTCCCCAAAGCTACAGAGGATCAAAAGGACATAAATTGGCATTCAATATACCAAATGACTCTTGCTTCTTCTTTTAATTATGTAACTTAAAAAAATAATCAGTTTTGGTAGACAAGTAGATTTAAATTCTGCAAGAGCAAAACACCAACGATGTCCTCATTGTGTTTTCTCGGGTCATAAACCTTTCTCTATGGAATGGTCCAAGCTGCAATGCTTTATCGGAAGTGTTCCTTTGGGAAATTAAGTATGTCCTGTTCCATATGGTTTTCTATTTCTCAAGTGGAAGACTTTTTTCCCCTTCCCCCTGTCTTATTTTACCTGTTTCAGAGGTCTCATCAAAATGGATATCTGCTTTTAGCTACCTAACGCCTTTCTGATTTTGTTTTTGTTTCTGATTGACAGGTGCAAAGACGCCAAGTTTTGATTTGTTAGATTGTAGTTTTCTTCAGTGTCTCTCTACATTTGTAGTTATCTGCCTGCTCATTCTAAGAAAATAGTCAATTATCTAAAAGATGTATAACTTGATTTAGGCAGAGCAGTTTCCAAAGGCAGAAGCATGGAACAACACTATGTGTAAAAATTTCCTAGGTTCAGGGTGGGAATAGTTGTGAGGTTTGGGGTGGAAATGTTTTTTTTTCTCAGCCTGTTTTATCATGTTCCTTTTTTATATTAGTAGTATTCATCTGTGGTGAATTTACATATTTAAGTGAAGTTCTGCATATAATAAGATTAGTGTCTTTAGCACAGCTGTAATAATTTGATGAACAATAAGTGGGGAAGTGAAAATCCTCAGACAAAAGTTTCTTTTTGTCATGAATTGTTGCTCCCCATTCTTCATTTAAGAGAGAGAGTGTGTGTCTCTGTGTGAGAGAGAATGATTTGTGTCTGTGAAGGTTAGAAGAGGCTGACTGTGCTGGAACTGACTGCAGTGCCTTTTTGATTATTCATGGACAGTAATAGAAGGCACTTAAAAAGAACAATGAAATTGCTTATTTTTTTGTGATGGGCCATCTGTTGAATTGTTTTGTGTAACAATCGCACAATAGTATCTATGTCATATCGTTCTATTTTCAACAGCAGCTGATGATGTATACTTGGCCACTTGTCCTATTTTCTAAAAGTCCCATGACCATTTAAAGTCACCTCTGTGAACCTTTTCTGGAAAGGTAATAGAAATGTAGAGCAGCTGGTGTGTATTTTCTTTCCTGATCTTCTGGCAGGTCTGTGTTTCAAACTAACAAGCTTTTTAAATCTTAAAACTGGAGTTTTAGAATGGAAGTTAACCAGAATTGTTCAGCAGTCTGGAATAAAGACTTGTCTTGAGAAAAGATTGCTACATACTCCCTGCTTATTATTTCCTGTCCCACCCACATTTTTTTCTTCAAGTGACAACATGGAATCTTTTGCCTTTGAACCAACAAACCTCTCTTCTAACTAACAAGACCAAAAAAAAAACCTCAAAGCAAATTGGATGCAGCTTTGTCAATTGTACAAGTCAAGATTTGCTTTTGACAATAATAGTATTGTCTTCTTCAGGTCACAGATATTGCTGATGCTATGATTCTCAAACAGCTTTTTGAAAACCTGTTCCAAAACGGTGTCATCGTTGTAGCCACATCAAACAGGCCACCAGAAGGTAATAATGAATAATATGCTGATCCTGGATTTTTCAATGAAAGTACAGTTAAGATATCTTAAATTGACTGTACGTGTGATCTGTTTCCGGTTAACATCCATCTTTTACCAGGTTCGCACTTTTAGGTGTTACATTAAGATCTAACTCTATGTCATACGTTAAATTCTTTCTTGGTTTCTATTAAAAGTCATAAAAATAAATGATATTAACGTGCATTGAGTGGGATCTAAAGTAGAAAGACCTGCACTTTCAGAAAGACATTTTCTGTTAGCATAGTTCTCTTTTTCTGAATGAAAGTCCCTTCAGTTCCTGGAGTAATCAAAGGTAGATTCAAGTACTCTTTCTTTAAAGTGTTCAAGAACCAATTGTCCTTTGAAACAAAAAGGTAAGAAATAGAAGTAGCAGGGCAGAGTAGTTAGAGCGGAAGAAAAACAGAGTTAACAGTACGTAGCTTCTCCCTGTACAAAGGGAAAGGAAGGCGTGTATTGCCCATAACTCCTTAAAAGACATATAATTAAGATAAAATAGGAAAAAGTAAATTATGCTTAGGAAAATAGCACAGCAAATGCAAAGTATTATAGAATATTTAATCTGAAGTCAATAATATTCTAAAGCAAGTACACAGAAAGACACAAAATGTGTGGGTATATTTATTTATTTATTTATTTATTTATTTATTTATTTAATTGGATTTATATGCCACCCCATCTCCAAGGGGACTCAGGGCAGCTTACACACAATATATAAACAATAAATACGTCTTTATCAAATTCAACCCAATTATAAAATCAATTAAAATACCCTTGAATTAAAATCCCCAACCCTGCTCAGTCCAGGCCAGCCTGCACAAACAGCCAAGTCTTGAGATCACGGGCGAAGGAGGCAGGTCCGGGGCCAAACGCAGCTCTAGAGGTAGCTGATTCCAAAGGGTGGGTGCCCCCACAGAGAAGGCCCTCCCCCGGGGGACCGCCAACTGACATTGTCTGGCCGACGGCACCCCCAGGAGGGCCTGCCTGTGGGAGCGTACCGGGCAATCGGACCTCGATACTGGTAGGAGGTGCTCCTGCAAGTACCTTTTGACTTGTATGCCGCCACTTTCCGAAAAGGACTCGGGGCGGCTCACAGATAAAAACACAGAACAATAAATTATCTAAAAAGAAATTAAACTAGACAAGCCAAAATACAACTATAAAACCAAATTAAAATCGAATTTAAAACCCACCCTCTGCCCCAGGAGATCAGTCCAGCCCAGCCTGTAAAAACAACCAGATTTTTAGATCACACCGGAAAGAGGAGAGATCGGGAGCCAGCCGGAGCTCAACGGGTAGCTGATTCCATAAGGTGGGGGCCGATACAGAATAGGCCCTTCCCCGGGTCACCGCCAGCTGACATTGTCGTGCGGATGGCAACCCGAGGAGTCCCAACCTGTGTGCTCGCACAGGGCAACCGGTATTTGATATCGGCAGGAGACGCTCCCGCAAGTACCCTGGACCCATGCCATGAAGGACTTTGAATGTTAACATCAGAACCTTGAATCGCACCTGGAGAGCAACCGGCAACCAATGCACCTCATGCAGGAGGGGCGTAACATGGGAGTATCGGGAAACTCCCATCACAACCGCGCCGCATTCTGCACCAGCTGGAGCCTCTGGATGGTATGCAAGGGCAGTCCTACATAGAGAGCGTTGCAGTAGTCGAGTCGGGACGTAACAAGTGCGTGAGTGACCGTGCGAAGGGCATCTCGATCCAGATAAGGGTGGAGCTGGCGAACCAGCCGAACCTGGGCAAAGGCCTCCCTGGCCACGGCTCCCACCTGCTCCTCCAAACTGAGCCGTGAATCCAGGAGAACCCCAGGTTCGCCCTATCCACAGGGGGTAACACCTCTCCCCCTATGGCCAAAGGTGGAATATACTCACTGGAGCGAGATGCCTGTATGCACAGCCACTCAGTCTTGGCCGGATTGAGCTGTGGTTTGTTCCTGCCCATCCAGATCTGTACCGCATCCAAACAACGGGACATCACAGAGAGGGCATCACTGATTTGGTTTGGGGTGGAGATGTATAACTGGGTATCATCAGCATACTGATGATACCTCACCCCAAAACCCTGGATGATCTCGCCCAGCGGCTTCATATAGATGTTGAACAGGAGGGGTGAGAGGACCGACCCCTGCGGGACCCCACACGTGAGAGCCCTTGGGGCCGACCTCTGCCCCCTGCCAACACCGATTGCGAACGCCCCAAGAGGTAGGAGGAGAACCACTGCAAAACAATGCCTCCCACTCCCAACCCCTCAAGGTGCCGCAATAAGATACCATAGTCGATGGTATCAAAAGCCGCTGAGAGATCTAATAGGACCAGGACAGAGGAAAAACCTCTGTCCCGCACCCTCCAGAGATCATCCACCAGTGCGACCAATGCCATCTCTGTACTGAACCCAGGCTGGAAGCCCGATTGATAGGGATCTAGATAGTCCGCTTCATCCAGGAAAAGCAGAAACTGTTGAGCCACCACACTCTCAACAACCTTTGCTAAAAAACGAAGGTTGGAGACTGGACAAAAGTTGTTCAATACGGCAGGGTCCAGGGCAGGATTCTTCAGGAGAGGTCTCACCACCGCCTCTTTCAAGGCGGCGGGGAAAGAGCCCTCCTTTAACGAAGCGTTGACTACTGCCTGGAGCCAGCCGCACGTGACCTCCCTGGCGGCATACACCATCCAGGAAGGGCACGGGTCCAATAAACGTGGTGGAACTCAAACGTTGCATAATCCTGTCCACTTCATCCTCGGAAACAGGATCAAACTTATATAAATATATCATCAAATTATATATTTATATATGTTTTATAAGTTGCCTCCGATCTCAGCTATAAGCTGCTTGGGCCATTCACAATAATAGCCAGTGAGAATGCAAGAGGAAATAATAACAGAATTCATTAACCACTTAAGCATTTTGCATTTTTCTCAGAATTATGCTTTCAGCAGTCTAGTCCACTTCAGTTCATGAAAGATTATACCATAATATATTGTTTAGTGTTTAAGGTGATGTAAAACTATCATCTGAAAGTAGTGTCCTGTTTGCTGATGGCTAGAATGGGATGGAAACCGGTATCCTTTGAAATATTATTACAATCCTATTCCCAGCATACAGATAATTGAACTACTCATTCAACTACAGTTTGAAGTTATAACGGTGCTGAATGAGTAGTGGTTGTGACCAGTCCTCAAAGTTCCAGCCATCCCAGAATCCCTCCAGTCATGTGATTGCAAGTTGGATGCTTGGCAGTCAGCTGACATGATGGTTGCAGCATCCACATGACCACATTTGTGACTTCCCTGTCAACTTCCCACAAGCAAAGTCAATGATCCCACAATCCTGGGGATCTCATGCCTTGTAGGATGTGTCAGCCTGCACTGTCATGCAAGAGTGGCTGGCCTGTTATGCTCATGTAGTGCTGCAGCATCCACCTGTGCCCTCTCCTTCACCTGGAATTAGCCATCTCTGTGCTCACACTGCACTGACTATATGCACACCATCCCCTTCCATGGTACCAGTGAAACCCCCCTTCCCAACCTGGCCATGCCTGTAGTATGGCCTGCACTTAGCTGCCTGCTAATTGGCTTGAAAGCCACCCTGGAATTGCAACTTCTGCTAGCTTTCCCATTGATTTTTCTCATTGGAAGCCAGCATGAAGTTGTGAGGAGGTCCTCCCTTAACAACTATGATCCTTGCTTAACAATGACAATGGAGAGTAGTAGGATTGCTTTTGCTAAGGGATGTGGTTACATGATGTCACACTTTACAATTGCATCACTTAGTGGTGGAAATTCTGGCCCCAGTTACCATTGTTAAGTGAGAACCACCTGTACATCAGTTTTGAGCTTGCTGATTCAGGTTGTTGGAAACTAAAGGGCTTGCCACTGAACTAGACCTAAGCCAACTACTAGTGCTAAGTATATTTGTAAGTTAACAGCTGCTATGCATCACTGGTTGGAATGAAGTCTCTACTTTTATGTAGTATGTTATTCTGCCTGATTTTTTTTAGCCTATATAGTTTTACTATCTTAATTAGATATGTTTCAAAAATCTTAGAAATATTTCTATTTCTATTTTATGTTTCAAATTTATATGCCATTCTTAAAAGCATAGTTTAATAATTGAGTCCAGTCATTAAAAATAAAATGGTGTGTTATCTTCATCAAACTGAATTATAACTTGTGTGTAATTATACACATCAAATTGTGCTTTGAACATAAACAAGAATCATAATAGTTGCTGAAGAATTGGCATGCAGTAATGTGACCCTAGTGCTTCAATTCTGCCAAGTGGCAATGCTGCTCTTTTCTGTTTATATATGCTTCTAAAACTCGTGTGTGAAACTGTGCATCACCCGGCAAAACTTTTTCAACCCAGATACCTCGAACGGACTTGCTTACAGAGTGTGTCCAAAATCTGGGGACCTGTGACTCCCATGGAATTGAAATTTGATAAATTAAAAAAATATTTTATGACATAAAATTACCATTAAGCATTTTATGACACAATACAAAAGTCATAAAACATTTCCTGTAGTCAACTCCTGATGTTTGACTGTGCTCTACTGACCATGTCAACATGGTCTACTTCAAGGCAGCCTCATCTTGGAAATACCTCCATGAATTTTAAAGAATTTTTCCAGTACATTCGCAGCTCTGTCATTGTGGAAGGCGTTGAGGAATCTGGTGTCTCTGAAATTGATGACCCAAATGGGTCATAGGTTATCTAATACAGTTAAACCTGTTACACTCTAATGAATGCAGCCCTAGAGTACATATTCATAAGTTTTGCTCTTGATTTATGAGGGCATAAATCCAAAACCTGTAGAAAGTCTTAATTTAAAAAAAAAATTATTTATTTATTTGTATCTTGTTTTTATTATTTTTACAAATAACGTTTAGCCAAATGATGATAGTGAAGAGTATCAAAGAATACTCTCTCAAACCAGAAGATGCAAGACATAGATATGGAGTCAGGAAACCCCTGAAAATTGCAAACTTGAGTGAGAAGCAAAGGCTGACCATCAATGACTTCAAGAGTTTCCTTGCCTGACATTATTATTCTTTCCTAGCACTCATTATTACTTCTGTCTTCCCCTAAGTCATGTTTATAATGGCTTGATATTAGAAAAGCATCAGAATTGCATGCTTGATGTCAAAAACAGAAAAGAGACATAAGACTCCTCCAAATTCCTTAATTATTTTTCTTGGGATCACATAAGGTTATTAATAAATTGAAATTGTGTTCAGTATCAATATATTTATAGTGCTTGATAGTGAACTGTTGAAACCACTGTCTTTTCCAACTACTTGTGATCTGTATTTAGAACTGGATTATAAAATATTCTTTAATATGTTAGGTTGCCATGTAAAGGAATAAATTATAAGCAAAAAGTTGAGGATCTAATCTGCCTACAGCTGTTCCTGGTATCTAAAGCTTTTATATAGATACAGCCTGTCCCAAATAATGTACCAAATCTGGTAGATGATGATATCTGGATACTTAATTGATTTAAATTTAGGATATATTCCCAAGATTTGGAATGTGGTTTCTGTTCCAGAAGTCAGCATGGCTATCAAATCCCTGAGAATACAGGTTGTCCTTGATTTAAGACTGGTGGCTTAGTGACTATTCAAAGTTACGATGGACCTCCCTAGGGATACTTATGACCCAGTTCCGAAGTTCCAATAGTAGTCCCCCCCTCCCAGTCACATGACCGCATGTTGGATGCTCAGCAATCAGTCCATGTTTAATGGTCATTTGCAGCATCCCATGATCACGTGATCGCAGTTCACAACAGTTGTGCTGAAAATCATTTATTTCCAGTTTTCAGCAAAATGGCCATAATGAACAATGGGTTGACTTTATGACCACAGTGTTTGCTTAATGACAATCACAAAAAAGGTCATGAAATCAGGTTGGTGAGGTGGGTGAACCACTTTATAATAATCATGCCTAATGACCATGATGGTAGATTCCATTCCAGTCATTACTTACTACCTGCAGTAAGTAGCTATGTAATTTCCCTTTTTCATTTTCATTCTTTTGACTTTTATTGGCCAGTTTAAATTACTTGTTTTTTGCTGTGGGACTGCAGGTAAGACCTACAAAGTGCATTTTATATTTCACTAGCCGATAACCTGGTGTTGCCCGGGTATTTATTTATCCCAATAAATAAGAAAGGAAAATTCTGTAGTCAGGACTCATGCTGTTGTACGGTCTCTTGCGTAGCGTCGCAAGTCTTCTATTCCCCTCCTTGGGAGTTAGTTGTCTATGCAGGTGTTTCATTTTTTTGATTGCACTTGGCCAAACTCCTGACATTTCCTTGGAGGGCTGAGAGGGAGCCCCCTTGTGGAGTACTGTGAAGCCATTACCATAGCAAGTCCACTGTGCTGTACAGTAGAAGCCATTTTAAGGCACACACACACCCCAGGGGTGTTAGGGATGTCTTACCTCCACAGTGTTTCCAGAGGGTAAGTCATCTGTGTACCAAGTTTGGTTGAAATTGCTCGAGGTGTTCCAGAGTTATACTGGAACATACACACACACACGTTTTTATATAGATAGATAGATTATTACCTATTTCAATATACCTTGCTAGCCTATTTATTCTTATAGTAATGTTTGCTCTTTGGGATGTTTGGTTGGAGAACACAACCACATTTAAATATACTAAGAATTGCTTGGTTGTAAAAGTTAATTTATATATCCTGTGTGTGGATGCTGGCTGCATCTGTAATAGCAGCCTGGTAGTTTTATCTCTACCCAAGGCATAAGTAGAGACAGATGCCTTGGATGGAGACAGAACTACCAGACTTGCTTTCTGAATGCCAAAGATTGTGCTATTACAATGCTCCATGCCATTTTAATTATTTATTTTTGTAGCATTTTTGCAAAGAAAATGCTACAAAATAAGGCAATGATAACAATGTACAGTAAATACAATTGCATTTTCTATTTTTTAAGAAAATTTGGTGCTCTGTACTTTGTGGAAATAATAACTTTAATTTTCTTGTATGTTACAGTATCTCCCTACCAATCTCTGATACGTTTATAATATTAGCAATTGTGTTGAAGTTGATATAATGCTTCTGCTATCCATTATATCATTTTTAGTTCAGAGTGAAATTAACAATGTTTTTTTTTCTTTTTGGTCCTTGAAATAAGCAATATAATAATAGAGAATTTTAGGAAAAGGATGCAGCAAAGATAACACAATATGTTTTCTTTCAGATCTCTATAAAAATGGGCTCCAGAGAGTTAACTTTGTGCCATTCATTGCTATACTAAAGGTAATAAATATATTTTTAAAAAACTATTTTTAAAAAAGTTAGTAAGCATTAGGGAAGATATGTAAGCAAGCATGAAAAATCCAGAAGAAGGAATGGCAAGTAAAATATAGATGAATAAACAAAGAGCTATAATAGAGATAAAATTTTCAAGTATAACATTACTAGTAAATAATTGAATGTATTCTATCACTTTAGCAGAGTAAAAATCACTATTAAACTTTAAACCAAAAATGAATATCAAGAATTGTGGTCAACACAGTATGAATCATATTGCAATCCATTTTACTAAATATCTGTTCTATTTTTGATACCTTGTGAAACCAAAATGTAAATTCTATACATTGAGAAACCCACATTTCTTGATGTGGTATAAATCTGTGAATTACTTTTAAAAGGGGGCATTAATTTAGGCATCAATGTGTATTTCCATAACTTAGTAAGCCATTCTTCCTTTGATGGGATCAGATGATCTTTCTGGTAAAAAATAATATAATATCCTTGAAGCATTTATTTTTGTTAACATGGCTTTGTTTTTGCTTTCTCTTTTTTTTTGTTGGAGAACTAACTTTTAAAAAGTTACTACAGTGAATATGGCTCCCCAAATCCCTGTTTTCTTATTAAATGCAAAAGAAGCAAGGGAGAAAGAATTTATATAACTGTGCGGTTGGTTTAATGCATGGCTAGATTGTGGCTTCCCAAATTTCATTGACTACTTCTATGTTTAAAATACTACCAGGAATGAGAAGGGGGAACTTACAGCAGATCAGGTACAGATGGTCCTTAACTTACAACCATTCATTTTAGTGAGCATTACGACCATTGCAGCATCCCCATGGTCAGTGTGATCAAAATCTGGAAGCTTAGCAACTGGCATGTATTTATGACTGTTGCAGTGTCCTGGTGTCATGTGATCACCTTTTGTGATCATCTGACAAGCAAAGCCAATGGGGAAGCTAGATTCAGTTAAAAATCATGTTACTAATGTAACAACTGCAGTGATTCGCTTAACACCAATGTTAAGAAAAGTAAAATGGGACAAAACTCACGTAACAATGGAAATGTTGGGCTCGGTTGTGGTCCCAAGTCAAGAACTACCTATATTCAGTTCCAATTCATTTAAATGAGGCCTCATAAAAATTCAATGTAAACTCAACAGGGTCTCACACAGGTTTAAGAGACCTAGCATTGGATTCTTTTGTTACAGATTGCTGATGACCTAATATAATAATCTAGTATAGATTATTGGGAAAATTGTGTTTTTTCCAACTCTGATATTCAGCAATGTGCCTCTGAAATATATCTATCTATCTATCTATCTATCTATCTATCTATCTATGTACAATGATTTTTTTAAAAAATTACATTTATATGCTGCCCTTCTCCGAAGACTCAGGGTGGCTTACAATTTTTGGGATACAACCCAGTGTGCTCAGCAATAGCCTTCATTCCATTGTATATGCCTGCTTATTACTTAGCAGCATTTTTACAAAGTCAGCTTATTGCCCCCAACAATCTTGGCTCGTCAGTTTACCTACCCCAAGAGGATGGAAGGCTGAGTCAACCTTGAGCCTGGTGGGATTTGAGCCTACAGTAATTGTAGGCAGCTGGAACTTAAATGCAGGCATTTAACAGCCTGAGCCACCAAGGCCCTTGGTGTATTTTGATCAATACAAAAAATATCAGTAAATATATTATATAGGAAATGGTATTGCATTTATATATTTGAATCTTTCTTTGAAAATTATTGAGATTTTAAAATGCTTTATTTGGTTGAATCGTCTCCATATAAAGTAAAGTGATTAAAGGGATAATATTTTTAATAAGTGCTCCCTACAGTCAAAGTAATCAGCAGCACATGATTTCTATGGATGATATAAATTCATGAAATTGTGTAGAAGATGATAAAGTCTGCAACCACTTTTGTATTAACTGAAATCAGTGGGGCATCTTTTTTCTGAGTTAGCTTATTAAGTCGATTGTCACCTTTCATTTGTGGGACCCAAATAAACCATCTGTGGGGGGGAGGGTTCTTTAAATTTTATGTTTTGTGGTCTGTATAATGACCTAATTTCAATTGAGCTCTGGCTATTCTTGAAGTTCTCCTTCATCTCTTATTATCGTTTAAGTAGTAGCAATGCAGTTGCATATTTCCCTGGAAATCAGTTGTGTTTCATTTTATGAAACTTGTCTTTGAATACATTTTAGATTAGGTTATTGGCTTGTTTACAACAGTGCTGGCTTTATCCCTACTAAATTATTATTTTTATGGTCTGAAACTTGTTAGGGATAATAAAGTATATTTAACTACCATTCTGTTGGGTCAAGAATGGTTCTCTCTATAACAGCCTGGCAAATTCTGAGCCATTTGAGGGCAAAATCGCATCTTTTAGCACCAGTGAGAAAATATAAAATGTTTCTGATTGTGTGTTCTGCCTTTGTCGGGCCACCTGTGTAAGGCTGAACAAATTTGTTTCTTCTGATTTCTTTAAAAAAGTCATTCTGGTGATTAAACTGATTTGTCAGTTAATTCTGTTCTAAGGCGGCGATAGCCTAGTAGCTTTCAGTACACTGAATAGTCTAAAGTTGCTTTTGTGGTCAGTGTCAGCACCCTGACCTCTGCTAAGCTGTCACCTGAGTCAGAATTCCTGGGATTAAGTCTTTGATATTGTGATGTCTTCACTTATCTATTGACTTTTTCAGTGCTGAAGATGTTAGGCCTTTTGATTTCTTTCTTAGTGAGAAGCCAAGCAAGTCTTCAATAGAAGTCTTTCTTTCCCAAGCTTTGGCAGTTGTAGACTCTGTCTTTCTCTTTTCTCTGTATTAATTAAATGGATTACTTTTGGGATATACAATGCAGTTCCGTTGTTGGGAATCACTGGGCTTAATATAATAATAAAAAAGAGGCTCTGTGTGTCTATACACATGCAGGCATACATACACTCATGAACATAATAAAACGTTAGAATAGGTTTTGACTTAGATCCATGTTAAACTACATAGCCCTGTTCTGCGACTGCTTTTAATGTGATCTCATCTTAAGCATTTTGTCTAAAAGCATCTATGCTTTAGCCTACAAAATTAGAACACCAGACTTTCATTTGCTCCTCTAAAAGGTTTCCTATAGAATGGGAATCAAGAGCACACTGAATACATTTATTCATTTTGTCTCTTCTAGAACCACAACACAAATTAAATATTCAAGAACCAGGCAACAGTTTTTAAAACATTTGGATTCAATGAAGTTATTTTGAAACTATAGAAAAGTAAATTGCGTCTGTATATAAGGGTGTATGAAAGTGCCAATTATTTTTCCCGGGCCATTGTTTGGCCGTTCTTCATTTTTCAAAACAAATTGTCCCCTAATGTTAAAATAATTGCGGCAAACTCTTAACATTCTCTTCCCTTTTTATTTTAATATTAATGACTCCTTTAATCCTGCTTCAGCAAATTAACTCTTTGGTTCAAACAAGTTACGCACATTTTGGAACAGCTACCTAATAAGTGTTTTCTTCAGGTATTGGGATGTGTTTGCTTAATTAGCATATGGCACTTTTCTTTGCTTGCAATTCAGTGTGAAATAAAGCTGAGCCCCATCTTTCTGTATAGCCCATTCCCCAAAGTCTCAGCCAGTTAATAAAGTTTGTAAGGGCTTTATCACAGGCTCCAGGAAGGTCCACAGAGAAGAACATTAATCCAATAAACATTTCATTGAGCTCATGAAAAGAAAGCATCAGGAGAAGAGAAGCTCCTGAAGAAGAAAAGCATATCATTGGCCATTTTCTTCATGCAGAATTGTTAGAAATTTGCCAGATTAAGAAAAAGAGTCTTCAAATTTAGCAGCTAAATTGTGTTACGAATAATGGGAATAGTTTGAACCTTACGTGGTGAATATTCAAAAAAGCCACAACTGTTTTCTTCAAAGACTTACTGTGGAGCTGGATGGACAGGGCAAGAGGAGGTTGTGAGAAACCCAAATAGCAAATAACGGTAGTTGAAAGTTGAGGGAGGAGGGGAGGAATAGATAATTAGGTATAATTAGTGTGTATGAATTGTTGTCTCCCTGCCCTTGGCTTGAATAAATTTGGAAGGAACAAATCCAAGTGGCAAAACTGCTTTGATGTAAGAGGAGTCATTGTGGCTTGGCAGCATAAAGGCAGTGTTTTATACTTCTTTCATAATGGTTGTGATACAGAAAGGCTGAATGCACTGTGCACCCCCCAACACCCCTCCCCTCCCAGTCTGCTTTACAGCAAGGACTTTTGGGTCCCTTGAAACAAAATGCAGCAGAAGTTTTCAGTTGTGGGTAATGAGGTACTGGACCTCATCAGAGTTAGGCATAAGCCACCCTTAGCCTTTGGCTTAGATCTTAATCACTTTTGTATTGTGGGAAAGCTAGTTTCCAAAATCAACACGTCTTTCTTCATTTTTTTTCTACCCTTCCTGTTTGAATCTTTGGCAAAAGGAAGGACCAATGCAGAAAAGTGCAAGTCCGAATTTAAAGAGTGGAAATCTAGTGAGAATATTTCATTCTAAGTAGAAGTACATCAGAATAGTGTATTTACATACTTGTATCGGTCAAATCTTTTAATATCTGACAGTTTTATTCTAACGTATGCTATTGACCATATTCACTTCTACTTATTTGAATAATCTTAAGAAATCTGAAAATAGATTTCTATATGCTCCTTGTGTGAAAAAATGTGAATACTTTTATGGATAATTCAAAATATCCCATCAAAGATCAAGATTTGATTTACATGTTGTACCTGAACCAAAAAAAGTCCCAAGAAATCTTGAAAATACAAAGTACCTTATAGTTGCATTTTTTTTGTTTTTTACATTGCAAATTTTACAATCTTTGCTAATATATTAATTGCTATTAATATATGCTTCTATGTAGGAACAATCAGCAAAATATCCAATTAGAATTAGAAAGTAATTCAGAAGCTAAATGTATTCAGCTGAGATTCCAGAGAACAAATACTGTTTTGGAAAAGAAACCTTTTTCATTCTGTACAGACCTGTATTATTTTAATATATAAGGAATAAATCAATCAATTGAACTATTAAACAATAGTTCAAGCAATTTGAAAACTTTCTGCAAATATCAAGAAATGCTAATATGATTTAATTAGCCCACAGGGGACATTATTTTTCATTTTGTCATCAAACTCTGCAACTTAGCAAACAGAGCCATCAGCTTGCTTTGTATCTTTCTTAGCTCAAAGATTTAATCCATTTAGGATGTCTTTTTAGATTTCTGGTGTTCAAAAATATAGAACTAAACTGTTACATTAAGGAATGCCATGAGTTTTTCAGCATGAGTTTGCCATGCTTTAGAGTTGCTGTTATTAGGAAAAGCAAACGAGTGTTTCATTTAACCCTTTGAGGGCTTATTATATAGAACAAGTAGCCTTTTGTACTTGAAGTTGTACACTCTGAAAAAAGCAACACCTGAATATCTCTGAAGCTTGGATAATTACGCCCAATTGTGTTTTTGCTGGTATAGGTCACAGGAAATTCACTTGGGGTAGAGTCTCTACAAAGCTAAGATATATGCAGATTTTCTGTTGTTGGATTGTGTAAAAATTATTTACTGTTAATACTTGCATAAAGGTTAGAAAGGTTGATGAAGTGATATTTAGTATTGCTTTACTATTCACTGTGTGTCAGGATGTAATTATGACTGATTCATGGAACTGTCTTCGGAACGAACCATCTTTATTAAAATGCTGATCAAGATAAGAGCTGACAGTAATAAAGAATAGAACATTTTAGTCTTGTTGCTTTTCAGTGATTGCTAATTACCCCAGAGGTCATGTATAGTGCCTGGGAGGATTCATTGACATTATTTTCTTTTAAGTCTGCTGTTTGAACAACATCAGAACATGAAGACAAAGACTAAGTGCACATTGAACAATAGTTTGACCAAGTTCTTTATTTCACAAAATGCTGGATGATTCTTCTTTTTCTGTTTTTTTTTTTTTGGTTATAGAGATGTATGTTCTCCTGAGAAGGGAAAAATCTTTATTTTAAAGAACTTTTACCTTAATTATATCCATCACAGTCATCACAAGGTCACATGCATGAGGAGGAAACAATATATTGCTACTCTCCTATTGTTTGCCATGAGCAAAGCATAACATAATCTTTTTCCTGTGACTTTGGTTATCATATAAATCAGAATCTTTGGTCTTTTGATTAGGTTAAAAGATGCATTTACCTACTACACTCAGGCTGAGCTTTTGCTATGTGTAGAATTGAAGTATGTGACCACCAGTTATATTTTAAGTCCAAAAGAAAGAGAAGACTTAAGATTCTCAGGAGTTAGATTAATTGGTAAAAGATATGAAGGGTGGGCAATGAGGCAAACAGTGGATTAGATTAACTAGCACAAAACATGAAGGGAAATGGAAGGAATCAACTGGATCCAGAGTCTTATTGCACTGTGGAAATCATCCCACTTAATCGTTTACTCAGAATGTACTACTTAGTGAAAGAGAGGGAGAAACAGTATTTGCAAGTCCCACTTCCTTCAGCAGTCTTTCATTCCAAAGCTTACATGATTTAAAACAATTCTAGTGATAGAGGCAACCTTTTTCTTTGCAATAGAATTTTGTTTGACTTTATTCAATTTGTTTGGTCAGAAATACTTAAAACTCAGGAAGTATAATAGGATGTGGTTTTAATCAGCTTACTTGTTGTTTTTATGCAATAATCCATATTCAAGACAATACATAATGTCAGAACAGAAGAGTAACAAAATTAATGGATTTTTCTCTACCCCAAACTACACTAAGAATCTGGGAATGGTTGGTTATCGGAGGAAAATTTATCTCTTCACAATCATATGATCACTAACTTTTAGTCACTTATCAGTCAAACAACAACCATAAAGCTACTTTTTTTCAGGATTTACCCTGTTCCAAAACTCTTAGCTGCTGAAGCAAAAATGAGGGATCTCTGAGCTCTGCATCTAATTTGGTTATCAAGCTGACCCTTTATAGGGCCTATGGAATCTTTTCTAAAATCATTTAAAAATAATTGAGCTCAAGATAGTTTCCAAGAGCAGAATCTTATCACTAGGACTACAACAGTGAATCTTGGGAATTTGAACAAGAATTTCTTAACTATCAGCCATTTATAATATAAAAATCAAATGCATTTGAAATTTAATAGCTATTTGAATCACAATTGAGCATAATGTCTTTTCTAACGCTTTTACTGCGTTAGAAGGTTACTTACCAAAATTTCTGGAACCAGTGTCTTGCTCTCTTTTAAGATTCAGGTAGTTATTTACATTTTCTGCTATATATTTTCATCCATTTTAATCTACAGTGTTTGTACATTATACAAATTGTAATCAAAGGAATTTTGTCAATAGTTTTTCCTACAGTAGAGACAAGGAAGAGGAAGTCCCATCATAGGAGCGAATGCCCATCTACATCTACATGCATTGCCATTTCTTTAGATTAGCTCCCAAAATGCTGTTTTCCCAACCAGAACCAAAACTATACTTGTTGCCTTACAGGGTAGTAAATTCAGTAAATTTTATTTATTCCCATGGCATTTAATTCCAGTGTTTCCCATATATTCTGAACCTTCTTGATGTGTTGATCTGCATCTTGTGTTAAGTTCAAGTTAACATTGCCCACAGAGATTAAAGGAACTCTAGGGCAGTCTAAAGTATCGTAGACGACTAGGTTCCCTTTCCTTATTCTTTAATGAAGCTTGATGATCTGATTTATGCACTGCAAGATGTAAATTAAAGTCTTATTTTATTTATTGCATTATCTGTACTTTCCATTACTACTAAAAATCCAGCATCACTGACAACCAGGTTTTCTAGTCTTCTTTGGAGGGTCTTTGAAAAACTGTAAAAACATGATTGATTTTCTCTTGAAGATGTACTACTGCTGTGCTAGCACTGTTATTGTGTGCTGGTTCACTTCTGGAAAACTTGACTCTGCCTATTGACCTAGGGAATATTTGTCGCAAAGTCTCAGGCACACAATCTAGAGCAGGGGTGTCAAACTTGCAGCCTGCAGGCCAGATGTGTCACACACTGGCCATGCCCACACCTGTTTTAGCGAAGGGGGGGAAAGTCACAATACATCACGTGATGACAATGTGACGCTGCAAGTTTGATACCCCTGATCTAGAGGCTAGCAATAACAAGCCTATTCATTGTAATTATGGAAGGAATGCTATCCTTCAGGAGAAGATCAAAAATCTTCTTTCCCTTGATGAATCAAGACACAATCCACAGCACTGCTAGATCTGATATATTGCAACATAAAGGAAAACCTTTCTGTTGATATATTTGAAAGATGTCTATGTTTCTGCATGGTTAGTGTAACTAGGAATGTGGATTTTGTGATGGGACTTAACTCATTTTCTACTAATATCCCAACATATTTAAAATAAGTAGTCAGTCCATTGAGAGCCACTGCTATTTGATGGAGAAAAAATTCATTCAGTAGCAATATTAGCAATATTAACTTAAAACACCATTATGTTTGTTACTCATATAATATTTCTACCTTTTTAAGCTGGAGGGAAAGCTTTATAAATAGGTTTTGTCTTTCCAAAAAAAAAAGAAAACAATTTTTTGGGCATGCTTGTTGCGTGTGACAGAACTTTTTTAACCATCCTAATTAAATTTTAGAATATGATTGACATATTCTAAATATGTCATACTATGCCATGTAGAAGTAATAAGAGAACACCCAATAATTCATACCTTGAGGCTAAATGAGGTAAGAAGTTACAGTTCTTATCTGTGAAAGTGGAATTGTTTCTTTAGCCACTACATGCAAGTTCTGCCATTTGGCTATGCTACCAATTCAGAGGGAACAAGAGTAGGCTTTTAACACTATTAGATAAAATACAATCATATCAAGATTTTAATGTAAACCAACTGTGTTAGGATTATAGCTTTGAAAATTAAGGGTGAAAAATACAAAGACTCCTGTTAAAAGTTCTTTAGCTGCTGATTAGGAATCCCTAATGGTGATTAGTGCGTATGGAATGCAATCATGCCTGTAGGCTTTAATCAGTCCTATGATAGAGAAGTCAGTTACCCAAAGAGAGACCCAATTAATACATGTGTTGTTTCTGTTGGATGTATTATTTTTAAAAGTTAAAAAAGAATAGATGGCAGGAAGATACGCAACAAAGTACAAATCGGGGCATGGATGGAAACTTTGAAGAAAATATCAGCTTTTTATTTAGAAAATTATTATTATTATTATTTATTCGACTTGTATGCCACCCTACTCCCTAAGGACTCAGGGCGGTGAACATTAAAACAGGACAAATTTACAATAAAAAGACAAATAAGTAAACAAGCCAAATACAATTAAAAAGTTAAGAAGGTTAAAACCCTCAGACCCCCGGGTCATTCCAGGCCGGCCTGTTGAAACAACCAAGTCTTCAGGTCTCGGCGGAAGGAGCGGAGGTCAGGGGCCAAATGGAGATCCACGGGGAGCTGATTCCAGAGGGCAGGTGCTCCCACAGAGAAGGCCCTAGCCCTGGGAACCGCCAGCCGACAGTGCCTGACCGACGGTATCCCAAGGAGGCCTCTCCTATGAGAGCAAACAGGGCGATCGGAAAGTGATGCTGGCAGGAGGCGTTCCCGCAAGTACCCTGGACCCAAGCCATTTAGGGCTTTATAAGTTGTTACTAACACCTTGAAGGAAACCCGGAAGGCAACCAGCAACCAATGCAAGCCGCGCAGGAGGGGTGTAACATGGGAGTATCGGGATACCCCCATCACAGCGCGCATTCTGCACCATCTGCAACCTCTGGGTCATCCGCAAGGGTAGCCCCATGTAAAGAGTGTTGCAGTAGTCGATTCTAGAGGTGACGAGCGCATGAGTAACCATTCGAAGGGCATCTCGGTCCAAATAAGGGCGGAGCTGGCGAACCAGCCGAACCTGGGCAAAAGCCCCCCTGGCCACAGCTCCCACATGCTCCTCCAAACCAAGCTGTGAATCCAGGAGGACACCCAGGTTCCTTGCCCTATCCACGGGGGGCAACACCTCTCCCCCCATGACCAAAGATGGTACATCCAATAAAGACCGAGATGCCGGTAAGAACAGCCACTCAGTCTTGGTGGGGTTGAGCTGAAGCCTGTTACTCCCCATCCAGACCCGTACCACCTCCAGGCACCAGGACATAACGGAGAGAGCATCACTGATCTGGTCTGGGGTGGAGATATAAAGCTGGGTATCATCCGCATACTGATGATACCTCACCCCAAAACCTCGGATGATCTCGCCCAGCGGTTTCATGTAGATATTAAACAGGGGAGGCAAGAAACCCTGAGGCTAACCGACTGTGAGCTGAGGAAGGTCCCCTGTGCCTCCAGAGATCATCCATCAGTGTGACCAATGCTGTCTCCATGCGATACGGGTCTAAATAATCAGCTGCGAAGCTGCTGAACCCTCCAAGGCAGGCTTGAGGAGGGGCCTCACCACCGCCTCTTTCAAGGCAGCGGGAAAGACCCCCTCACTCAAGGAGGCATTGACAATTGCCTGGAGCCAGCCGTGTGTAACCTCCCTGGAGGCATACACCAACCAGGAAGGACACGGGTCCAATAAACACGTGGTGGAAGACAGCCTCCGCATGATCCTGTCCACCTCATCAAGGGAGACCAGGTCAAACTCAACCCAGATAGAATCCACCAGACCCGTCGCCACCCCATCATCAGACCATTGCCAATCAGAGTCCAAGCCGGCACGAATTCGAGCGCCCTTATTCGCCATATATATAATGTTTGATATTGCACTTCTTTTATGGTTTTGGTAATAAACGTAGAGCCCCAGTGTCAGCTGTTATTTTAAAAGGCATAAGAATTCCATATATGCTTTTGTGAGCAAGTTTCTGATATGCAAGTTTTATTGATACAGGTTATTTGCCTCAGAAGCGCTTTTTTTTTTTGGCCAGTACTAATGTTACGTAAGTGCTAATTTTTGTGCACGGTTTTGTTGTTGTTGTTGGGAGTATAACAAACACAAAGTTACATCGGCAGCATCTGATTATAAGAAGTAATGCCATCTTTTTTTGTTTCTCTGCTCAGAAATACTGCAACACCATCCAACTGGATTCTGGAATAGACTACAGGAAACGTGCACTGCCTGCTGCAGGAAAGCTTTACTACCTGTAGGTAGAAACTAAGACTGGCTCTGTGCATTTTATTACGGTCATAGCAACTTTTAAATGGGGAGGAAAACGGAACCAAGTTGGTCCCATAGACAATGGCTATGACATTGTTCATTCCATCAGATAATATTTCCAGTATATCCAGTAACATCTTTTTCAAATCTGTGACTGAATTAAACTAATCAGAAGGGGGGGAGGTGTGGTGCTTACAGAATGGAAGTGACAGATGGTTATAAAGCAATGAATATCCTCTTGCAAAGAGTGTTCAATTCCCTGGTAAATAAACGAGCATCTTTATTGTAGTAAAGTAATTATTTATACAAATAGGGGCTCATTTACTATTTGGTGTTAACATTTGGGGATTCAAAACTTGGTCTTATTTTGACAGAGGATCTGCTTGTATCTAGGATGTTGATTGACTTCAGAATTCTGTATTTCTGATAATGATAAAAATGAAGCTATAATAGAACTATCAGTACAATTTATCTGCATAGCTCTGATTTCTTCTTTCCCTAATGATAGTTTACTCTCAGAGCAATTTGTGAATACAAGTATATGTGATATAAAGTTGTTCCAACATCTGAAACAAAAAGTGGTTTTAATCAAGCCAATACAAAAATAAATCTTCTTCTGGCTTTTATTATGGTATTGTTTTATACGACTTTAAGGATGTAAAAATTTTGTTCTCCACTAGCAAAAAGAGCAGTCCTAATCCAGCTCTGTATTCTTTCCTTTGGTCTATCTATACTACTATTTAAATACCCTACAAATCTGTATTTTTGGTGAGCAATAAATAAGTACCTTTAATACAGGTAGTCCTCAACGTATAATTATTATTGAGTCCAAAATTAGTGTTGCTAAGTGAGACAATTGTTAAGTGAGTTTTGCCCCATTTACAACTTTTCTTGCCATAGTTATTCAGTGAATCACTGCAGTTCAAGTTAATAAAATGGTTGTTACGTGAATTTGGTTTACCCATTGATTTTGCTTGTCAGAAGGTTGCAAAAGTGGCACATGACTCCAGGACATGGCAACCATCATAAGTATGTGTCAGTTGCCAAGCATCTGAATTTTGATCACATGGTTGCAGTGGTCATAAGTGTGAAAAACAGTCATAAGTCACTTCTTTCAGTGCCGTTGTAACTTCAAACAGTCACTAAACGAACTGCTGTAAGTTGAAGATTGCCTGTATTACCATCTAACCCACCAATAGATTTCCCATAGCAGATTTTTGGAAGGAGTCATTCTAAGATATGTTGAGGCTAGGTTATATCTTACTACAGTGTAGTATATATACTGTAGATATTTGGGAGAAAGAATCTAGTTCATAGGCAAGAATGATAGGGTGCTACTTTTTATGTAGCACTCTTAATAAACATGTTTCTTATGTGTAATTTGTCCCAGATATGTTGGGATTATCACCATCAGCCCAATACATCACATTTGTCACCAAGCATAATTTGTGTGAGCATGAAAGGCTGCAATAGTAAGGAATCATGAAGGTGATGCTACCCTTAAGAGCTGGGAACCAATGTGACATTGTGGTGAAGGTGTTGGACGAAGACAAGGGATATACACAGTCCAATCTACACTCAACAGTAGAGGCCACTGGGTGACTTGGGCCATTCATTTTCTTTTTATACAGTCAATTTGATTATGGGGTTTTTTTGGAGAAAAATTAAGGAGGGAACACCATATATATGCTTCATGAGCTCCTGAATGCAAATCTAACGGAATAAATAAATAATTATGCCTCTCAGTATTGGTTATCGGGAAGTGGCCAAGATATTTTGCCATCTAAGGATGAACAGAAAAGAAGAAAATTGTTCTTTTCTGCCCTTTTCCAAGTGGTGTGAGGGAGTTAAGTTTAGATAGATAGGTACGTAGGTAGATGTGTGTGTGTGTGTGTGTGTATGTCAGTTCTGCCTTTATTATTTTTATAAATATCTCAAGGTGGCAAACTTATCATACATACATACATACATACGTACATACATACATACATACATACATAACATTTATATGCAGCCCTTCTCAGAAGACTCAGGGCGGCTTACAATTTTTGGGATACAACCCAATGTGCTCAGCAATAGCCTTCATTCCATTGTATATGCCTGCTTATTACTAAGCAGAATTTTTACAAAGTCAGCTTATTGCCCCCAACAATCTTGGGTCCTCACTTTACCTACCCCGAGAGGATGGAAGGCTGAGTCAACCTTGAGCCTGGTGGGATTCGAGCCTGCACTAATTGCAGGCAGCTGGAACTTAAGTGCTAGGCATTTAACAGCCTGCACCACCAAGGCTCCTCCTATTTTTCTCCTATTTTTCCCACAACAACAACCCTGTGAGGAGGGTTGGGCTGAGAGAAAATGACTGGCCCAAGGTTACCCAAGCTGGCTTTCAAGGCTAAGGCGGGACTATAATTTACTGTTTCTTGCTTTTTACCTGGGGTCTTAATTACTAGACCAAACTACCTGTGCTTTGGAAAAGCAGCTGCAGCCAGGAAGAAATGCTTCCTCCCCCCTCCCCCACAAATAGTCTTGGATTGCACCACAGTCCTGTATCCCACCTCTGCCACCAGTTGTGAGGGTTCTTTGTTCTCCAAGGATTGAACACACCACAGCATAGCAAATCATAGCTTGTGGTCTCGGCATTTGAATGGTTGTCCTCTTGCCTGTTTATAATAGTTGATAATAGCTGCCAATCTCCAGGCGTAGCTTCCATTTCCCAGTCTGTATGCCATTTGCTATGACCTTTCCAGAGAGGTGGGAGGGGAGGAGAGAGAGGGAGAGAGAGGGAGAGATTTTTTTCATTCTGTCTTAGCATTTGTTTGTATAAGCTCAAAAGATTGGGCGTGGGAGGGAACTCTAGATATCAGCACATCCTCAAAAACTTCAGGCTGTGGCTGTGTCCAGTCTTTGGAGACCAAAGACCCCTCACAGACAATTGAGGAAATAAAAATTGTGAATATTTCTCTACTTCCAGGAAGTAAAAAATACAATGATGTAATAGTATGTACATTGACATGGCAATTTATTGTCTTTTATCGAAAAGGCTAGCCCAGTTCAGGACATGTGTCTAAGTTTGCATAATGGATGCTGTTGAAACACAACTTCTAGTTCTACCAATGGATGTCCCAGAGGCATCTGATAGGAAATCTGGCTTGGAAATTTCAGCAGCTGCTGTTAACATTTTAAATTTTGAGCACCTTCTAAAATTTTAAGCAAAGTATTGCATAACATATTTTTTTTATTGGTAAAAAGAACTATAAATATTGGGTGACTTTTTATTAAAAGTAAAAAAGGATTTCTTTTGATAGACTCCTTGAATATATCAACTAAATTATATTCAGAAGAGTTATAGATATTCTAAATTGTCTTAGAGTTGTAATCTTGATTCTGGATGCCAGTAGCCAGCAGAAGAGAGATTGGTTTTACTCCAATCTGTTTCAAGTGTTGTGTGTGTTATGAATGCACATAATTCCAAAAGGTTCCCTCTCAGATGTCAGTCAGCTTTTACCTTTTTTGTAAGATATAGACAGGACTCTGCCTGTCTCATTGTGTGCATATATCGCATGGATGGCCTTGCTTGCATTGTCATATTAATGGAGACAGCTTGAAATGTAGAAGTCTTTCAATGAATGTAAATAAAATGAAATTATCTACCTGAGAGTTAATGTTCTCTGCTTTTTAAGTGAATTCTAAATCTAATGTTTGTATTTACAACATAACATCCTGTTCGTTCTCTCTCTGTCTCTCTCTCTTATCTGGGCAGAAAGCTAAGCAAGCTCAGGCAGCTGTTTGATGTTGGCTTCAAGTGTTATTAATTTCATATTCTATTATTCTTTTCACTGTAGCACAAGTGAAGCTGATGTGGAGGCTGTCATGGATAAGTTGTTTGATGAGCTGGCTCAAAAACAAAATGATTGTACGTAAGTTAATTTCTCTTGAAAGAGAATACATTTAGAACACAATGCCCAATCTCCACTGACCAATTAATAAGTTCTACTGCTTTATATGGGTTGATGCCACACTCAAGTGGCAGTCATTGTATCAGCATTTTGTCTAATTTATGTGTTGAATCATGTGCTATTATTCATCAAGCTATGCATTTCCTATCTGTAAGAGATGAGTTTTATAGTAATTATCCAGACAAGATTGAGTCTTTGTTCATGTTCCCATAGTAACTAGACCAAGGATTTTAAAAGTACAAGGCAGAGGACTGAGAGTGAATAAAGCATGTGGAACCATTGCAGACTTCACATTTGAAGAGCTGTGCGACAAAGTGAGTACACCATCAAGCCTGGTTGGGCTTTTCAGGTCTGTTTTGATCATATCCCTGCTCCAAATAAGCCTTCAGATCTCCTTTGAGTTTATAACAACCACCACAACTGAATTGCAAAGTAAAACTATAAATATTAACGAGATGAAAAAGCAGGTACAGGATGTTTCTCTTCAAAGTAACCTGTGATATTTAATGTCAGTGCCTTTTTAAAAAAAATGTGTTGATGTATTAATACCTCAGACTTAGCTATTTTTACGAATCAGACCAAAAGACCTCCTAGATTCTAGAACATTCGGTTTTTAGCAATGGACAATATTTTGCAAGAAGAAGGAAGACGTTTTTTGGTTTATGAAAACATCTGGCTTTTTGAACAATATGTACTGGTTGTCAAGGTGAGTGGGCAGTCACAAACCGCTACAACAAAACCTCTTTGAAAGCCAAATTGGGGAAGTTAAAGGCAGAAACATCGTTTGAACATACAGGATAGTTTAATGTTTTGATGAAACAGTCAAAGGATAGTAAAATAAATAATTTATATTCATACTGAGCCCTGCCGATACAAATAATGCCCGTTCTTCCTACCTGCACATCAGGCTAGGCAGTTTGTGTGGTTTAAAGAACCTAGCAATTATGATTTGTAAACCACGGCTTATTCAATAAAACAAGCTGACTTAGTCTGAACCCAGCCATATATCTCTCTGGATGACTTCTAAACTCCTAAACTCACCTCACTTCCGAGCTTCCTAAACTTGCTCCCAACTCACTTTCACATATCTTAGTCTCCCTTCAGACTGTGCAATTGTCTCTCCCCAAATCATTTTGTGCTGCTGAACCAGTACATTTACTGGAGATCAGGTTTTTATTTTTCTTTACTTCCTTTTTTTTAGTGAGGTTTAGGAGGGTTAGCTGCAATATAACAATTTCAATTGCCCTTCCTTCCTTCCTTCCTTCCTTCCTTCCTTCCTTCCTTCCTTCCTTCCTTCCTTCCTTCCTTCCTTTCTTCCTTCTCTGAAGAAGGCTCTGGATATGCAGAGAAAGGGCAATGTCTACTTCTTTGCTGCCCATGGTATACAAGTTGTTTTGACTGAAAAATAGGTACTGGGAAAGTAGCTTTGATGAGCACTGAGATTATGAGAGATGTTAGGGACAATCAACAGGCAGAAGTCATATCTCTCGGTCCTGTTTTTGACATTGGTACTTCAAAACCTGTAAATCTTTGAGAGAGAGTCCATTGTAACTTCGAATAGTTGATGAAAAACCAGACATAAGTTGACTGTATGCCTCCAGTGTTACCTCACTGTACAGGGGGGAAAATCCTCATGACATTAGTTCCTTTCATTTGTTCAGAAGACTGGTTCAGAAAGATTTTTCTTTAAAAAAAGAGTAATTCCTTTAAGATTTTTCTTTATGAGGTCCATTGTATTTCAGGGCAGCGTGTCTGTAAGCTCAGAAATAGAGGCTGACTTTTTCTTTAAAATATCATAAACATACTATTTTTTTTAAAATCAAAGTGTTAGAAAATGTAAGAATTGAAAGTACTAATTGAGATTAATATTAATAATATGCCACATTTTCTCCCTTGTGAGAATGTGGTCCTTTCCCTTAGGTCTGCTGATTGATATTCAGTTTCCGCTATTTTTTGACTTCATAATTATATTTGGAAACGTATGCTGTTAATACATGACTGAATTCAGACTCCTGCCAATCTGTAGTTTAGTATAAATTAACTGGTCATACATGAACAAACTGGAACAGGCTTCAGTCTTTTTGCATTTATATGCCAGAAGGACTATGAAAACATCCACTTTTTAAATCTCAATTCTATCCATCAGATTCTGATCTGGAATATTTTTTATAAGGGCTTGTCAGAGCAGCAGTTCCATGTTTGTTTCTTTCAGTCATAGTTACAGCTAAGCACAGTTACTTAAATTAAAATTACAAATCTCTGATAGGTGAGAGGTTTTTTTAATCTTTCTCCTGGTTTCATAGAAAAAAATTGAATGTAAGAGGCCAAAGCTGACAGTGGCTTGACATAATTAGTCATGGAGTTCCAAATAATTATGTAGGAAACGATGACTGAATGTGGCTGCTATATATATTTATAAATGTTTATTTGCCCATGACTACATTTTTTTGCAACAACTTAACAGCTAAGTTGTTATGGTCACTAAAAACTAGTGTTTTCATATCAGACCCATTGATTTAAGGTTTTCTTCAGTATGTGTAATTTAATTTAAAAGCTATTAATCTATGTTTATTAAAAAATTATCATGGTCTAAAATATAAATGAAGCCTACATCTGGGATTTGTAAAAAAAGAAGCCCAGAAAAATTGATAATAACATCCTTCTCTATACTTCTGTGGCTACTTCTTTAAACAACAAAACAAACTATAGTCTGTGTAGCAAATACTGCCCTCTGATGGTAGCAGCAACTTTTTAATATAATTACGCTTGAGCAGAGATTACTGTTTCCCACTAAGAACAGAGTGAACTTACTGATGCAGACTTAGTAATGATCTTAAGAATAAGGAAAGCAATACCTGTTTGCTTCCTTTTTTCCATTTATAGACGCTTCTTCTAACAATACTACTCTAAGAAAGTGTACAGTTTTTTTTAAAACAACAGCACAAACATTAGATATGCACCTATCCATATGTGTGTGTATGTGTGTGTGTATGTGTATATATACTGTATATGTATGTATGTGTGTACACACACACATATATAAATATAAACACACACATACACACACACATAAAATAAGCAACTATCATACACACACACACACACGCATACATGCGTACATACATATATACATACGATACATACATTGCTTATGGTGGAGAGAATTAGCTAATAGTAGCCAATATCAGCTCCAGCCAAATGTAAGCTCCTCCTCAGCGGACAAGGTTTTTTTTAAGTTCATGCCTGTCAGTCATCTATCAGGAATGCTTTAATCTGGATTCCTAAATTGTGCAGAAAATTGGACTTTGGCCTGAATGAATCCTTCCAAGGTTATGATTCTAAAATAAGACATGGATATGTTATAAGCGATTCTGAGTTCTATATTTTATTGATTTGTTTGCTCTTTTATTGGTATTGAAGAGGGGGGATAATCTAAAAACTGAGGGCTTGTTCACCAGCAACCTTAAGAAATGCATCTAGAGCCCTCTAGTTATGCTGGTGCTTAAAGTAAATTTAAAAAATGGATTCTACAATTATAGGAATGTTTTTATGATTGACAATAATTGTGAAATGTTTATGATTGCAAAATCAATGCAGTTGCCTCCTTGGTTATATTGTCTGTCCAAATTATGATGCCGGAGATGCTTCCTACAAAATTAGTTTGCAATATTCAATAACTCTTATTCTTGCCATCTTAACAGAAGTAATCAATTCTAAATAAAATAGAGATCCATTCTAAATAAAATGGAGGAAGTGTGCGCTGAAACCAATAATTGCCTTGCCTATTAGAACAATAAGTAAGTCTGGATGTACATTTTCTTAGCTCTAAATAAATACCATAGGACAGATTAAAGGAATAGTAGTACTTCCTTCAGTTTTCTGTTCTTTTATAATAATTTTTTAAGCTGATAGTGCTGTTGATGAATAATTCCACTGCAAAGGAGAAGGCTGTCACTTTCTTCAGATGTAAAAACACTCAAAGCTATCACCATCTTAATATGGCACTAATAGAAAAATATCTATTGCTCATTATTTCCAAGAATGCTTTAATATATACCTCTAAAAATAACTTGAACAGAGATAATGACAGTTGTACTTTTGTTAACTTGGCAGTTAAATTGAAAAGGGAATCACTTAGATTGTAGGCTAAAATGGGCTAACTGATGAGGATGAATTGCCATAAATGAATTTGGAGTTAGCCTGATGTTAATAAAATCCTATTCCTCCATAATAAGGATTATCAGAAGAAATAGCTACAACAGACTCCCACATCATCCATCTTTTCTATGGTAGCAAAAAGATGAAAAACAACTTGTAAATCACAAACGATGCAGGAAAGTTGGCAATTTCTTTTCTCTATTAACATCTAATAGTTAAAAAGTCATAAAATTAATTGAAGTGTGAAATAGTGGCTGGTGAGTGCTCACCAATTTTGATCAGAGAATTAAAGAAAGGACTGGGAAGGATGAGCATAATGATACAAAAGTCTAATATCAATGGAGCATGATTCCCATAATTGTTATCTTTTTAAAGAGTACACATGCAATCATTTTCTACAGTGTGTTATAGACATATGGATAACAGATAACAGATAATCAGAGTTGGAAGGGACTTTATAGGTCATCTAGTCCAACCCCCTGCCCAAGAATGGTGTCAGAAACACCATTTCTGACAAATGGCAGTCCAATCTCTTCTTGAAAGTCTCAAGTGATGGCGCTCCCACAACTTCTGAGGGCAAGCTGTTCCATTGGTTGATTGTTCTTGGTTTAGCTTGGGAACCTGTCTAATTCCAAACTTTAGTAAACCTAAACTCACTCTGTTAGTCAATGTAGCTATTGCTGTGTAAGGTTGCTGGCTTTATAATTTTGCCACATCCAAAGGGCCATAGTTGTTGGTCTCTCCAATGATTATAAGAAGATTATATGGAACAATCTGTCATGCAATCTCCTCTGAAACTTGAATTAGAAATTTACATTCAAAGAAGGTACCTGAATTGCAATGAGTATTCAGGTCAAATACATTGGCTATTTACGGAGCAAATTACATGACTTAAGAAACATTTTCTCAAACGTAGGCTATTAAAAGAGAACAGCATGTTCTTCAAAGAGGTGATATTTTCATAATAAAGCACACCACCATTACAAGCTCTATGCAGCCTACAATACTGGGCTAACCCTTCATAGAAAACAAGTTCTGGATTCCAGATAAGTTCAGTAACTTGTCTGGCTCTTTCAAGAAAATTGCAATGTTTTTCAAGAACATATACCCAGAGAATATAATATTATGCAGATTTTCCACAACTGCTGAATAAGAATCATTTCAGTATATTCACAGCACTGTGAAGAGTCAGAGCATCAGTGTTCTAGATTCAAGCCCTCCTTGCTGCCAGTTAAAAATTCTCTGGGAGTGTAATTGAGAAGGACACCTGACTAAAACTTTGGAAACTGCTTGAAGTTAAAACATGATATTGATTCTGTCCCTTTGTTGATGCAGCCTAGGACTGTGTTGGCTTCTTTGGTAGTTGTAGCACACAGCTGGCTCATATTTAAATGATTATCCACTAAGACTCCTAGATCCCTCTTGCCAGTTACTGTTGTTGAGCCAAGTTCCACCTATTCTATACCTGTCCATTTTTTCTTGCCTAAGTGTAGGTCCTTACTTTTCTCTACATTTTAATTTCATTTTGTTAGCTGTAGCTCACTATTCAAGTTTGTTGAGATCTGTCTGAATCTTGGGCCTATATTCTGGGGTGTTAGCTATTCTGGCCAGCTTGGTACTGTTTGCAAATTTGATTAATTCCCCTTATGGGCTCACTTTGTCAGCAACAGGAGGAAGAAGATGGTGAAGGTCTTCCAGGGGTGACTGGGCCAATGGAGCACAGGGCTGTGGGAATGTCTGAGGCTTTACCCTATGGCATTTGGGTGACTGGCCACAGCACAGGTCTTCAGGCAGCACTCAATGAGTCTAGAGCTGAAGTAATGGCCCATGGGTGATAGCGGCTGGCTGACACTGCTGAAGGCCCTGGACCTCTACTTCAACTGTAGAACTGCCAACAAGTGCCACTGTTAGGGCAGCCAAAAGGGCATAGATGGGAAGGAGATAGGCTGGTGAGGGGAGTTAAAACTCACTGGCAGTTGTAATGGTGAGCTGGTTTCCAGGCAGTTAAATGTTTATCATATGATCATGGGCTGCTGCAACAGCCTTCAGGGACCAGACATACCTTTGGTTCATTGCTGCCACCACTTCAACAGTCACTAAATTATTATTATTTATTATTGTTATTTATTAAATTTATATCCCGCCTCTCTTCCCCACGGGTGTACAACATATAAAAGCAGTTGCCTATACAATATAAAATCAAAAAAACTCATTCATACCATCCAAACATACAAGAGGGAAGAACAAAGGTCTCAATTATTATTATTATTATTATTATTATTATTATTATTATTATTATTAATTTAGACTTGTATGCCGTCCTTCTCCCTAAGGACTCAGGGCGGCGAACATTTTAAAAAGCGAACAGATTACAATAAAAAATAATTAAATAACTACAAGCCTAAGAACAATTAATTAAAATTTAAATAAAACAACTAAAATAACCCACCCGTAAAAATTACCCACCCCCGGGTCAGTCCAGACCGGCCTGATGAAATAACCAAGTCTTCAGGTCTCGGTGAAAGGAGCGGAGATCAGGGGCCAAACGGAGATCCACAGGGAGCTGATTCCACAGGGTGGGCGCTCCCACAGAAAAGGCCCTAGCCCTGGGAACCGCCAGCTGACAATGTCTAACCGACCGAATCCCAAGGAGGCCCCTCCTGTGGGAGCGCACAGGGCAATCAGTGTGGCTGGCAGGAGCGTTCCTGCAAGTATCCTGGACCCAAGCCATTTAGGGCTTTATAAGTCGTTACTAGCACTTTGAAGGCAACCCGGGAGGCAACTGGCAACCAGTGCAAGCCGCACAGGAGGGGTGTAACATGGGAGTATCGGGACACCCCCATCACAGCCGCGGCGCATTCTGCACCAGCTGCAACCCCCGGGTGGTCCACAAGGGCAGCCCCATGTAGAGAGCGTTGCAATAGTCAATTCTGGAAGCGACAAGCGCATGAGTGACCGAAGGGCATCTTGGCTCAGATAAGGGCGGAGCTGGGGAACCAGCCGAACCTGGGCAAAAGCCCCCTGGCCACAGCCCCACCTGCTCCTCTAAACTGAGCTGTGGATCCAAGAGGGCCCAGATTCCTCGCCCTATCCACGGGGGGCAACACCTCTCCCCGCATGACCAAAGATGGCACATCTGCTGAGAACCAAGATGCCGGTAAGAACAGCCACTCGGTCTTGGCTGGGTTGAGCCAGAGCCTGTTACTCCCCATCCAGACCTGCACCGCCTCCGGGCACCGGGATATCACGGAGAGAGCATCACTGATTTGGTTTGGGGTGGAGATGTAAAGCTGGGTATCATCTGCATATTGGTGATACCTCACCCCAAAACCACGGATGATCTCGCCCAGCGGTTTCATATAGATATTAAACAGGAGAGATGAGAGAACCGACCCCTGCAGCACCCCACAAGTGAGGGGTTTCGGGGCCGATCTCTGCTCTCCTGTCAACACCGACTGCAAGCGGCCTGAAAGGTAGGAGGAGAACCACCATAGAACGGTGCCCCCCACTCCCAACCCCGGCCGCAGAAGGATACCATGGTCGATGGTATCAAAAGCCGCTGAGAGATCTAAAAGGACCAGGACAGAGGAAAAATCCCTGTCCCGAGCCTGCCAGAGATCATCCATCAGTGCGACCAATGCTGTCTCCGTGCTGTGTCCAGGCCTGAAACCCGATTGATACAGGTCTAGATAATCAGTTTCCTCCAGGAACAACGGAAGTTGCTGAACCACCACGCTCTCAACAACCTTCGCTAAGAAGCGAAGGTTGGAGACTGGACGATAGTTGTTTAAAATGGTTGGGTCCAGAGCAGGCTTCTTGAGGAGGGGTCTGACCACCGCCTCCTTCAAGCGTGGGAAAAACCCTCACTCAAAGAGGCGTTGACAACTGCCTGGAGCCAACCGCGTGTAACCTCCCTGGAGGCATAAACCAACCAGGAAGGACACGGGTCCAATAAACATGTGGTGGAAGACAAACTCCGCATGATCTTGTCCACTTCATCCAGGGAGACAGGGTCAAACTCAACCCAGATAGAATCGGCCAGACTCATCGCCACTCCATCATCCGCACCCTGCCAGTCAGAGTCCAAGCCGGCCCGAATCTGAGCGATCTTATCCGCCAGATGTAAGCTAAATTCCTCTGCTCTGCCCTGCAGAGGGTCCTCCCTCTCCTCCAGATGAAGGAGGGAGCGAGCAACCCTAAACAGGGCAGCAGGGCGATCATCAGGGGACGCTATCAGAGCGGAGAAGTAAGCACGCCTCACCGCTCTAATCACTTCCAGGTAAGTCCTAATATAGGCTCTTAGCTGGACACGGTCAGACTTCGGGCGGCTAGTCCTCCACCTGCTCTCCAGGCATCTTCTCCGCCGCTTCATCCCCCGGAGCTCCTCGGAGTACTAAGGAGCCAACTGGGGTCTTCGGCAAGGAAGAGGCCTCAAGGGGACAACCTGGTTGAGGGCCACCGAGGCTGCCTGCTGCCAGGCGGCCGCCAAGGTCTCAACCGGGCTGTGGTCGAGGGAGGGAGGCAAGAACCCCAGCACCGTCTGAAGCCTCTCAGGGTCCATCAGGCATCTGGGGCGGAACCATCGTAGTGGCTCCTCATCCCAGCAGCGTGGGGCAGCCGATTGGAAGACCAGCCGCAGGAGATAGTGATCTGTCCATGACAGGGGTAGGTGTCGGTGACCGCCCCCAGATCACTACACACCATCCCGAGACAAAAACAAGGTCGAGTGTGTTCCCCCCCTCATGAGTGGGTCCCTGAATCACCTGGGTCAGGTCCATGGCTGCCATGGCTGCCATGAACTCCAGGGCCAATCCCGCCCCCAGAGAAGGCAAGTTAAAGTCCCCCAGAACCAGAAGCCTGGGGAACTCCACTGCCACCTCCGAGAGAGCATCAAGCAGCCCGGGAAGGGCCGTCGCCATGCAGCTGGGGAACAGGTACGTCAGCAACAGACCCAACCGACCTCCCGGGCCCAATCTCAGGAGGAGGGACTCACACCCGCCTATCTGCGGGAAAGTGGCCTCCCTTGGAAACAGAGCCTCCCTGATAACTATGGCTGCCCCGCCACCCCTTCCCTGAGCTCGAGGCCAGTGCAACACCCGGAAACCTGGGATGTTGCCCTCCGACAAAGCCAGGTCTTAACGGCTTTGTGGAAAGCAAGTAGATTGGGGATGGTTCTAATCTCCGCAGGGAGCGTATTCCAGAGGGACGGTGCTGCCACAGAGAAGGCTCCCCGCGGCCCCGCCAGCTAACATTGTCTGGCCGACGGTATCCGGAGCAAGCCCTCCCTGTGGGATCTAACTGGGCGCTGGGAGGCATACGGTAGCAGTAGGCGGTCTTGAAGGTATCCTGCTCCTAAGCCATGAAGGGCTTTAAAAGTTGTCACTAGCACCTTGAATTGCACCGAAGACCACACGGTAGCCAATGCCCAGCGGAGGATAGGTGTTATATGGGCGCACCTAGGTGCACCCATAATCACTCATGCGGCTGCATTTTGCACCAGCTGAAGTCTCCGAGTGCTCTTCAAGGGCAGCCCCATGTAGAGCGCATTGCAGTAGTCCAGTCGGGAGATGATAAGGGCATGAGTGACCGTGTGTAAAGCCCCTCGATCCAGGAAGGGTCGCAACTGGTGCAACAGGCAAACCTGTGCAAAGGCCCCTCTGGTCACAGCCATAAGGTGGTGATCAAATTGTAGCTGTGGATCCAGAAGGACCCCCAAGTTGCGAACTCATTCTGAGGGAGCAATTTTCTCCCCAGTACCAAAGTTGGATAATCAACTGGAGCCTGAGGGGGCAGGACCCACAGCCACTCGGTCTTGTCAGGGTTGAGTCTGAGCGATTAGTCCCCATCCAGACCCTCACAGCCTCCAAGCACCGGGACATCACCTCCACGGCCTCACTAGATTGACCGGGGACAGAGATGTACAACTGGGTATCATCAGCGTACTGATGGTACCTGACCCCGTGTCGATGGATGATCTCACCCAGCAGTTTCATGTAGATAATAAATAGGAGGGGGGAGAGAATAGAACCCTGAGGGACCCCACATGGCAGGGCCCTAGGGCTCGATCTCTGCCCCTCCACCAACACCGACTGAGTCCGGTCAGAGAGATAGGAGGAGAACCACCGTAAAACAGTGCCTCCCACTCCCAGCCCCCTGAGCCGACCCAGAAGGATACCATGATCGATGGTATTGAAAGCCGCTGAGAGGTCAAGAAGCACCAGGATGGAGGGAGACCCCCATCCCGGGCCCGCCAGAGATCATCCACTAGTGCGATCAAAGCCATCTCAGTGCTGTACCCGGGCCTGAACCCAGACTGCAAGGAATCCAGATAATCAGCTTCATTCAAGGCCCAAAGGAGCTGGAGTACCACCACCTTCTCAACAAAAGGGAAGGTTGGAGACAGGACAGAAATTATTTAAAACAGCCGGGTCCAGGGAGGGCTTCTTGAGGAGAGGCCTAACCACAGCCTCCTTTAAGGCATGGGGAACACACCCCTCACCCAAAGAAGCATTTATAATCTCCTGGAGCCAGCTGCATGTCATCTCCCGGCCTGCTGAAACAAGCCAGGAGGGACATGAGTCCAGTAAACAAGTGGTGGCATTCACTGCTCCCAGGGCCTTGTCCACATCATCAGGGCCAACCGGGACAAACTCATCCCAGATAACCGGACTAAGACCTGCCTCTACCACCTCAGTGGACTCTGCCCAGCCAGAGTCCAAGTCCGACCGAATCTGAGCAACTTTATCTGCAAGAAACTGAACAAATTCCTCGGCCCTTCCCTGCAGGGGTTTCTCCGCCTCCTCAGATATTAAGAGGGAGCGTGTCACCCGAAACAGGGCGGCCGGGCAACAGTCTGCAGATGCGATAAGGCTGGCCCAATATGATAGTTGTGCCACTCTTATCACCACTAGGTAGGCGTCAATATGACTTCCCAACAGTGTCCGGTCAGATTCAGCCCGACTTTTCTTCCAGCGGCGTTCTAGGCATCTCTTCCGCTGCTTCATCCCCTGGAGTTCCTATGGGTCTATTCCAGGCTTTCACCAGGGCCTCAGTCGAGCTGTGGGCAAGGGAAGCCGGAAACTCCCCAAGCTCCCCCTGAAACCCAATTGGGTCCATTAGGCGCCTGGGGCGAAACCACCTAGTCGGTCCCGCCTCCCTGCAGCGTGGAGTGGTCGTCAGGAAGTCCAATCTTACAAGGGAATGATCTGACCATGACAAGGGCTGGGTGACTATTTCCCCCAATATCAGATCATGGCGCCATTGTTCAGAGATAAAAACCAGATCGAGCATGTGCCCCCCCCCAATGAGTCGGGCCCTGAACTACTTGGGCAGGTCCATGGTTGCCATGGAGGCCATGAACTCCTGGGCTACGCTGGAGGATTCGCCAAGGGACGGCAGATTGAAGTCCCCAAGCACCACCAGCCTGGGGAACCCAACCACCAACCCAGCTACTCCCTCGAGCAGTCCAGGCAGTTCCTTAAGTTCCTCCGTCGTTAACCGAGGATTATCTGATAATAGTCGTTAACCATTAACCGAGGATTAACTGTATACATTTTTATTTTTTGCTTCAGAAACGGGTGTAAAAGGCAAGCTGTATTAGTCCAGGATAGTCCAAATAAAAAAAAGATTCTGGTGATGTAAATGATGTTTTGCTATCCTTACGCCTTCATTTTTCTTTCAGCCTTATCCTACTTTATTACAGTATAGATATGGGAATAAAGGAAAAACATGCTTTTAATCAATTAGAATAAAATGTGCATGTTTATTCAAATCTGTATATTTAGTTTCCCCCCTCCTTTTCTGAAGAGGAAGCAAAATGGAATACTATTTGATTAGGACAAGAAAAGCAAATTTAAACAGAAAACAGAATTTTTGTTGCCTTTTGAAAAGTAGCTGGAGATGCCTGGAGAGCAGGTGGAGGACGAGTCGTTCTGAGTCTGACCGTCTCCAGCTAAGAGCCTATATTAGGACTTACCTGGAAGCGATTAGAGCAGTGAGATGTGCTTACTTCTCTGCTCTGATCGCCAGAGATGATCGCCCTGCGGCCCTGTTTAGGGTCACTGCTCCCTCCTGCAATTGGGGAGAGGGGGACCCCTTGGGCAGAGCAGAGGAATTTAGTTCACATCTGGCGGATAAGGTCACTCAGATTCGGGCCGGCTTGGACTCCGACTGGCAGGGGTTGGATGATGGAGTGGCGATGAGTATTATGGATCCTATCCGGGTTGAGTTTGACCCTGTCTCCCTGGATGAAGTGGACAGGATCATGCGGAGGCTGTCTTCCACCACGTGTTTATTGGACCCGTGTCCTTCCTGGCTGGTTTATGCCTCCAGGGAGGTTACACGCGGTTGGCTCCAGGCAGTTGTCAACGCTTCTTTGAGTGAGGGGTTTTTTCCCGCCACCTTGAAAGAGGCGGTGGTGAGACCCCTCCTCAAGAAGCCTGCCTTGGACCCAACCGTTTTGAATAACTACCGCCCAGTCTCCAACCTTCAATTTTTAGCAAAGGTTGTTGAGAGCGTGGTGGTTCAGCAGCTTCTGCTGTTCCTGGAGGAAACTAATTACCTTGACCTGTACCAATCAGGTTTCAGGCCCAGACACAGCACCGAGACAGCATTGGTCGCACTGGTGGATGATCTTTGGAGGGCTCGGGACAGGGGTTTTTCCTCTGTCCTGGTCCTTTTAGATCTCTCAGCGGCTTTCGATACCATCGACCATGGTATCCTTCTGGCGGCTCGGGGGTTGGGAGTGGGGGGCACCATTTTACGGTGGTTCTCCTCCTACCTTCGGACCGCTTGCAGTCGGTGTTGGCAGGAGAACAGAGATCTTCCCTGAGGCCCCTTACTTGTGGGGTGCCTCAGGGGTCGGTTCTCTCACCTCTACTGTTTAATATCTACATGAAACCGCTGGGCGAGATCATCCATTGTTTTGGGGTGAGGTATCATCAATATGCTGATGATACCCAGTTGTATATCTACACCCCAGACCAGATCAGTGATGCTCTCTCGGTGATGTCCCAGTGCCTGGAGGCGGTACAGGCCTGGATGGGGAGTAACAGACTCAGGCTCAACCCGGCCAAGACTGAGTGGCTGTTCTTACTGACATCTCGGTGTTCAGTGGATGTGCCATCTTTGGTCATGGGGGAGATGTTACCCCGTGGATAGGCGAGGAATCTGGGCGTCCTCCTGGATGCACAGCTCAATCTGGAGGAGCAAGTGGGAGCTGTGGCCAGGGGGGGCTTTTGCCCAGGTTCGGCTGGTTCGCCAGCTCTGTCCTTACCTGAACCGAGATGCCCTTTGAACGGTCACTCATGCTCGTCACTTCCAGAATCGACTACTGCAATGCTCTCTACATGGGGCTACCCTTGCGGATTACTCGGAGGTTGCAGCTGGTGCAGAATGCGGCTGCGCGGGCTGTGATGGGGGTATCCCGATACTCCCATGTTACACCCTCCTGCGACTTGCATTGGTTGCCGGTTGCCTTCCAGGTTTCCTTCAAGGTGTTAGTAACAACTTATAAAGCCCTAAATGGCTTGGGTCCAGGATATTTGCAGGAACGCCTTCTGCCTGCATCACACTCCGATTGCCCCGTGCGCTCCCACAGGAGGGGCCTCCTGGGAATACTGTTGGTCAGGCACTGTCGGCTGGCGGTTCCCAGGGCTAGGGCCTTTTCTGTGGGAGTGCCCACCCTATGGAATCAGCTTCCTGCGGATCTTCGTTTGGTCCCTGATCTCCGCTCCTTTCGCCGAGACCTGAAGACCTGGCTGTTTCAGCAAGCCGGCCTGGATTGACCATGGGGGGCGGGTGGTTTTATATTATTGTTTATAATTGTAATTTTAATTGTTTTTAATGCAGTTTTGCAACTTAGACTTGTCTTGTTTAATATCTTTTTATTGTATATATGGGTCTTCTTATATGTTCGCCGCCCTGAGTCCCTCGGGAGAAGGGCGGCATACAAGTCTAATAAAATAAATAAATATTGATTTCTTCCTTCTTAATTCCCATTTCAGCCTCTTGGAGCCAGTGATTATTTGGAAATATCCAAGAATTTTGACTTGGTTTTTGTTCATAATATACCTCTCTTTACAATGGCAAAAAGAACCCAAGCTCGACGCTTCATCACCCTCATTGATACTTTTTATGAAAAAAAGGTAAGCATTTGTTTTGCAGGTTCTTATAAGATGAATGCATCTTGAGTTATTTTGGAAATGCTGAATGTTAATTAATTAATTAATACCTGCAAAATGCATCAGCATATATTCATTGATCACACTGCATTACCATGGGAGCTGTTAAAGCCTTGACTATTAAGATTAATGTGTTGTCTAATTGAATTTAAATTACTGCATTTTCTCCTTTAGCTGCCAGCTGCTATTAACATTAGTTAACATTTCCTTAGTTAACATTTCCTTCATCTTCATCTGACATTCTGCAGTGGAAAACCCTAAACTACATAAACTTTTGCTTGTTTTGTGTATATAAAAATGTAAATAACTACCATCTACATACTTATACACACACACAAATAAACATACGCATAGACATGCTTGTCATTGCTGCCTGCTTCCTAAGGCTGAGAAAGAGTGACTGTCCTAAAATCACTCACAGCCTATCACTTTGCAACTAATGTGGGACTTGAATTAACTGTCTCCCTGTATTTGCTACCTTGAGTTGATCAAATATAAAAAAGACAGGATAAACTGTTCAATTGGGCCTTTGATTTTTCTTTCTTTCTTGGATCACCTGCTAAACATTTTCATTCAGTGACCCTGAATCATAATATGGAATGTATGGAGCACTTTATCTATCTTCTTCAGAATAGGAGAGTGAAAACATTGCTATCTACTGAACTATTTTCTGAATAATTTTAAGATAAAGAAAACATTCCGTCTATTTTGCTGCTGCCTATCATGTCAAATTCATCTGATTAAATTGTTTTAACTGCTTTTTCTGAGAAATTGCACAGTGTTTCGACTCCAGACAATGGTTCTGTTCAAACCATTTACAGACTTTCGTTGGGTAGTTATTCCAGGTAATTTTGCCTGTGTGTGTATGTGTTGATTTATTTTCCAAAATGCACAGATGAGTAAGATGTTAATGAATTTGCCCCAAAGTGATACTCAATTTAGAATAAACAACTACTCTTACTTTTAATCTGAGTTGTGGAGCCTCTAATGAAATAGTAATGATAAATGCGGCACTTAGATTTACGAAGGTTTCAATCATGGAAGGAAAATCAGCAATATTAAAACAACTTACAAGGTTCTCTGTATTTAAGCTGATGTTTTAAAACGTAATGGAAGATATTAAGCTTCACCTTATGTGTGATTATAGACATGCACTTAAATATTTATGCAATCAGGGAATATCGATTGAGATTAAATTCTTTTTCAAAAATGTACTGGAAAAGTAATGCACACACAGGGCACAGAGGCATATATCCTCTAGTTCAGCAAGAAATGTGCACCATTTCCAGAAAATGCATTTTCTGCTGTCTAAATGTCACTCATTGGTTTTAGAAGAACCTTAGCTCCTTGAGCAGCATAGCACTTCTGTATGAACAAATGTCAGAGAGATGTTTTTTTATTAGCAGAACAAAGTGGGATTACTTCTTTCCTCTAATGCTACATGTGTAACGTGTTTGGGCTTTCCCACAAGCATCGTTTCTCAACCTTTGAGCTTCTGTGGCCGCTGTTTTTTAAGGTAGTTCACTGTCCCCTTCTAGCTCTCAAGTCTGTCCTTTCTGCCTGCCTCAATGGACTTACGTTGTATGATCCCTTGGGCTTCTTATATGTCGTATTTCATTTGCTATATCCTGACATCCTGCTTTTGTAAGCATACAAGTCCCATACCAGTGATCACCCTTACACGGATACTTTCCTTTCTGTATGCTAAGATTGTTCACTTCTGCAATCCCTTTCATTCCAGGATCATGTTCGGTTCTTTTGACTAAATCTTCTCCATGAAAAGAAAAAAGAAAACCTAATTGTCCCCTCAAATACATAGCGACAGTTTAAAGTTTAAACTATACCTCTGCAGCTGCACCACTGGGAAAGATTAACCCATTGGGTGATGATGATGCTTCTTTCTACCACACCAGAGAATCTGCATGGTAGTAAAAACTACAATAGAGATTTCTTATCCTTCCTGGATAACACAAGAGAGAGAGTAAAACAAATATTTCCTTGGAGCTACCGCCATTGTGGCCCATAAGAACTCTTTTTAACAGTTTTTTTCATGGACATACGATGGGAGAGATCAGTCTATTTCTGTTCCATGTCAGTTTTCTGTTTTTAAGGTGCATTCATAGGATTATTTTCTTCTGTTTCCAGATGAATCTATGGGTTTTTTTTTAAATGGCTGTGCAAAATTGTGTCTTTAAATGTGTGTCTCTAAATGTATTTTCTCCCAAGATAGTATGTTTAATTATATTTCATTTGAATATATGCATTTTAATTTTTAATTGCGTGTGGGGTGAGAATTACTTTGAAATGGGGAGATGGTCTGATTATGTTGTTATCCATACATGACCCCCAAAAATGCAAATGAGTTCTGTTTAGGTCAGAATAAAATTCCCAACATCCTGGCTTCTATTAATAATTCCCCCTCAGCAGAGAGCAGTGCACAAGTATAACCCTTTTCCTATTGAACAAAGTAGGAACATATGAAAGGAAGCAAGTAGGCTAACATTTGCTTCTCTGAAATCCAATAAATGCATCCATAGTGAGACTGCAATTAAAGGAAAAGCTGCTTAATGACTGTCTTTCAGAGTCTTGACATATTTATTACAATAACTCACAAGAGCTAAGGGAAAGAAACTAACCAACTATTTCCATTCTGAGGTAAATCCCATAAGGACAAATAATGTTAGTTGTGTAAAAGAATCCATAATGATACTATTGTCCTCAAGCATTGTCTAAGTAGCATTTATTCTTACCTCAAATTTTTTTTAAAAAAAGAGGGTTACCTCTCTGTTTTAAATTAACAATCACCTGGAGCTATATTTAAGGCATCCAGATCATTTACGAAAGTCCCAATCTCTTTGCAAAGGGATTTCTTCTTTCTATGGCCCTTCCTGGAAGGACAGAATAGTATGTCACATACTGTAGTCATTCCAGAAGTACTGAAGAAAAGAAAAGTGTGCTTTCCAAAGAGTGTAGTGTTGTTATCAGCCTGCTGCAATTTTTCAAAGGTTAAATCTGAAAAGATTCCTTGACTTACTTGTTAGAAAAAAAAATGCAATTGCTCTGCATCTCTATCCTGCCGACAAGTATTTTCTCGGGAGGTTTTGGTTTAATTGACTGAAAAATGCTGCACCTGTAAGATGTCATACCAAAATGGGTAGTAGAATGAAGCAGGCATTAAAGAACCTATGCAACCCTAGTGAGAAGATTCTAAGAAGATCTGGTTTGCTTTCCAGATTTTGGAGCTCTTGGACAGCTGGATCTAAAAGTTTTCATATTTGAAGGAAACATAATGTCTGGATGTTTGGCATTACTGAATGAAGACATGTGTGTGTGTGTGTGTGTGTGTGTGTGTATCTTAGACCTATATTTCAACAGCTGTCCACAGAAGTTGACAGGGACTATGGGTAGCTATCATACATGCTTCCTTGCTTTCTTGGTTTTATCCCTGGGCTGAAAGGTTTTGGAATCCCTCATCTGATTTTTCCTGCAGCCTAATAATCTATAAAGCAAAAATATTTTTTTAAAAACTAAATGAAAACATATTTCTATCTAAATTTGATTTAGTGATGAATTAGAGTGATGGCCTGATATATAAATAAAATAAGTACCTTTTTGATTGAGTTTGAAATAGCAATTCAGTATCTAGTGTATTTTTGTTTCTTTATTTTAAAAGCTATTACAGAAGTAAGATAAATAATAAAAATATTTTAATATTAAGTTACTTGTGACTGAATGTAGGGCCACCTCTATACTCTTCTGCATCGTTAAGGAGTGCAATGCATACCACCAGAATCACAAAACAGTTGTTATAAATGAACTTTCAAAAGTATTCTGCTTAAAAACAAAAGAAAATAAAGAGGGTTGAGAGATTCAGTGGAGAAATAAGAACTCTAAGTGATGAACTTCAATCATTTTTCTTTGTTCCAGGTGCGTCTTATTTGCTCTGCATCAGCTCCCCTCCAGAGTATATTTATTCAAGCGGATCATGATAGTGGACTGGATGAGAAAAGGGTATTGATGGATGATTTGGGGTTGAGCCAGGTAAGCACTATGAACATTAGTGCCTTTGTTGCAAGAGAACATAATTGTTTGGGTCTATGTGCTGGCATTATTATAAACGAAAAAACATTTAGAGGGTCATTCTGTAGCTTTCCTGCAGGTTCAGTGTAGCATTTTTTCTTCAGCCGTAATTTAAGGTAATGTTATTTATTCATGGATTAGGATCCATAAATGTCCACAAATCTAAGCATATATTTCTAATGCATTGAAAATATTGGGTCAACTGTTACAAGTTCTTCAAATGCAAAATCATTGTACTTGTTTTACTCAAGACATTCAGCTGTGTATCAGTTTGAAGCTCTGTTAGAATAGGGAGCATATACAAGTGTCTTTTTTAGATTCACATGGAAGAGAGCTGATACACAACACCTCCTACAATATGCGTACAAAACAAAAACCCACTGCAGTCGTTCATAAATATTCATTAATGCGCAATACCTTTTTGCAAATCCTTTATCATTCCCCCCCCCTCAGTTATTAATTGCAGAGTGAGAATTCTTGAGTTAACTGCTGCATATGAAAAATTACTACCAGCATTTCCCAATGAAAATAGATTTCATGGGCAGCAAGTACTACGTTTGCTAAGCTGCTGAACCGTTAGGATCGTTCCTGTCAGGATTGTTCCTGTCACTCACCTGTGCCTTTCTTGGTAAAGGTCATCAGGGCTGCAAAACTCCAAAACAATACCTATACATGTGGCTTTCTTCAAGAGAGCCTGGACCCTTATCTCTATAAAGCCTTATGCTGACTTTGCAACCAAATCCTGGAGTTTTTGGGTGCCATCAAGCTATTGCATCTAACCCCTTGCTCAGAGGAGGAATTCAAATGGCAACATTTCCAACCGATGGCTGTCTAGCTTCTATTTGAACTCTCCAGGGATTTGTGGATGAAAAGTACTTTTTTCCCCTGAAAAACAAAGGTAGGTCAATTGCTTCGATATGTGTTTTTGAAACATTGATATGATAAAAATGCCTTACTAGCTCAGGGGATTTTTAAAAAGTGACATAGACAGTAACTTACTGTGACATAGACAGTAACTTACTGACAAAAATTGACTCTCGGTATCATTTGCAGTAGAACCAATGCAATCAATGTACATTTCAATTTAAGCAAAGCTATTTCTAATCAAGGTTGATAACTGCTAAAAAAAGGTTCAGATTTATTCTTAGATATTATCTAATTACTTCAGATATTAATGTTTAAAATATTTGCATGTCTCCTTAAGATCTCATCTCCCTTCATATGCAATGTTTTTGTTTATTTTCCAATGTAATTTTAAATGTTTTCATCTTGATGTTTTGTTGATTTAATGAAAATGCAAAAAGAAGACAAAAAGGCTCAGACCCTATTGCTATTAGGGCTGTGTTCCAATTTGGTGGGGACCTTAACCCTGACATGGAATAAGGCAATGCTGAATACTTTCCAGACAGGACAAAGGCATTTAAGATGCCCTTAAAATCCTTCATGTGTCTCCATTTCTATATGTACTTCACTCACTCAGTTCACTGGAAAGGACAGGGTAACAAACTCAAAAGGGGACTCCCCCCCCCCGAAAGTACCATATGGCACATGATCTGCAACACCTTGGTGGGAAGGTCAAGCATCAGATTTGAAACTAGACAGGTTCATCACCAGATGATCTCTTCTGACAATTTGCCCCAATCCCAGCAGGTTTGGGACAGGCTTTGAGTTCATGAGAATGGAGAGAACAATGGATGTATATTCACTGTCACAGGCAACTTTTGTCCACTGTTGTCCAGGTCATCTTTTATAAAGTTGCTTATGTGGCAGGGCTGTTGCCTGTACACCAACTGTCCTGTTTTTCTAACTTCCTCATTCTCTTTCTCACTTGTTCTTACTTCAGCTTATATTCTTCATCTCTTACTACCGTTCCCTCAAAATATAATACTGGGAATGCAACAAAAATGGTTTGGACAGGTAGTTAAAGAAGTTTTTAAAAAACCTAGTACCTGATACCCTCTCTACTGTTTCCTGTGAAATTTGGGATTTGGCCCTTCTGACCATCCTGCTTACCTGAAAGGTAATTCCATTCCAGTGAAGTGTAAAAAACAAAGGCATGGATACATTTTTTAATATTTCTGCCCTCCCCACACTCCATGTTAGGTAATGGGAGTTTTATTTATTTATTTAGCATATGGTATCTACAGAGGTCCTGCAACTACAGATATAGAACACTGATAAAACACATTAAACATACACACACAAATAAAGCATCAACACATACACATATATAAAGTTTGGGAGTGTTTACAAAATAATGGGAGTTGGAGCTCCATTGCCTGTTAATGTTTCAGAAACTGGAGTAAGTAGAGATGAGCTGGATACAAGTGAGGGCTACGCTTTGAGCCAAGGATCCAGTTGCAAAGTGGTTTGGTGGCCTATGTGTCTTCCTCTTCATTATAGGTTGTCCTCGTTTAGTGATCACAATTGGGACTGGCAACTTGATTGTTAAGTGAAGTGGTTACTAAGTTCTTTACATACGGTGTAAAGCTCATAAATGTAGGGAGTGATCCTAAAGTTGCTTTTTCATCACTGTCCTAGCTGCAAATGGTTGCTAAACAAGGGCGATCTGTACTAAAGAGTTCTTTGTCTTGCTGCGCAGTGGAATTTCATTACTGAGGACCCAGGCAAGACGTTTTTTCTTCTCTCAAAATTCCTGTATTTTTCTTTTTACGTGTCTCTAGGATTCAGCTGAAGCACTTTCTATGTTTACGGGAGAGGAAGAGATATTTGCCTTTCAGCGGACTATCTCGCGACTTACCGAAATGCAGACAGAGCAATACTGGAAAGATGGGGATCGGAGCAAAAAAAAGTTGCAGCCAGAAGGTTAAAAATAAAGAGTAACTGAAAAGAAAAAGGGCTGCAAGCTTTTTAAAGAGGCACATTAACTAACTTGACACTTTGTGTATCATGTTAGTGTTAAAAACTACAGCATTGTTTACTGGCCCCCTTTCATGCCAATCTATAGATATAATTTTATTCAGTCTAGCATGAAAACTTTATTGACCAAATAGAAAATTTCCTTTTAACTGATGATGATTGGAAAAATAGGTAAAACATATTTATTATTGGCCATAACACATTGCTGTTTGAACAAATAAAAGATACAAGGTAGAAACATTAAGTGTATATTTTGAATCTATCAATCTCTGTTCTATTGTTGGAAAATAAAATATATAAATGTACCTGGAGTATCCCTGATTTTTTAAAATCATTTTCTTTTAGGTAGCAATTGAAAATTTCATATACATTCACCAAGTCCCCTGTGTAACACTAATTCCACTTGCCACTTAATGTGCAGCGCTTCGGTTTTTCTGCTGCCAGAGTATGCTCAAGAGATACAGATTCCTATATTATTTATTTGTTCATCATATTTACTGTATGTAGCCATCCATCTCTCAGACAAGTGACTCTGAGTGACGTATAATAAAGCTAAAAACAATATATGCAAACAAATATTAACATTATGCTCTCTGCTAGATTTGGTGGAATGGGCAGATGTAATGCAGAGAATGGATAATCCCTCAAATAACCCTCAGATACATATGAATTGGTATCACATTTTTCCTATTCCTTTTCCTCATCCTCCCCTACTCCGATACACTGTATCTCTGTTGAAAAACGAAGTTACCTTTCAAAGAATTCTAGCTGGTTTAGCTCTTGACAGATTCATTCACTGTCAATGCATTTCTCAGCTTTGCTTGACTCCCATCACAAGGAATTGGGCAACGCGCTGATATACTCAACTCCAATAGTGGAGAGATGCTACCAGGGGGTTGTTGTTTTTTTTTCACATCTGGAATTTATGCCCATGGCCTCCCAACTGGACAAAAACAATACGTACGTTCTATTGAAATATAAGCATTCAAAGCGTGACATTCGGAGCAAGCAAATGACAGGAAGGGATTAAGCGTGATTAGCATGCTGTAGATTGGCATGACATTACAGGTAGTTGCTCCGCAGCTTTGCACCCTCTGAATAAAGTAACTCTTTCTGAGCCCTTTTATACATTCCTGTGGAGTAATCAGTCCAGATCTGGGAGTGTGCAGCTGTTGCAGAAGGCTAACCCAGGCTTAGTACTTTGTGAGAGAAGGTATTTAATTATTGCTATAATTATTGTGATTGCAAATATTGAAAAATTAGGGACACACCTGTAATATGTGAGATTTATGGCAGCCATTGCACAAAACACCTCTATCCCAAAATTAAAATAATGATTTATCTTCATACAGTTATAAAAGGTTTTTTTATTTAATGAGTGAAAGTAGTAATATATTACTTTAAAAGTGTTTTTCTTTAGAAATCACGGCCTTTAATGTATTATATTTTGGTACTACATTAAACTTACTTAAATATAATTTGGTGTGTATAAATTTAATAACTAAAGAGCAATTTATTTCCCAAATATAGTAACCATCTCAACATTCATCTCAAGCATTCTTGATCCCAATTATCAGAATCTAAAAATATCTGACTCTTATTATTTCAAAATTAGTACCTATCTTTTTGTTTCTATTATGTGAGAATTCATGTTGTTTTTTTTCAATAAGGCTTCGGAACAATCTAGGACCTTATTATAACTAAAAACTACATGCAATCATAGTAATCACATCTAGGGCATTGTTGCACCTTAAAATAAGGTTCCAGAATCCAACCTAATCAGATGCATGAAGTTTAATTCTAATTTGGTTACAACTGTACAACTTTTGTTTTCATTGCAATACATTGACAGGGCAAGTTCTCTGAAAGTTTCAATATTCTTATTCTGTTCATCTTTATTACTTTTTCTTTTTGTTTTTCTTTGTGCTTTAGATTATAAGACTCTTGGAGCAAGGACCCTTTAAAAATAATGTTAATCCCACTCTGCAACTGAATATTAAGCAGCAAGTCATATGGTCAAGTATTGCTGCCTTATCAATAATGGATAGGAATGGCTTGGTCTTTTTGAAACACATCTTTCTTCATTGTTACCAAGTTGCAGTATAAACATTTGAGATGATTGTTGATTTATTGCCAAAAGTACCAAATATAAGTTTATGTGTAGGATGAACATAACCTGACTTCTGATCTTCTGATATTGGATAGTTTCTGATAGAGACTAGCAAGAATCCTCTGATTTTGAGGATAAAAAAGATGGTTCAGTCATGAGTTTGATTTTTATAAAGATAAAGGAATGGAAGAATAATAACGTAAAATATATTAATAATTTATATTATGATTGTAATTTGTATAAATTATGCCCAGCACTTTAAAAGGTTGTGAAACTATTTAATAGAAGGGGGAATGGTGGCTAATGAGAACTCACATTTTGTTTTGCAAAAGCTCTGAGTCAGTTTCTGGATGGAGATTATTCATAGAACTGCAGTGGCTCACTAACTCATGGCCCATGCAGCATCCTTTGTTTGAATCTGTTTTTCCCCCCTGTTCCTGTTGCATTTTTTCATAGGAGTGAAAGAATCATCTTCTTTCATATCTCTACACTTTAAAATGCCAGTACTTTAAAATGCCAGAATAAAGCCTCCTTCTTGGTTTTGTCATTGGCCAAAAATAAGTCATTATCGGCACATGTTTCTGATAGGAGCTGACGTACCAGCAGATGGGCCAGGCTCCGTGTCTCTCCACATTCACATAGCAAGTTGTTCACTAAGAGCCTCAACATGAGCATATTGGTTTTACATTTAGTCACTCCAACTCTCAAGCTATTCAGGGTCCTCCAAATAGTATAAGGGAGGTCAGATCCTTCAGCTATATCCTTCTTTAATGTTATTCCTTACTCAATGGTCTCCTTCCTCCATCTTTTAATTCAATTTGTTATTGTATGCCCTCAAGAATGCTTGCTCACACCATAAAGGTGTTCCTAAATCTGAGTCATTTCTTATCTTTTTTTCAAAATTAATATTTCAATCAGTGCTAATTACTTTGCTATTTATTTATTTAATTTTTATTCCATCTTTGATAGCTCTAGGTGGTGGACATACTTAATGCATAAATCTCTGATTTTCATCACAATGGGATCAGGGGACTGAGAGTGATTGGCCCTAAGTCACCCAGATGGCTTTAAATGTGCCAAAGATATAGTTTAGTTATCAGGATTTGGCTTAGTGTAATGTGTGATCCCTGCCAGTATGATTTATAACTGAAAATTATGTGATTCAAACCACTCTGGCTGGTTCAAACTATGGCTCTGTGAATCAGCCAATGCATTTTTCCATATTGTATCTCTATAATATAATGATGCTACTTAAAACTAATTTTAAAAAAACATTTGCAATCCTCCATCTTTTAACAAAGTGGTTAATAAAAGTGGTTAATAAAGTGTTTTTAATGATTTTCTGTGTACTTGCAAGATATTTACTATTTATTGATCATGCCATACTATGATCCCTATGGTTACAGTTAAACCTTGGAAAAAAGGTCCAGCATAAATGTAAACATTAGAAAATGACATTGACATTGATGGCAAAGGCTTATAGGATGTTGACATCCATGTAGGCTAGCTTCAATATTAAAAGATAATAGTGGTCTTTTATTAATTATTTAACAGGAATATTTTTATTTCTTAAGTCTCCTCAGTTCTCCTCAGAAGAGAGTACTTTTCAAATACTTCAGTTACTAGTAATAATGTTAGAGATGAATTTGAAATTTGAATTTGTGGCTTTCCAGATGTTGGATTGCAATGTCTGTTCTGTAACCACTGGCCATCCTGACTAGGTCTAAGGAGGGTTGCCTTCTTACAGCACTCAGAAAGGCTTATGTTGCCCACTCCTGCTGTGTCAATGTAGAGTTTTACGCCTTGTTCTCTTTATGGTTTCTGGAATGCAGTAGAAAATTATATTTGGGGTTCACTTCCATATCATCCCACTCTGAGAGAAAAATTATAACTTGACATTTTTTTGGTTACACCAGAATTGGGCTTTTTGAATCTGGGTGAAAAATAAAATTATGGATAACACTTTAGCCTCCCTGAGAGTAAGAATAGATGATGATGATGATGATGATGGTGATGATGATGATGAACATTAGACTCAGAACCTACTGAGCTTAAGTGCTGCACTGAAAAGGGAGGGAAAAAATGAGTGTGACAGCTGAGGGAAAGTTGAAGGCCATGGCAATGGCTGTTGAACCTTCCTGTATAAACTCCCCACCCTTCAAATGGTCTTGAACTAACTCACTGGCCAGGCAGAAAATGGAATACCAAGAGAAAGGAAAGGGAATTACCAAAGAGCTTTGGTGGCTCAGGCTGTTAAATGCCTGCTCTTAAGTTCCAGCTGCCTACAACTGCTGTAGGCTCGAATCCCACCAGGCTCAAGGTTGACTCAGCCTTCCATCCTCTCGGGGTAGGTAAATTGAGGACCCAAGATTGTTGGGGGCAATTAGCTGACCTTGTAAAAATGCCGCTTAGTAATAAGCAGGCATATACAATGGAATGAAGGCTATTGCTGAGCGCATTGGGTTGTGCTCCAGAAAAAATTGTAAGCCACCCTGAGTCTTCGGAGAAGGGCGGCATATAAATGTAATTAAAATAAATAAATAAATAAATAAATTAGGTGTTCTAAAGAGGAAGGAGCTGCCTAAACCCCTTGGCTGAAACTGCCAGCCTAACCTGTCTGTTTAAAGGAAGATCAAATGCCATTAACTGCTAACACAGCTTATCTTTTTGGTTGGACATTTTAATTTGATATGATAGTTTGAAAGCTCCAAACTTCACAGGAGAGTGTTTTAAAGCTAGGTTGCTAAAAGCACTGGAATAAATAAATGTAACTGAACCTTCTACACCTTGGTGTATCCACTTTTTGCTTTCTGGCACCTGCAACTAGTACTGTAGTTCGTCCCTCTCTGCCTAAACTAGTCGCTACCATATCTGTAGATATTACTCCCATGAGACTATTTATGCATGATTCATCTATATTAGCTGATGCTGCAACTTATCTTCCACCCTCATCAAGTCTGAACAAATGTAAAAAAAAATTTAATAACCTGCAACAAATTGAACATAGAATTCCTGGATGTTCTTGTCAGGTGTATAAAGAAAGGAAAGTTCTTCCCGGGAAAATGTGGAAGTATCTGTGGTCTGCACTGTCATCTTACCATAGAGAAAGAAGCTACTTCAATATATCATATATATATGGTCTAATCCAGGGCTGTCAAACTCGTGGACTGCAGGCTGGATGAGTCACGCGCTGGCCACACCCACACCAGGTTTAGCAAAGGGGGGAAAATTGCAATACGTCACGTAACACCGCCGTGATGATGCAAGTTTGAAACTCCTGGTCTAGTCCAATCAGATGTATCCACAACAAAATAAAAAAAGCTCTGCATTTATGGTTCAGAACTGCATAAAACACTGAAATAGTATCATCCTGAAATATTTTAAAGTTTTATATATATTTAAGTTGATGTTCCTAAGCTGTTACTGTATTATAATCTCTGATCCAACTTGTAGAATAATATATTAACATTGGGGATATCTAGATGCATAGGCATATGTCGGCATCTAGCACCACCCAGTGTTCATTGTCTACAATAGAGTTATTTTACACCTCTGCTGATACTATATTTTACTTGAGGCACAATCCAGTTAATATTTGAATAAAAAGATCAGCCTTGAACATTGTAATATTTAATTATGATTGTTCTACACCAATGTTCTATACCTAACACGACAATTTTGAGACTCCTCCTTTGTGTCTGTTGTTGTCTTCGCTAATGGTGGTGTGGTATCTATGGCAGCGATTTTAGCAACTTTAAAATGTGTTGGCTGGGAAATTTTGGGAGTTGAAGTCCACGTTTTAAAGTTTCCAAAGCTGAGAGACATTGATCAATAAGTGCAAAAGCTGTAGACAATACAGTACAATACAATACAATGTTGCTGTAAAGAACTAATGCAACTAATTTCTTGACATCGCTGTCAGCAAGCACAAGAGGTAGACTTCAACAGGATTTATTACTTAGGTCCACATAAAATATCATGGAAAGGGTTGTTTGCCAGGTTTAAATAGCCACAATGGTGTGATGTGTAACATAACAGGCAAAGCTTCAATCATGTTATCACAATCACGAATTTGACATTTTTGGCCACTCTCTCCTAGCTCTTTGAGTTTGACTTTAGTAAACCTAGCTGTGCTGACCCGTAGTCTCTCAAAATAACCCAAAACCCAAAACATAAATTAAAGTCCGGCAATGCCTTCAACTTAACTGTTTTATTAGTCACAGTTTAAAGTCCCAAAAGTAAATAATGAGGCAAAAGGAAAACAAGAACAAACCATCTCGGTGAGAGTTCTGAAGCAAACCAAGATAGGTAATTATACATTCCAAGCAGATAACCGGGGAAAGTCCTTGGGAAGAACACCAACAAAGATAAACCTCCTTCAAAGGAAACATTAACTTTTACTCCAGCAATTCTAACTACGCAGTTACAAACTTATATACATAGCTCCCAGCTTCAAGCCCTGAGGAGGATCATGGCCCCCTCCTCCCAAGTAGACCACACTTTTTCCTGATCTTCTCCTCCCTGCGTGCCCTGGGATGGATAGGAGATGGGCCTGGATCCTCCTCTGATTGCTCAGCCGGCATCTGCCCTTCCCCAGCCTCCACCACCACCTCTGGAGCCACACTCCCACTCCCTGTTGGCTGTTCCTCCTCTTCCTCGGAGTCAGTCTCCACCAGGGGCATGACACTAGCCACTGTGGCACATAAATCATGGCTTATGGCTTAGCAAGTAAAGAGCAAAATAATTATGAGAGCCAGTTTGGACTAGTGGTTAAAGCATGGGCAGGAAAGCAGGAGATCATGAGTTCAGGTTCTGCCTTAGCCATGAAAGCCAGCTGGGCCAGTCATTCTCTCTCTGCCAACCCACCTCACAGGATGGTTGTGGGGAAAATAGGAGGAGGAAGGAGTATTACGTATATTTGCTGCCATGAGTTATTTGTAAAAATAATATTAGTGGAACACTAATTAATTAAATAAAATGTGATTAAAAGAGGTTATTGCATGATGCAGTTTTTAAAAAATTTTTCCCAAAACCAGCTATCTGCAGCTCTGGATGACTTAAAAATCGTATCACTAAAAGACAGCCATGTCAAGGAAGAAATTTTTTTTAAACAACTTCAATTGCATCAACTACGCATCATTCTTAACAGAGCCAGCCACTGTTCTGTCTGGCCCAGAGCCTCTGAGGAGAACCATCACTATCACTGCCTTCCTGAAAGGTAACAGAGTCAGGGCTGTATAGGCTTCGGAGGAGACACTCTTCCACAGGTGAGCCACTGCAACACAGAAGCTTGGCTCTCGTCCAGCGACACTGTTTTATTGATGAAGCTTGGCCGATACAGCTCTGTCCAACTTTATATGGCAGGCAGAGTCAATGATAAAAAGGTAATACTACAAGTGTCCCTGAACCCTAAATCATTATGAATATGTATTATCTGCATGGAAGATATGCTTCCAAGTACTAGTAGTGGGGGAACTTGACGAAAAAAATATTTTTGCCATGTTTTTGCCTTACTTATATTGGGAGCCGACAGCAGGAACACTGGGGCTCTGCTTAAGTTTCTTGATCAGGGTTGTGAAATTCATGATGTCATGGCAGCGTCATGTGACATATCGTGACTTTTCCCCCCTTTGCTAAACTGGGCATGGGCGGGGCCAGCGCATGACACACCAGGCCATGGGCAGGGTGTTTGACAGCCCAGTTGCTGTTCTGACACCTGTGATTAGAACTGGGCTGTAAACATACAAGGAGAGGAGGAAAAACTACTACCCACTATTTGAGTTTTAAGACTTTGCTGTTGTTGGTATTCATTTTTACCCTTGTATAGTTGATGGTTCATAAGAGTCAATAGTTGGAATCTGGGCCTGTCTCTCAATGCCCAGTCCTGCAGGATCTGCAGGACAGTCCTGCAGGACCATGGAGGCCACACAGGATGTATGGGAGTTGATAAGGACTTTGGACTTCAACTCCCAGAATTCCTGAGCTAACATGACTGGAGGAGGAATTCTGGGAGTTGAAGTCCACAAGTCTTAAAGCTGTCAAGTTTGAAGACCCCTGGTCCAGGGGAACTGAGGAAGAAAAATATGGAGACTGAAGAAGAAAAATATGGAGATATTTGGCTTCCTGCAGCTCAAACCATTTGAAAGGGACCAGCTCCTACTATTTTCTCTTTTGCAGATGCCAACTCTCTTATAATTCTTGAACCAAATGCAGTATCCTGCAATTGTGATTGTCCTTAACTGTTACCTCACAGCGAGATGGGCGGCAGACAAATTTAATAAATAATAACAATAATCCAGGCTGAACATCTGGCTGACTGCGATGAACCATAATAATAAAATCCTCAGCAGCTGTAGGAAGAATACTGGGTGGTGAGTGTGTAAACATGATTACTTATATTGACTTAGGATATTACCACAAAAGTATGAGGTCATTGTGGGTTCAGTTCAGTACTGTGTCTCCATGAAACTAAAATGCCTGCTGCCTAACACATTCAGTCTGAAGCTACAATCTGGAGATGGGTGATCCAAGACAGTTCAGTGAAACATTTCCTTGTTTATTGAAGACAACCCTTGTTTGACTTCAGCTATCAGCTTTAGTAGCAGACAGCAGACATATGTTTTTAATTCTTCCTTCTTTTTATGGACAAAAGTTAAGGAAAAACAAAGTGATGGTCAAATTACTTCATCCCATCAGGGACATTGAAAAATATGTCAACTTCCAGGAATAGGCTATCTGATGGCCTCCTAATGCTTAAATGTTTGATCTCCATCGGGTACACTACTACCCATATACAAGCTAAGATGCTGCACACGAGAAGGGAATATAAAAAAAACCTATAACATTAAAGAAAAAAAGTTTTGCCATTTCAATCTGGTCAGAATTTGAGTTGGTTGCCAGAAGCCATAACTCAGTATTATTTTGGCACTCTGTAGCAGGTATCCTGAAGGAATGGAGATTTGCGTTTGACATTCCAATCTCTGCTGAGGACTGGGAGAATTATTATCAGTGCTTGTTTGCCCCCACTGAACTGGTAAAGAAATTATTTTTAAACAGTGATTTAAGAAACCCTAGAACTCCCCTTCCTGGCCACCAGTTTTAGAAAAGGAGATACAGTCCATCATTAAAAGCTTAAAGAGCGATAAAGCCCCAGGAGAGGATTTTTTACCAGCAGAATTATTTAAGAAATTTTCCAACTCGTGGGGCCCTGTATTAGCAGGTCTTTTTACACACATAAATAACACCTGCCATATACTCTGTATGCAGAATTTAAAATGACTGGTTATGGTTGTTAAGTGTTTGAATTCATTGGTTGTAAAAGTGCGGGAAAACCCTGCACTCTGATTGGCTGGCAGCTGGCAGGCATTAACTCTTAAAGACTACCAAGGGAACAAGATTCCAGTAGTTGGAACAAGAGAATTCAACGTGAAATTCAAAGGTCACATCAAACGCCTACCCCTGACCATCGTGAATAAAGATCGCCCAAGTTTGCTGGGACTGGAATGGTTCAACCCGCTGGGCATCGAAGTGACTGGCATCAATCACGTGAGCAACACTGAGTGGGAAGAGTCTTTGAAGTCTGAGTTTCCAGAGGTCTTCAGCGACGGATTAGGCAAGTACTTGGGGACCCCTATCACTTTTGCCCTAGATCCCAAGGTACAACCAATCCGATTAAAACCCAGAAGGGTACCCTTTGCATTGAAGGAAAAAATTGATGAACAATTAGATAAACTTATAGCCCAAGGGGTGCTGGAGCCCACAGACCACTCCAGGTGGGAAACACCCATAGTCACGCCAGTCAAGGCTGACGGTTCCGTGAGAATCTGCGGGGATTACAAGGGGACATTGAACCATGCGCTACAACAGAGCGCATATCCAGTTCCAGTAGTTCATCATTTATTACATTCTCTTGGCTGGGGCACAGTCTTCGCCAAATTGGACCTGGCCCAAGCATACCAGCAGTTACCAGTAGATGATCTAACTGCAGAAGCCCAAACCATTGTAACCCATCGGGGTGCATTCAAATGCAAGAGGTTACAATTCGGTGTAAGTGTGGCGCCAGGCATCTTTCAAAGCCTCGTGGAAAGGATGCTACAAGGGTCGCCTGGGGTGGTGCCTTATTTTGATGACGTTTTAATCTCTGCTGAAAATGACACTCAGTTACATGAGAAACTCAAAGAAGTTCTAACCAGGTTAAAAAAAGCAGGGTTAAAGGTCAAAAAAGAGAAATGCACACTAAGAACTGACAAAGTAGAATTCTTGGGTTATATGATTGATAAACATGGCATCCAGATCACAAACCTCTTTTAGGCATTGTGGCAGGGGACAGACCAACGCCCACCATCCTGTCACCAAGAATGCTGAGATGGACTGAATTTCTGACTGCTTATTCTTATAAACTGATCCACAGACCGGGAAAAGACATTGGGCACGCTGATGCTTTGAGTCGCTGCCCACTTCCTTTGCACACTGAGGACCCTGCTCCTGAAATTTACACCTTCTTCCTAGAAACTGTTGCCAAACTTCCAGTTCATGCTGCTGAAATTGCTAGAGAAACTGCCAAAGACACTTTATTGGCTCCTATTGTGGGCTGGATTAAAAAGGGTTGGCCACTACATGATCTACCTCAAGTTTCCCAACCTTTTAAATCCAGACAAACTGAATTATCTGTCTTGAGGGGATGTATTTTGTGGGGTAACAGGGTGGTTATTCCTGTAAAATTACAGAAAGAGGTTTTGGAAATGTTACATGAGGGTCATCCGGGTATTGTCAGAAGGGTCATCCGGGTATTGTCAGGAGTTTTGTATGGTGGCCTGGTATAGACAAAATGGTTGAAACCTGGGTTGCATCCTGCACAAACTGTCAGCAAGTAAGACCTGCTCCACCCCTCGCCCCCAAACAAGAATGGGAATGTCCTAGGGGTCCATGGTCCAGGATTCACATTGATTTTGCTGGCCTTACCAGAGGGCACACTTTCCTTATTGTAGTTGATGCATACTCCAAATGGTTAGAGGTTATCCCCATGGCTTCCACCACTGCAGACGCTGTTATCAAGCAACTTAAGAAACTTTTTGTAACTCATGGGTTACCTGATGTGCTTGTCTCTGACAATGGTCCTCAATTTACTTCTAATCTTTTTGAATCATATTTAGCGCAGCAGGGTATCAGACACGCCCTTACTGCCCCTGGGCATCCTTCGACTAACGGCCAGGCTGAACGCATGGTACATTTTACCAAGGAGAAGCTCCAGCAATTGGGTCCAGGGGACATCACTGAGAAAGTTGAAAAACTACTCAGTATCCAACACATCACTCCTAGTCCATCCACTAACTTGACTCCTGCTGAGCTTTTGATGGGTAGAAAACTCAGGTCTACCCTAGACCGCTTTCGCCCCACTTACACACCCAATGCACCTCTAGATTCCACCAGCAAAACTCGCACATTCACTGTGGGTGATTCTGTTTATGCTAAAAACCTTGTAGGTGATCCCTTATGGATTCCTGCTGAGATAACCCAGGTTACAGGCCCCAGGTCTTACAGGGTTCAAGCTGAGGATGGTGTCTTGTGGAGTAGGCACATAGACCAGTTACGGTCCAGACTGCCTCTGGAGCATCGCCCTTCCTCCTCTCTGGATCCCATGCCCTCAGCCTCTTCTAGGGGGAAGGGGGAGATAATGAAGGTAATCAGCAAGTGAGAATCAACCCCATGTATAATGAGCTAACATGACAGGAACCATCCCAATACCTGTCAGAGTGCCAACAACCATTTTCACAAATAGAGGATTGCACATCACTACCAGATTTAGGGGGTGACATTGGGTTGGAGATGGATTGGGAGGAGAGACCAGGTTGTAGTAACCAAGCAGGTTCTACTAATACAAGAAGTCCTAATAAGGGAATGTTGGCAGATACATTTCCTCCCTCACAAAGTGAGATTCCCAAAACACCTGAACCACGCAGGTCTCAACGCTAAGAGCCCCACCTATCTACAAGAGTATATTAGATAGATGGGTTTTGAGTATGGACCAAACCTAGTGGGGAGGGGTGTTATGTATGCAGAGTTTAAAATGACTGGTTATGGTTGTAAAGTGTTTGAATTCACTGGTTGTAAAAGTGCGGGAAAACCCTGCACTCTGATTGGCTGGCAGCCGCGGCAGCCGGCTATAAATAGCTGCCGCGGCTGAGCCAGTCGGGTCCGTTCTGAGCTGAAGTCACAATAAACTTTGAGTTGGAGCACTCCGCGTCCTGCCTCTCTATGCGAACTTAACAGTCCCCATATATAAAAAAGGGAATAAAAAGGATCCTAGTAATTATAGGTCAGCCTGATTGACATTGTAGCAAAAATATATGCTAGGTATCTTTTGAACAGACTTGAAATCTGGGTAGAGGAAAACAACATCCTCACAGAAGAACAAGCAGGTTTTAGACAAAGCAGATCTACTATTGATAACTGCTTTGTCTTGAACCATCTAATTGCCAAATATGCCTATAAGAGGAGACCCCTGTTTGCTGCTTTCATAGACCTTACAGCAGCATTTGATATGGTAAATAGAGACGTACTATGGAGTAAACTGACATCTCTTAAAATAGAACTCAGACTCCTGGCTTTGATTAAAGCCCTTTACACAAGAACCTGTTTGAGGGTGCGGTATGGGGTTAATGGGGCCCTGACTAACAGGATTCACACAAATAAAGGAGTAAGGCAAGGGTGTATCCCGGCCCCATTATTATTTAATTTATACATCAATGACCTGCCAGGGTTAATGAAGGATGCCATGGTACACATGCCAATGATCCTAAATACTTACTGTAACAGCGTGCTTTATGTTGATGATATGATTTTATTATCATACTCACAAGTAGGATTACGTAGGCTACTAAGATTTAGCTCTTATTGCCAGCTAACTCCCTAATTATTAGTAAATCTAAATAAAAAATAATGGTGTTTGGAAGAAACCATCATAGACATAAGTGGCAATTAGATGGTGAACCAATTGAACAGGTTAACACCTTCATATATTTGGGCGTAACTTTTTCCAAGACTGGATCTTGGGCCTGCCATCATCAATGGAGCACATTTAGAGCAAAAGCCCGTTTGAATTTATTGCTCAAACTAAAAAACCATAGTTACCCAAGGTCCCTAACCCCACTAATCAAGGTTTATAAGGCTAAGGTTACCACAATGCTCTTGTGTGGAGCAGAAATTTGGGGTCTTTATTCAACCACAGTCTTAGAACAAACACAGTCCCAACATCTGAGATGTATTTTGGGTATAGATCCAAGAACATCTGCTGCAGCAGTTAGAGCTGAATTGGGAATTCATACAATTCAGGCATTATCTAAAATTAGAGCTTATAACTACTGGTGCAAAGTTAATGAAATGGAGACTGATAGACTATCCAAATTATGCCTACTAGAGCAAATGAAACTACAATCACAAAGCTCCTGGATCACCAAACTAACAAATTTTGTAAGAAGCTGTGGCCTTCCTGTCTCTTGTGTAACAGGAGAACAATCTAAAAAGAGTTGCCCAAAGAATTAAGGATATAGAAGCACAAACTGACATTGCTACCCTTAGTAAGGTGGGTAACTTGAAATGGCTGAGTAAATATAAACGCACTTTTCAAGTAGACAGTTACTTGAAGTTACAACTCCCAAAACAGCTTAGGGAGATATTTACAAGAGCGAGATTCGAACAGCTTGACACAATGGTCAGATACGGGAGATTTCATGCTATACGATACAATGAGCGTCTCTGCATTTGCGGAGCAGCAGAGGTAGAGGACCTGGCTCACATCCTATTTGACTGTTGCATATATAAGAGGGTGAGAGACAGGTATCTTGGTCTATATACCAGGCGAATGACCCATTGGGATCCCCATATCAAAATAACTTACCTTATGTTCGGCCAGAACTTGAAAATAACATTTAACGTAGCACAGTACTTAAACAAAATGATCCAGTTGAAATCTGCATATGTGGGACTGATTGGGGTGGATTGTAGGGGTGACTCCGAAGTATGATGCTGTTATATTTTACCTATATTTTAAATTCTTCTACATTATTACAACTTCATTTTAGATTGTATTTTATTATTATTTTATCTAAATTGTATTTTATTCTGATTCTATTTTAACTTGTATTTTATCCAATTCCATTTTAAATTGTATTTTACTAAATTCCATTTTGAATTGTTTTTATCAAATTTTAACAACAATTTATTGCTGGAACTTTGCACTTTGATATGGCTCAAGGGCTAATCAATAAAGACTGTATTGTAGGCTATCTGATGGCCTCCTAATGCTTAAATGTTTGATCTCCATCGGGTACACTACAGGTAGTCCTCGACTTACAACAGTTCATTTAAGAGCTGCGGTGGCACAGTGGTTAGAATGCAGTATTGCAGGCTACTTCTGCTGACTGCCAGCTGCCTGCAATTTGGCAGTTTGAATTTCACCAGGCTCAAGACTTCCATCCTTCCAAGGTTGGTAAAACAAGGACTCAGATTGTGGGGGCAATATGCTGATTTTGTAAACCGCTTAGAGAGGGCTGTAAAAAACACTGTGAAGGGGTATATAAGTCTAAGTGCTATGGCTACTGCTATTTAGTAACCGTTGAAAGTTACAATGGCATTGAAAAAAGGGACTTATGACCAATTTTTCACACTTAAGACCATTGTAACATCCCCATGGTCACATGAGTTACATTTGGATGCTTGACACTGACTCCCATTTATGACTCCCATTTACGATGTTTGCAGCATCCCGGGGTTATCTTCTGCAACCTTCTGACAAGCAGTCAATGGGGAAACCAGATTGTGATGACCCGGAGTGTAACACAAACATAACAAAATCCAAAACATAAATAAATGTCCTTTAATCCCTCCAACTTGGCCCCGCTGTTCAATAATTCTCAGTTGGAGATAAAACTTATTCAAAAATGGTCTTCAAAAAAAGCAATACAGTTCGAACTTAATGAGCAGATAGAGGTGAAATAAAAAACTAAAACAAACTACAATGAAAGAATTTCCACAATGGACCAGGATAAGTAATTACCAACTTCAAGGAGATAACAAGGCACAGTCTGTTGGAAGGATGCCAACCAAGATACTTCAGCCCAAAATAACACACGCTATGCTTCTGGCAACAGTGTTTTAACGGTCTCTCTTAAATACTATTCTCCCCAGCTGCAACCAATGAGGGGGATCATGGCCACTTCCTCTCTCGTAAGCCAAGTTGTTTCCTTCTCCATTCCTCCCCGTGTGTCCTAGGATGAAAAGGGGATGGGCTTGGTTCTTCCTCTGACTGCCCAGCTGGCCTCTGCCCTTTTCCTGCCTCCTCCACAACCTCCAGAGTCACATCTCCACTCCCTGTCAGCTGTTCCTCCTCTCCCTCAGAGTCTGACTCTAACAAGGGCATGACACAGATTCACTTAACAACTGTGTTACTAATTTAACAACTGCAATGATTCACTTAACAAATGTGGCAAAAGAAGTCATAAACTGGGGCAAAACTCACTTAACAAATGTCTCACTTAACAACAAAAGTTCTGGACTCCATTGTGGTCATAAGATGAGGCCTGTCTGTAGTTTGACCACACCATGGGAGCAGCTGCCCTTCAAAATATCCAAAGGGTTCCAAATCAATTACCCCTTTTCTGGCTTCTTCCCTTTGTTTTCTCTCTTCACAACTGAATTTATTTGTGGGAGAGACAACCATTTTCTCAGATTCTAGAAACCCGCCAGTCAATTTAGCAAATATCTTTTTTAATATTAATATTATTTTAATGATAACTTTCAGGCTAGTAGAACTATTCTCTCCTCAATCAATGGTTCAGCATGTGGTTTTGCTGCTATGCAATTCTTTATCACTTTACAGTACTCCCTAACAATAAAAAATTGTTATTTAATATAAGAAGTCTCTAGGTTATGTTGAAATGTTTTATTTTAACATTTATCTAAAATAAATGTTTATTAAACTTATTAAATTTATATGCCACCCATCTCACAGTTCAAAGAAACTCTAGGCAGCTTACAATGTAATAAAACAAATATAAAAATAAATGATAACTATAAAAACAGATTAAAATTACAAAGCTCTGGGCTACTCTGAGAGTATTTTTCCACTTTGAAATGTAATCTATACATTCTTATTAAAAAATATGTTTTAATTGAAAAACACTGTAAATATGTTTGCATATTTACATATATATATATTTGCAGCCCTTGGAGATCTGTCTATCTCATCAAAATTTTAGAGTGCGCAAGCAGAAAATTCATGACATGGTTCCTTACTGTAGTTCAAAGTAGGAAATACCAAAACTGTAATCTGAGCACTACAGTAAGTTTAATGTAGTTCTAAAATAAACAAAAAGCCAGCTGCAGAGGGGAAGAAAAATGGTAAAAGTTATTCTTGCTAGCCCTGCTCTTTCTGCGTTCCTGCAAAGCGACAGTGCTCATTTGGCTGTGGTTCATCAAAACAATAAGCAAACCTGCCTTTTTTTAATGTTCCACTCACTATTTTTAGTTGTGGTTTCTTTCACTTCCTTTTTCATTTACATTACACTGTTGTGGTGTTTTTTCTCTACTGTGTTTTTTAACAAGGACCACAAACTGAACATCAAAGGACAGCGTTATATTTATTCCATCCTATTCTCTTTAAGTCTCTTTAGATGCTCTGTGCTCTCCAGGGGATTCCCATCCCAGAAAGTGTTACCTTTGTTTAAGTAAAGACAATTGTGGCCTCACTTACCTTGAGACCAGTTCTGATGTATCATCAATTAGTTGGTTGACTAACCTATCTGAGTTTATATTCCAGGATATATATGCTTACAACTACGAGAAGAAATACCTTTATCTTAAATCAACAGAAATGTATCTGCATATTTGAAGCAGGCCACAAGATGGCAGAGTCCAATCACTCTATTTCAGGAAGCATCCTTTTGGAGTGCATGAAGCATGAAGAGATTGTTTGTATCCTTATTTTATCTTGACATTTAGTAGTCCTATCAAATAGCCTATTCACCCTGGTAGGTTAAAATAGCATGGTGCACTGTTTCTATAACCAGCAGCAAAGGAGGTAGCACAACAAACAGTCTGAATATTACTCCGATAATAGGTTGCTTTCTTTAAATACAGACATGTTATTTTGTAAATCAGTGGCTGGCCAGGTAAAGTTTTTATTTTAAAATGGAGTTTGTAAAAAGTATCTATAATCAAAGTCACTCTCTTGACTTTGTTTTTTCTCCTGATCTTGTGCTACTAGACCCACAAAGATGAGTTACAAGGCAGCAGTGATTGCAGGGTATGGTGGAGGGGAGCCAAGATGGCAGCCCCAATGGTGCAAATGAAGTGTTGCATATAAGAAATAGACCAAGCTTTCATTGCACTATTGTGGCTGCCATTTTTACTTTTTTTGCCATACCCTATGGACAATCTAGACAGGACTATGAAAAGGAGCAAAGCAGCTATTATCCAGTCCAGGGAAGGGGTTAATTTACCTCTCACACTGGGAGGTGAGGAAGCTAACTGCCAAATACCTCTTCTAATTAAGTGACATACACAGAATGAAGATTAAATTTGGATACTTTGTATGTTTTGCTCTAAACTGCCCTTTTTAGCAGGATAGTGGAGTCTTCATACTTTTATACTGCATCCTATGGCTTGTTTCCAGACTGCTTTTGCCTGTTTCTCAAATGCCCTTCTCTTTGTCCTCTCTCTTTGCTCATACTGAGTTACTTTAAAATATCTCCCTCATTCCAGGACCTCTCTGTATCAACTAGGCCTTTGGGAAGCTGAGTACCTCTGGATCAGCTTGAAGAAAGCTACTTTAGCATATCCACGGTGAATATATGATTGCCAGATGTTCAGACTGGATTTAGCATTTTTGTCCTTCCCAAGGACCTGGTATAGGCAGGTGATGTTGTTTCATAGCATTAAAGATATTGCTGGGCTAACCTGTTGCAAGTAAAGCTGTCTTTTGCAATTGACCAATGGTGCTTTGGTCAATGTCAATCAATGGGGTTCAAATGGTGCTCCAGGTGTTTTGGGATTGTGTCTAAGGTACCTATTCTGTCAGTGTTATCTTTGCTTTCTTTTACCACATAATTTTACTTGTTTTCATGATTTTTCCCTCCAACTCTCTCTCTTCTCTTCTGCTGCCTCCAGGTATAGAGTATCTACAGGTGAAACTCAAAAAATTAGAATATCATCCAAAAGTTCATTTATTTCAGTAATGCAACTTAAAAGGTGAAACTAATATATGAGATAGACTCATTACATGCAAAGCAAGATAGTTCAAGCTGTGATTTGCCATAATTGTGATGATTATGGCTTACAGCTCATGAAAACCCCAAATCCACAATCTCAGAAGATTAGAACATTGTGAAAAGGTACAATATTCTAGGCTCAAAGTGTCCCACTCTAATCAGCTAATTAAGCCATAACACCTGCAAAGGGTTCCTGAGCCTTTAAATGGTCTCTCAGTCTGGTTCAGTAGGAATCACAATCATGGGAAAGACTGCTGACCTGACAGTTGTGCAGAAAACCATCACTGACACCCTCCACAAGGAGGGAAAGCCTCAAAAGGTAATTGCAAAAGAAGTTGGATGTTCCCAAAGTGCTGTATCAAAGCACATTAATAGAAAGTTATGTGGAAGGGAAAAGTGTGGAAGAAAAAGGTGCACAAGCAGCAGGGATGACCGCAGCCTGGAGAGGATTGTCAGGAGAAGGCCATTTAAAAATGTTGGGGACTTTCACAAGGAGTAAACTGAGGCTGGGGTCATTGCATCAAGAGCCACCACACACAGACGGATCCTGGACATGGGCTTCAAATGTCGTATTCCTCTTGTCAAGCCGCTCCTGAACAACAAACAACGTCAGAAGCATCTCACCTGGGCTAAAGACCTGGTCTGTTGCTCAGTGGTCCAAAGTCCTCTTTTCTGATGAGAGCAACTTTTGCATCTCATTTGGAAACCAAGGACCCAGAGTCTGGAGGAAGAATGGAGAGGCACACACTGCAAGATGCTTGAAGTCCAGTGTGAAGTTTCCACAGTCTGTGTTGATTTGGTCATCTGCTGGTGTTGGTCCACTGTGCTTCATTACATCCAGGGTCAACGCAGCTGTCTACCAGGAGATTTTGGAGCACTTCATGATTCCTTCAGCAGACGAGCTTTATGGGGATGCTGACTTCATTTTCCAGCAGGACTTGGCACCTGCCCACACTGCCAAAAGCACCAAAACCTGGTTCAATGACCATGGGATTACTGTGCTTGATTGGCCAGCAAACTCGCCTGACCTGAACCCCATAGAGAATCTATGGGGCATTGCCAAGAGAAAGATGAGAGACATGAGACTGAATAATGCAGAAGAGCTGAAGGCCGCTATTGAAGCATTCTGGTCTTCCATAACACCTCAGCAGTGCCACAGGCTGATAGCTTCCATGCCACGCCGCATTAAGGCAGTAATTGCTGCAAAAGGGGCCCAAACCAAGAACTGAGTACATATGCATGCTTATACTTTTCAGAGGTCCAATGTACAATCCTTGTTTTATTGATTGCATGTAATGTTCTAATTTTCTGAGATTGTGGAATTGGGGTTTCATGAGCTGTAAGCCATAATCATCACAATTATGACAAATCACGGCTTGAACTATCTTGCTTTGCATGTAATGTGTCTATCTCATATATTAGTTTCACCTTTTAAGTTGCATTACTGAAATAAATGAACTTTTGCATGATATTCTAATTTTTCGAGTTTCACCTGTACTATCCAGACTTTTCTGTCTTACTGCAGAAGTTGTTCAGCCTGAGGTGTTATTGTGTAGCAGTTGCTTCCTTGTTTGAATTTTAAAGTCCTAGAGCATTTTAGTTACTTCATTTTTTTATTACTTTGTCTATTTGGTGGGCCCAGTTCTTGTCTGCAAGCAAGTGGTGTTTCTTGCAGATATTCCAATCTACCATTGTTGCTACTTTGTCATGTTGCTGTTTGCAGTCTGTGCAATTTTCTTGCAGCAGCTAAGTAGGTGGTGCACTGTTTCTTCAGTTTCTTTAAAGAGATAACATTTTCTGTCTGCTGTTATTATTTTAAAAATATCCTACCCTATAGAAAATATTGCCTGGTTTGATTTAAAAATTGAAAATGCAGGATTTGTTTATTTAAAAAATCAGTGTAAAAAGCAGAATATTTTGCAAGTTCTAAGACGAAAAAGTATTTGTATTTTTTTCAAAACGCCTTTAATTTTAGGTACTGGAGACAGCAGAAATACTTCCTGCCTTGTGTTTCCTTCTCTTTCTCTAGAATCCTGTCAGCCTCTCTTATGAACAACTGCCATCCTGTATTCTTAAAGATGGAAAGATGGTCAGGTATCTGGATGAGAAAGAACAACTGAAGCACTGGGTGCAATGCTTCACTTTCCCTGGATTCCAACAGAGATCTACAGCTTATCTGTAGATTGAATATAAACAAGGTAGACACAAGGTTAGGAATTCAGTTATGTCAGCAGAGTATCTGCAGAGAAGCAATTCTGTGGCCCAAGTTGGATTGTAGAAGGTACGCAATCCCAGGAATAGAATCTATTTTGCATTTAAAGAAAATGTAACCCACCAGATAGATGTTTGCAGCCTTTAGAGAAGGCTCAGAAAATCTAGGAGAAGGCATCAAGTATCAAATACATTTTCTCAACAGAAAACAAAGACAAACCCTTATACTGGCAAAACAAATCTAGATTTTAAAAACACACCCGTATCATCATCATCATCATCATCATCATCATCATCATCATAGAGTTGGAAGAGATATTGGAGGTCTTCTAGTCCAACCCCTGGCTTGAGAATGAGACCCTATACAATTTCAGACAAATGATTGTCCAGTGTCTTTTTGAAAGCCTCCAGTGGATAGAGCACATGCAACTTCTGAAGGCAAGCTGTTCTATTGGTTGATTGGTCTCACTGGTAGGAAATTTCTCCTTAGTTGTAGATTGCTTCTCTCCTTGGTTAGTTTCCAACCATTGTTTCTTGCTTTTTTGTTTCAGAACCACACCAGAACAACTGGACACAAGGACAGTTTTTTCCCCGAACGCCATCACTCTGCTAAACAAATAATTCCCTCAACACTGTCCAACTATTTACAAAGTCTGCACTACTATTACTGTTAATCTTCTCATCACTCCTTATCACCCATTCCCTCCTACTTGTGACTGTATGACTGTAACTTTGTCACTTGTATATATTGACTATTTGCTAGTATGATTTGATTGCTTATTGTACCCTATGGCTATCATTAAGTGTTGTACCTGATGATTCTTGATGAATGTATCTTTTATGTAAACAGAGAGCATTTGCACCAAGACAAATTCCTCATGCGTCCAATCACACTTGGCCAATAAAGAATTCTATTTTATTCTATTCTTTGCCTTTTGATGCTTTGGGAAATAGTTTGACTCCCTCATCCTGGTAGGAGCCCCTCAAATATTGGAAAAGTGCTATCATGTCACCCCCGTCCTTCTTTTCATTGGACTAGACATACCCACTTCCTGCCCTCTTCTTCGTATGTTTTAGCCTCCAGCCCCCCAATCATCCTTGTTGCTCTTCTCTGTACTCTTTCCAGAATCTTTTGTTTATTGTGGTGATCAGTAACAACAATAACAACATCAGTAACAACAACCTCCAGGAAATCTCAATTATATCACTCCCCACTGTTTTGCGCATCAAACAAAGCACAAAGCAAGAAAAAAAATGTTCCCTGGCCTGAAAATTGTGCCTAATGGAGGCTGAGTATTTCCCATCAAGAGCTTAGGGATAAATATACTTAGTTAGTACACTTTCAACTCATCAAATTGGTTTGAAGACTTTTCTGAGCAGCACAGCAAAAATGCATATGGGCGGAAGTGAAATGGCCCCCAAAGATCTGCAGATAAATTGTTATTTAAGCCTACTTCTGGCAACTCCCAGCTAGCCTTTTTGATTTACCATAGTTGTTCAGTGTCCTTTTATCTGTTTGAGGTATTTTCCCCCCTCCCTTCCTCCTCTTTTGTAAGAGGTTGACTCCTTTTGTGGCTCACCAAGAGATCTGCCTCTGCCTTGCAGAGCAAGCTGGCTGGTTTCAGAGTTTCCTTCCTCAGACAAAGAAATGTCAGGTGGCAAGAGACTGTCTGCCAAAGGTCTACAAGGGAACAATGTTACGGCAGCACTTTGTGTACAGTACTTCTTTTTTTTTTTAGAACTAATAACCATGAAGCCAGCCCTGCCCATGGCTGTTTTCCATTTTGCTCTGGACCATCACAACAACAGACCTGAGAAGGTTAGCAAAGAGACCTTTATACATAAATCTCTCCCACTAAAGCCTCTGGTTTTGTATTTAAACTTCATCTATTTAGCAATACAATAGGAGTGTGAAACCAGATATGGGAGACAGCAAAGCTAGGGAACCATTCAACAGCTATCCATCGCACAAAACCCAGCTGGTGGAGTTGCCAGCCTTGCAAACCCCTGGCCAAGGGGATATTTGTTCAAACAAGCTAAGAGCACAAAGCTTTGTCTATCATGCAGCTAAGAGTTAACCTTTAGATCTTAATTGAATAAAAAAGAAAGAAAGAAAAAGAAATGCCAGGGTCAAAAGGATTTTATTCCCTCCTGGTACAAATGCTCTCAGACATGCCAGCAGCACAAGATGATTAAGAATGAAAACACAGTAGTGGATGTACCTTAGCTTTGGCTGCTTAGCCAACCAGAACAGGGCCAACACTTGTTTTCACAGGCTGTTTGGAATTACAGGGACGAGAAAGTCAACATCCTTATTCCTAGCCCTGTCATGAAAAATGTAGTCTGTTCATTTTTGCAGAGGAAGCTGTGATTAGAATCCAATTACCTATACTTTTATTGTAATCCAGAACATTATCATGGAAAAATAAAATAAAAGCCAATTGTCAAGATAGAGGGATGTCTGCAGGGGTGGGATGCTACCGGTTCTGCCCGGTTCTATAGAACCGGTAGCTTTGAAGAGCAGCAGACACCGAACCGGTTCTGTGTTTGCTGCTGTTTGGCCCACACGCCCGCCCGGGTCTTACCTGACCTTTATTTCCTGCTTTTTCAAACTCAGCTGCTTTATGCAGCACAGCTGTGGTTGAAAAAGCAGGAAAATAATGGTTTTTAAAAATGGTGCGCACCCACGTGCAGCGCTTATCAGCTGTCCGGGTGGCACAGCTTTAGGTTTAATGCGTAGCATGTGTCTGGCACATGTGCATGCAAAGCACACATGCGCGTGCAAAACATAATCACCGAACCAGTAGTAACACCGTTTGAATCCCACCCCTGGATATCTGGAATCAGTAATAAGCTGGATAAGAGTCCTAAAAATTAAAGTCTGGAGGTTCTGTTACCGGACGCTTCATCCGAATGAAGTGAGGAACAATCACTTCATTGTCTAATGTTTAAAGAGCAGATTTCTAAAAATCTAAAGATCAGGAAATTTGAAAGCTACCTGGAACAGCAAAGTGAGACACTATGAAATTCTTGTCAGTTTTGAAGCCTGCTCTGGGAGTGTGTTTTTTCCCCACCTCTTATTTTCTTTCCAAACTCTGCTTTGACAGAGTGTTCTTCTGCAAGTATACTGATGGCAACTTCCAAAATCTCCAAACTAACAGAGCCTCAAGCACAGAGGTGTCAAACTCAAGGCCCATGGGCCGGATTCTGTCCATGGGATGCTTAGATCTGGCCCACGGGGCTGCCCTAGAAACAGCAAAGGACCGGCCCGCGGTGCCTCTGCCAGTGAAAACAGAGCTCAGGAGGGCTGCATGTGGCCCTCCCTGGCTCCATTTTCAGCCACAACAGTGAAAATGGAGTCTGGGGAGGCCATCATGGTCAAAAACGGAGCCTGGGTGGGCTGCATGCAGCCTCCGTGGGCTCTGTTTTTGCTGGCAGAGGGCTGCAGAAGGCCGTTGAGGCCGAAAACAGAGTGACATCGAGCTGGCCATGCCCCCCTGGCCACACCCATCCCGGCCATACCCATCCCAGCCATGCCTCCCCCAGTCCACCAAGGTCAAACACAACCCTGATGTGGCCCTCAATGCAATTGAGTTTGACACCCCTGTTCTCGCGTTCCCAGTCCGCAGAGGATCAGCGTGGAAAGATTCTTCTGGATAAGAAGACATTTCAGCTATGTCACCCTCTAAAGATCATATGTTTCATCGGTTCAGTTTATGGCTTCTTAGTTCTATGATAGGAAATCGGATGGCTCCACTACACAGCTGCCAGCTTTACCTCCCAAAGCCTTGACTCTCCTGTGTCAGCTTGCAAGTGTCCCCGTTCCTGCTGTCCTTGCAATGCCAAGCGCTCCCCACAACCAGCCAGGGCCTTCTCCAGCTAGCCAACAAGAGAGTGCAATCACCCTGCGGCAGCCTTTGGGTAAAACAAAGATCAGCCATTGTGAGGGGCAACTGCAAACTCCTTCTCTGCTCAGTCAAAACTTCCCAGGGCAGGGATCTCATATTGCTATCATGGCAGCAGCAAGGCCAATAAAGAGGCAGTTCCTGTAGATCCCAAATATTTAGTAGTACAAAGTAGAAAGTACAAAGGGATGTGGTGGTTTAGTGGCTAAGACGCTGAGCTTGTCGATTAGAAAGGTTGGCAGTTCGGTGGTTTGAATCCCTAGCACCACATAACGGAGTGAGCTCCCATTATTTGTCCCAGCTTCTGCCAACCTAGCAGTTCCAAAGCATGTAAAAATGCAAGTAGAAAAATAGGGACCACTTTGGTGGGAAGGTAACAGCGTTCTGTGCACCTTCAGCATTTAGTCATGACAGCCATATGGCCACGGAGATGTCATCAGACAGCGCTGGCTCTTCAGCTTTGTAATGGAGATGAGCACCACCCCCTAGAGCTGGAAATTGTTAAGTTTGCATAGAGAGGCAGACACGGAGTGCTTCAGCTCTTAAGTTTTATTGTGACTTCAGCTCAGAACGGACCCAATTTGGCTTAGCCGAGGCAGCTATATATAGCCGTCTGCCTCGGCTGACAGCCAATCAGAGTGCAGGGTTTTCCCACTTTTAACCAATGATTTCAAACACTTTACAAGAACAACCAATCAATTCAAACTCTGCATACATAACACCCCTCCCCACTAGGTTTAGTCCATACTCAAACCCCATCTATCTAATGTATTCTTTTAAACAGGTGGGGCTCTTGCATGTACGTAGAGACCTATGTGGTTCAGGTTTTTTAGGAGTCTCACATTGTGATAAAGGAAATGTATCTGTCAACATCTCCATGCTTGGACTACTAGTCAGGGTAGAACCTGTTTGGTTACTACAACCTGGTCTCTCCTCCCAGTCCAACTCCAACCCAAGGTCAGCACCCAAGTCTGGTAGAGATGTGCAATCTTCCATTTCTAAAAATGGTTGTTAGCACTGTGACAGGTTTTGGGATGATTCCTGTCGTGTTAGCTCGTTACACATGGGATTGGTTCTTACTTGCTGATTACCTCCATTATCTCCCCCTTCCCCCCTAGAAAAAGGAGTGGGTATGGAATCCAGAGAGGAGCAAGGGCGATGTTCCAGAGGCAGTCTGGACCTTAACTGATCTATGTGCCTACTCCACAAGAGACCATTTTCAGTTTGAACCCTGTAAGACCTGGGGCCTGTGATCTGGGTTACCTCAGCAGGAATCCATAGTGGTTCATCTACAAGGTTTTTAGCATAAACAGAATCACCCACATTGAATGTATGAGTCTTGCTGGTGGAATCTGGTGGGGAGTGTTGGGTGCGTAAGTGGGATGGAGGCGATCCAGAGTGGACCTTAGTTTCCTGCCCATCAAAAGCTCAGCAGGAGTTAGATTAGTGGATGGGCTGGGAGTGATGTGCTGGATACTGAGTAGTTTTTCAACTTTCTCAGTGATGTCCCCTGGACCAAATTGTTGGAGTTTCTCCTTGGTAAAGCGTACCATGCATTCAGCCCGGCCATTAGCCGAAGGATGCCCAGGGGCTGTAAAGGCATGTCTGATATCCTGCTGTGCTAAATATGATTCAAAAAGGTTGGATGTAAATTGAGGACCATTGTCAGAGACAAGCACATCAGGCAACCAATGAGTTATAAAAAGTTTCTTAAGCTGTTTGATGACAGCTTCAGCTGTGGTGGATGCCATAGGGATAACCTCTAACCATTTGGAGTATGCATCTACTATAATAAGGAAAGTGTGCCCTCTGGTAGGGCCAGCAAAATCAATGTGAATCCTAGACCATGGGCCCCTAGGCCTGTTTGCCTGTTTGGGGGCAAGAGGTGGGGCAGGTCTGACTTCCTGACAGTTGGGACAGGAAGCAACCCAGTTTTCAACCATTTTGTCAATACCTGGTCACCATACATAACTCCTGGCCAATCCTTTCATTCTGACAATTCCCGGATGACCCTCATGTAACATTTCCAAAACCTCTTTCTGTAATTTTGCAGGAATAACCACCCTGTTACCCCACAAAATACATCCTCTTAATACAGATAACTCAGTTTGTCTGGACTTAAAAGGTTCCTTAAAAGGAACCTTGAGGCAGATCTTGAAGTGGCCAACCTTTCTTAATCCAGCCTATAACAGGAGCCAGTAAAGTGTCTTTGGCAGTCTCTCTGGCAATTTCAGCAGCATGGACTGGAAGCTTGGCAACAGTTTCTAGAAAAAAGGTGTAAGTCTCAGGAGCAGGGTCCTCAGTGTGTGTAGGAAGTGGGCAGCGACTCAAAGCATCTGCGTGCCCAATGTCTTTTCCAGATCTGTGGATGAGTTTGTATGAATAAGCAGCAAGAAATTCAGTCCATCTCAGCATTCTTGGTGACAGGATTACTGGTGTTGGTTTGTCCCCTGCCACAATGCCTAAAAGAGGTTTGTGATCTGTGACAATGGTGAATCTTCTCCCATATACATACTCATGAAATTTCTTGACAGTTGCCACGATTGCCAAAGCTTCCCTGTCCAGTTGGCTGTAGTTTTCTCTGCTTTAGTCAAACTGCGAGAGTAAAATGCAATAGGGGCTTCCCTTCCACTGGGAAGCATGTGGCTCAACACCCCCCCCACACTCCAAAAGGGGATGCATCACAAGTCAATATTACAGGTAAATTCTCAGAAAACTGTATCAGTACACAATCAGAAGTGATTTGTTTCTTAATATTGTTAAATGCAGCTTGTTCTTTTCTGCCCCAAACCCATGCAGATTTTTTGTCCAGTAATCTATGTAGGGGTTCTGCAGTGGTTGCTTTCTGAGGTAGAAACATATGATAGAAGTTAATGAGTCCCAGAAATGCTTGCAAGTCTGTTTTGCATTTTGGCCTGGGGGCTTCTTTGATTGCCTGGACTTTGGCTTCTGTGGGGTGGATGCCATGTTTATCAATCATGTAACCCAAGAATTCTACTTTGTCAGTTCTAAGTGTGCATTTGTCTTCTTTGACTTTTAACCCCACTTTTTTGAATCTGGTTAGGACTTCTCTGAGTTTCTCGTGTAACTGAGTGTCATTTTCAGCAGAGATTAAAACGTCATCAAAATAAGGCACCACCCCAGGCAACCCTTGTAACATCCTTTCCATAAGGCTTTGGAAAATGCCTGGTGCCACACTTACCCTAAATTGTAACCTTTTGCATTTGAAAGCACCTCTATGGGTTACAATGGTCCTGGCCTCTGCAGTGGCATCATCAACTGTTAACTGTTGATATGCCTGGGCCAGGTTCAATTTGGCGAAGACTGTGCCGCTGCCAAGGGAATGTAATAAATGATGCACCACTGGAACTGGATATGCGCTCTGTTGTAGCACATGGTTCAATGTCCCCTTGTAATCTCCGCAGATTCTTACAGACCCATCAGCCTTGACTGGTGTGACTATGGGTGTCTCCCACCTGGAGTGGTCAGTGGGCTCTAAAACCCCTTGAGTTTATCTAATTGTGCATCAATTTTTTCCTTTAAGGCAAATGGAACCCTTCTGGGTTTTAAACGGATTGGTTGTACCTTGGGATCTAGATTGAAAGTGATAGGGGTCCCCAAGTACTTGCCTAATCCATCGCTGAAGACCTCTGGAAACTCAGACTTCAAGGCCTCTTCCCACTCAGTGTTGCTCATGTGATTGATGCCAGTCACCTCGATGCCCAGCGGGTTGAACCATTCAAGTCCCAGCAAACTTGGGCGATTATTGTCAATGATGGTCAGGGGTAGGCGTTTGGTGTGGCCTTTGAACTTCATGTTGAATTCTCTTGTTCCAACTACTGGAATCTTGTTCCCTTGGTAGTCTTTAAGAGTCAATGCCTGCTTCTTGAAGTGAGTCTTCTGAATATCTGGTAACAGTCTTTGAATAGTGTCCCATGACACCATAGATAAGTATGAGCCTGAGTCCACTTCCATTTGGCAAGGCCTTCCTTCAATAAGTACCTTGACATGCACTTTTCTGTTATTTAAAGAAGATGAATGACCAATAGTTACTGTCTGATGAGTTTCATTCTTCCCATTTGCTTCTGTGTTGCGCCCCATTTTCTCACTGAGGTTGTTTGGCTTGAATTCTTTGTCTTTGTTTGCAACAAACTTCCTTCTGTTTGGTGGAGTTCTGGATGATTTGCAGACTCTTGCTAGGTGCCCTCTTTTTTCACAACGGAGGCAAATGGTGTCTAGAAACTTGCATTCAGTGCGGGGGTGGCTTCCCCCATAACCTCTGCAGTAGAAATCTTGCCTCTTTCTTCCCAGGTCTTTTCTTTTCTGCTCCATTCTGAGTCTGTAAATTCCTTCCTCCACCTCACTGCAATCTGACTCAGAATCTAGTTCATCACAATGATTTGTGGTGGTCTTTTCCCCATCAGAATGGCTCGTGGCCCTGTTCATCTTCCTCATGGCTGCTGCTGAGGATTTGATGGCTTCTGCTGAAGATGCTTCTTCTATGGCTTCTTTCAGCGTGATCTTAGGTTTCATTAATAACTTGCTCTGTAATACCTTGTCTTTAAGGCCCAACACAAAACAGTCGCGCATGGCCTCCTCTAAACTGTTGAATTCGCACGCACCCCCAATGTCTCTTAAACTTGCCACAAAGTCATTTACGCTTTTGTTTTCCCCCTGATCATGATGATAAAATTCATGTCTCTTAATGAGGCACAATACTTGTGGCGCGTAATGGGCTCTTAACAGCCTTTCCAGATCAGGCCATGCCATTACCCTTCACGTCTGCTGCTCCTGCTAGTGCCTTTGCTATCTTGAAAACCGCCGGACCACAGTACATGAGAAAGACCGCCCTCTTCCGCTGCTCAGAAATGGCAGCCAGATCGTTTCCCTCCAGATACGTTTGGAAACGATCTGCATACGACTCCCAGTCTTCTGCCGTCGGATCGAACGGGGCTGGGGGAGTATTCAGTGCAGCCATCTCGCTCTGCTTCTGTTCCGCGTCACCTTCTCTTCAGGGAAATCCCACCTTCGTCGCCAGTGTTAAGTTTGCATAGAGAGGCAGACACGGAGTGCTTCAGCTCTTAAGTTTTATTGTGACTTCAGCTCAGAACGGACCCAATTTGGCTTAGCTGAGGCAGCTATATATAGCTGGCTGCCTCGGCTGACAGCCGATCAGAGTGCAGGGTTTTCCCGCACTTTTTAACCAATGATTTCAAACACTTTACAAGAACAACCAATCAATTCAAACTCTGCATACGTAACAGAAATGACTAGCTTGTATGTGCGAGGGAAACCTTTACCTTCACCTTACAAAGTGGAACAGCTGAAACATCTGCTGAAGCAGTCCCATTTCTGAAGAACAGAAGTCTTCTGGAAACATGAGAGTGCCTTGCAAGTGTGTGGAAGAGGCCAGAGTTGGAATAATGGATTCTTAGAAATTAGCCAGTTCTTATGGAAACTGGAATTCAACAATACAAAAAAAAAACCCTCAAAACCTACTAACATTTAGAAGCTGACCTGATGTGCAATTTAACTGTTAAACAATGAAAGGATTTGTTTTTTTTGGTCCATTGCATCTGGTTATCCTGTGAGCATGTGCCAATGGTTCTGATCTTTTTATCAGGCCTAACAAAGTTACAGAAGAAGTCATATTTTATATATGTTTGAGTCAAAAGCACTTCCTCTGAAATGGATGTCAACAAAAGCTTTGGCTTCCTTGTTCCTTTGTAAGATTCTTTTCTACACTGTAGGAATACATAAAGCACAAATCTCAACTGAACCAAGTATTGAAACTTGCACCTAACTCTGTTTGTTCCATATCTCTTCTTCATTTGTGCAATTGTGTGTGTGTTTACTCAGATGAAAAGACTGCTATGTTACACTGGTGTTACTTCAAGTAAGGTGTCTTGAGAACTGTGGCTTTTCAATACCATTCTCTATAGAAGCAGCAGCTTCATCTAAGACCCAGACACTGTTCCCAGATTTCCACTATAATCCCAGGCTTTCATTAGCCTGGGCTCAGCTATGTGGATGAATACTCAATCTTAAAATAACTCTTTTTCAAGCTGTAACCTAGACTTTTGAGCGGTGTCTTGTGGGAACAAATTCTAGCAGCCTCTGCCTCTCAACTTCTTCTCTTTTTCAGCTACTAAGCCATCAAACTTCAATGGAGCAGAAAGATGGATTTGTAGTTAATGACAAGTGTCTATTTCAATGTAGCAATTGAAGAATGGGTGGGGATGGCTGGATATTGATTTTGGCACTCCCCCATTTATCAACTTGAAGGAGGTCTGACTGCCTCACAGAAAGTTCTCAGTGGCTTCAATGAAAACAATCATGGGTCATTGGACGAATATTCGTGAATATCTGGGAAATAGTGACAACAATGGCTATGTGCAAGAGCTCTATGCTTACTTTGAAGTAAGACTCACAGATTTAAACAACTGATATCCAGGCAGCTACACCAATTCATGGAACACAAAGAAGGCTTACTTTTGAATGCCTCAGAATCACTTAGGCTGAGCTCTCATATCACACCGAAAAGCCATAATGGTATTTTTTTTATTTAGCATTACCAGGCACTGTGGCTGATTATGGCTTAGTATGCTATATGAAGACAGCCAACTGAATTATATTAATCAAACCACAATTAAGCAGTTCACAATTCTAGGTGAAGTCATAACTTCACTAGAAATAAGGCAAACAAGATTTGTTATACTTTGAATGTTACTATGGTATGGCAGGAATCTTCTTCTGGGAAAGGGGCAGATATCTGCCAACCTCTTTTGAAGTTTAACATCTGGATACAAGGCTGATGGCATTTCCTCTCCTTTGAGATAGGATTCGCTCAATCTTTGCACTCTTCAGGTCACTGATATAAGTTTCCTAAAGAATGTTTACAAGCAAATAACAGATATCCCTCCTATTTCTTGTAACAAGCCATAAAAGTAAACAATGACAAAAAGAAAAGAATAAAAACAAAAATAACTATATCAAATCAATACTATAAATTAGATTTATAGGTTATTCATTACAAAACTCTGCATAACATGAGCTTAAGAAGGAAAAAAAAGTGGAAAACATGAAAATAAATAGAAATGTTTATCTGAAAGAAAGAGCCCCAATAAGTTCAACATCTTGTCCTTGAACAAATATACAAATTTTGTTGTAATAGTGTAGTACAGCAATCTCCAACCTTTCTGGTTCTAATCTTTCCAACCTCTAGCGATGGTGGCAGCAGGGGTGGGGGGGAGAGGATGGTTTCGTACACATGCTCTCTGCTTGTGCAAATGGAGCTTTGCACATTCATCCACTGCTTGAGCAACTCATTTCCAGTGGGCCATGGACCTGTACCGGGTCATGGACCAGGAGTTGGGGACTCCTGGTGTAGTATATATATCTGAATGTCCAATGAGCACATTAACTTATGTATTGAAAGTGATATCAAAGATCATCTAAAACTGAGCTGTTATGGTAATCCAGCTGCAGAGTTATTTTTGCATTTATGTTTGAGTTTTCCTTGAGAGAATTTAAATATATGGACATCTCCCTCCACATCTGTTTCATCCTGCAACTTTTCCCTCCCACTGCTGACAAGGTATGTCCAGCCAAGACAACTGCTGGCTCTCTTCACAAGCATCATGTGTGGCCTCATGAAGGCCTAATACAAGTAGTCCTCAACTTATGACCACAACTGAGCCCAACATTTCTGTTGCTAAGTGAGACAGTTGATAATTGAATTTTGCCCCATCTTATGACCTTTTGTGATGACCCAGGGTGGAATACAAAACAAACACAGTCACAGAAAACAGGTGAAGCCCCTTTTATTCCTTCACTTTGCTTCCAAGCTCCGAATATCTTTGACAGAAGACAAAAAACTCCCACACACACATTTACACAAAGAAGGAAAAAGCAACACAAACCAGGCAAGATAAGGGCTGGAGGATGTCCACAGATAACACACACTGGGAAGGACTCCAAACTCAGAGAGGAACTATGAACTAGAGATATTTCCACGCTTTGTTTCCAGTGTTCGCCCATACGCAGGTCCATACTCTTATTCAGTTGTCACAGCTGCAGCCCATGAAGAGGATCAAGGCCCTCTCCTCCTGAGTGGACCATGTCTCTCCCTTATCCTCTCCTCTCTATGTGCCCTAGGATGGATAGGGGATGGGCCTGGGTCCTCCTCTGACTGCTCAGCCAGCCTCTGCCCATCCCCAGCCTCCTCCACAACCTCCAGAGCCACACTTCCACTCCCTGTCGGCTGTTCCTCCTCTCCCTCAGAGTCAGTCTCCACCAGGGGCATTGAACCTTTCTTGCCACAGTTGTTAACTGAAATCATTGCAGTTGGGAAGTTAGTCACATGGTTATTAAGTGAATTTTGTTTATCCATTGTCTTTGCTTGCCAGAAGGTGGCAAAAGGGGATCACATGGACTCTAGGACACTGCAACCCTCATCAATATGAGTCGGTTGCCAGGTGTCTGAATTTTGATCACGCGACCATTGGGATGCTGCAACGTCGTAAGTCATTTTTTCACTGCCGTTGTAACTTTGAATGGCCACTAAATGAACTGTTGTAAGTCGAGAAATACCTGTAAAGGGCCAGCTCAGTTAAAAGAAAAAAAAAAACCCAGTAGCATCACATTATATTAAAAATAGTGTGGCTATTTTTCATATTAACCCTGGATATTTCGAATCATGTTTATGCCTAATACTAAGCCATAATGGAAATATTCACTTATCATATGAAACTAAAAGCCAAGAACAGCTAAGTGACAACTTGAAGACCATTATGCGAAGTTAAGAAACAGATTAATCCTACTCCACAAAAGCAGAAAATGGGTTTGCATGCAAGCAGCTGGAACTCCAAAAATAAGAGTGAAATAGGCTCACACTTTTTGCCTTCAAAATAGCAAAAGGTGTTGGATATAGATATAGACCAAAATTGTGCATGTCTCTAAGGGGAAGATTTTTTTTTTTTGGTGTTCTATTCTCTGAGTGGCTGAGACAGTAAAGTCTTGAATTTTGAAGGCAATCTACTGGGCTTTTTTAGGCTAGAAAAGTCTCTGGTGTATAGCAATAGCACTTAGACTTATATATTGCTTCACGGTGCTTTTACAGCCCCCTCTAAGCAGTTTATAGAGTCAGCCTATTGCCCCCAACAATCTGGCTCCTCATTTTACCGACCTCGGAAGGGTGGAAGGCCAAGTCAACCTTAAGCCTGGTAAAATTTGAACTGCCAAATTGCAGGCAGCCGGCAGTCAGCAGAAGTAGCCTGCAGTAGCCCACCGAACTGCATTCTAACCACTGCACCACCACAGCTAAGTATAACCTCACTCAACAGGAAATAAATTAACCTAAGTTTTTGTTTCTCCCAATTGCAAAAGAAGTCATGTTTCTTCTATTTAGGTCCATGGGAAATGGAGAATTAGAGCTTTTCTCAAGTTGATGACTTGCAGGTATTAGACTACAATTTCCATCAATGTACAAGATGATAGGATGATATGGCCAAGTATACAGAGGCAGCCCTCGACTTACGATGACAATTGAAATGAAATTTCAATTACAATGAAAATTTATGTTGTTACGTGAAAAATTTGCCAAGTGAGTTTTGCCCCATTTTACGACCTTTCTTGCCACGGTTGTTAAGTTAGTAACGCTGTTTCTAAGTGAATCTATATTCCCCATTGACTTTGCTTGTCAGAAGATCACAAAAGGTGATTACATGATGCCGGGAGACTGTAACCGTCATAAATATGAGTCAGTTGCCAAGTGGCCAAATGTAAATCACATGACTATGAGGAATCAGGGATGTTGCAATAGTCATAAGTGTGAAAAATGGTCATAGGTCACTTTTTGCAGTGCCGTTGTAACTTTGAATGATCCCTGAATTAACTATTGTAAGTTGAGGACTACCTGTATATGGGAACGTGGGGCTCATCAATTTTGGAAAAGATATAATTGAAAAAGATTATTTAACATACCCCAACAAAGCAAAGCAAAGCAGAAATATCTGTGCTTGCCTGATTCCTCTCAGTTCATATTTGCTACATACGTACAGAAGCACAAAAACAATGAACAGATTTTATGAGCAATGCTTGTTTAATTACAAACACACACACACATACACATACACACACACATACGCATATGTTTAGACGTGTATTAAATGTTTTATGCAGAAGGCTGGAATCATGACTCTCTTTCGGTTGTTAGTTTTTGATCGTTTCAGAGATATTCTTGTAGTTACACTCTGATTGGGTGATCAAGCATGTGACATCCTAACTAGGGTTTTTGATGCCTCCTCCAGAAGATTTTCTGCATTCCCTTAGTACATAAAATGACATCACAAAAGACAGAATGCAACCTGCAAAGTAACAAAGGACACCATACGGTCTACATTTTCCAAAGCAGCGTGCCACTGTTTTGGAATTTGTCTTTAATTTTCCAATTAAAAGGCTTGGAATAAATTTCCTAACACAAGGACAGGAGAACTCAGACTAAGAGATTGGACAAACAGGAGCTTTCTCGCTGTCATATGTTACACTTGAACAAGTAACTACCAGGAAACCACCTCAGCTGGGATGGTTTAAGGCTTCTTCCCTTTAGAAATGGCTATGACAACAAACCAAATAGAGGATGCGCATCTTTCAGCCTTTTCAGCTTGAACATATGTCAGCTCTGAATTACACCCCCACCCCATTTCCCCACTCAATTTGTGAAGATAACCCATTTTAAAAGAACAGATTTTTGCACTTCTCCACCTAATTCTTCCACAACAAATGCTTCACTTGTGCTTCCCTCACCCCCCCCCCCACACTCCAAGTGTGTGGGTTGATGTGGTCTTGTTAAAGTTATGCCTTTGGAAGCTACTAATATCAATCACATTATTCCTTTGCTGCACCAAGGAGATAAAACAAAGCAAGAACAAAATGTTTAAAAATATTATAGACATTTTTTTTTAAATGAATAATTAGAAGATCAGAATCGTTGGCTTCTCAGAAAGTGTTTCTCAGCCTTGCATCTTCTAAGTCTCTGAGAAGCCAGCAGTTCTGATTTTCTAATTATTAAATTAGAAATTACAGGTGAAACTCGAAAAATAAGAATATCGTGCAAAAAATCATTTATTTCACTAATGCAACTTAAAAGGTGAAACTAATATATGAGATAGACTCATTACATGCAAAGCAAAATAGTTCAAGCCGTGATTTGCCATAATTGTGATGATTATGGCTTACAGTTCATGGAAACCCCAAATCCACAATCTCAGAAGATTAGAACATTGTGAAAAGGTGCAATATTCTAGGCTCAAAGTGTCCCACTCTAATCAGCTAATTAAGCCATAACACCTGCAAAGGGTTCCTGAGCCTTTAAATGGTCTCTCAGTCTGGTTCAGTAGGAATCACAACCATGGGAAAGACTGCTGACCTGACAGTTGTGCAGAACACCATCACTGACACCCTCCATAAGGAGGGAAAGCCTCAAAAGGTAATTGCAAAAGAAGCTGGATGTTCCCAAAGTGCTGTGTCAAAGCACACTAATAGAAAGTTATGTGGAAGGGAAAAGTGTGGAAGAAAAAGGTGCACAAGCAGCAGGGATGACCGCAGCCTGGAGAGGATTGTCAGGAAAAGGCCATTCAAAAGTGTTGGGGACTTTCACAAGGAGTCGACTGAGGCTGGGATCAACGCATCAAGAGCTACCACACACAGACGGGTCCTGGACATGGGCTTCAAATGTCATATTCCTCTTGTCAAGCCACTCCTGAACAACAAGCCATGTCAGAAGCGTCTTACCTGGGCTAAAGAAAAACAGACCTGGTCTGTTGCTCAGTGCTCCAAAGTCCTCTTTTCTGATGAGAGTAACTTTTGCATATCATTTGGAAACCAAGGACCCCGAGTCTGGAGGAAGAATGGAGAGGCATACACTGCAAGATGCTTGAAGTCCTTCCTTCCACAGACGAGCTTTATGGGGATGCTGACTTCATTTTCCAGCAGGACTTGGCATCTGCCCACACTGCCAAAAGCACCAAAACCTGGTTCAATGACCGTGGGATTACTGCGCTTGATTGGCCAGCAAACTTGCCTGACCTGAACCCCATAGAGAATCTATGGGGCATTGTCAAGAGAAAGATGAGAGACATGAGACCGAACAATGCAGAAGAGCTGAAGGCCACTATTGAAGCATTCTGGTCTTCCATAACACATCAGCAGTGCCACAGGCTGATAGCTTCCATGCCACGCCGCATTAAGGCAGTAATTGCTGCAAAAGGGGCCCAAACCAAGAACTGAGTACATATGCATGCTTATACTTTTCAGAGGTCCAATATTGTCCTATGTACAATCCTTGTTTTATTGATTGCATGTAATATTCTATTTTTCTGAGATTGTGGATTTGGGGTGTTCATGAGCTGTAAGCCATAATCATCACAATTATGGCAAATCATGGCTTGAACTATCTTGCTTTGCATGTAATGAGTCTATCTTATATATTAGTTTCACCTTTTAAGTTGCATTACAGAAATAAATGAACTTTTGCACGATATTCTAATTTTTCGAGTTTCACCTGTATTACATTTTGAACATTGACAACCACAGACCAATAATAGATGAATTCACACATCACAATAGATCAGGATAGCAAAGAGTGTTTCTCCTGGGATTCTATGCCCTTGCAACTCTTACTGAAACTTCCCTATTCCTTCACCTGCTCACCAAAACTACTCATTTTCAATTGGGTCAGAAGTAGTTTCTATTCAAAAGAAAGAAACAACATACAGCCTTTTAGACAACCTACAACATTAAAAATAAAATGAAAAACAAACCTTCCATTGTAAAAAGCAAACTCTGGAAATCTAGAAAGGAGGAAAGAGAAAGCTACACACTACTACCACTTGTTCCCCAACAAAACAGCTTCCTATAAAAACCTGCCTGTTTTTTCCCCCCACTGATATTGGGGAAAGCAAAAAACAAAAAAATCTGGATGCTATACAGGTAGTCTTTGATTTACAATACAACCTGGACTGGAATTTGCATCTTAAGTCACTGCAGTCATAACTTGAGTTGCTTGCCATTACAAGCATTTTTACAGTAGTGATTACACGAATCCAACTTCCCTTAATGGGCATTTTTGGCTGTAAATTGGCAATAAAGCTCATTAATTTATGTGATGTGGTCGCAGGACATTGCAACTGAACATGAATGCGAGCCACTCGCCAAGCATCTGAATTGTAATCACATGACTGCAGATGTGACGTGACATGAAGTACAGGTAGTCCTCCAGTTACGACAGTTCATTTAGTGAACATTCGAAGTTACAACGGCACTGAAAAAGAGACGACCATTTTTCAGAGTTATGACCTTTGCAGCATTCCCATAATCATGTGATCAAAGTGCCGACGCTTGGCAACTGGTTCATATTTCTGACCATTGCAGTGTCATGTGATTCTCCTTTTGTGACCTTCTGACAAGCAAAGTCAATGGGGAAACCAGATTCACTTAACAACCGAGTTAGTAACTTTTCAACTGCAGTGATTCACTTAACAACTGGCAGGAAAGGTTGTAAAATGGGGAAAACTCACTTAACAAATGTCTCGCTTAATAACAGAAATTTTGGACTCAATTGTGGTCGTAAGTCGAGGACTATCTGTATAAGTACAGGTTTTAAGTCATTTTTTCCAAGGCTGTGGTAACTTTGAACCATTGTTAAACAAATGGTCATAAACTGAGACTACCTGTACTGCTCCCTACAGATAGAAAAAAAACCCCTGCTAGATTGTTTAACTGCTGCTATGAAAGAAGGGAAGAAGGAAACCCGTACATATTCTCTTTCCAGATAAGCAATGTCTGCCAAGCACAGAAATGGAATAAGAAATAGTAAGTTAAAGAAATAAGAAACATGAGATTGAAAATAGTGAAAAGGAAACACATGTATACCTAAGTCGTTCACCCAATTTCTCTATGCCTCTTTTTTTAAAGAAAGAAAAATAATTTCTCAAAAAAGCTATTAAGTAACTGGTTCACTTCCTTTCAAACTTGACAACTCACATTCTGTACAAAGCATGGTACTACTGTAGTTGGTAAGTTCACAAAACATGCCGAGAACTAAACTAAACAAACCACATGGCTAATTTCAAACAATCTAGATCAGGAGTCCCCAAACGTGGCAGCTTTTAAGACTTGTGGACTTCAACTCCCAGAGTTGAAGTCCACAAGTCGTAAAGTTGCCAAGTTTGGAGACCTCTGATCTAGATTATGATTTTTAGTTAAATGCAAACGTGGTCAACGACTGTACAAACATGATTTGATCCCAAAGGTAGAAGTGCCAACAATGTGATTGGGTAAGAGAAAGAAAAATTGCAACTGTGAGAAAACTGAGCTTCAGCCATTCTTATCTCTTTGGATGACAAACCTCATGGAAGACCAAATAGTCATGGGACTGGGTTTCCAGTGAAGCTAGTGTCAATTTGTACATGTGCTACTCATTTTGCACCCATGTTAATATCAATTTCAATGATGTGAATAGTCCCACTAAGATCATTTCCAATGCAATGATATATTTACAGATATGTTTATATTTGACATTTCAGGCTCTAAATGTACAAGCCATCCAACAAAATGTTTAAAAAGACAGCTATAATAAAAATGTAAGCACGGCCAAACAGATAGAAAGCAGAATTAAAATAGCAGTCATTCAGTAGAGAAATATTCCAAAATTCTCAAGCAACTTTGCTTGGCAATGGCACCTAACAGCCAATTAAATCATAATCAAATGAAACCCCAGGAAAGAAATGTCAGGCACACCAGCCATGAGGGCATTTATGGAACCATCAGTGCAGGAGGGCCAAGACAGAACTGCAGGGACTTCTGTGAATGTCCAAGCAGGCCACAGCCAAGCTAAATGAACTGAATCCACATACTGCACAAAATAGGTTAATTATAATTAACTGACTAGGTTGGATTCCTGCAACACAAATCATAACCATGATTTAATAAACATGTCCCTGAGCCAATGGCGAATAAAACAAACCACATTATAGCTTAGAAAAATTGCATTTATCAAGCTACTGCATGAACATATTTCTGAGTGGCTGTGCGTACCGGCATCTCGGTCCAGTTTGGAGTGTCCATCTTTGGCCATAGGGGGAGTGGTATTACCCCCTGTGGATAGGGCGCGGAATCTGGGGGTCCTCCTGGATGCTCGGCTCCGGTTGGAGGAGCAGGTGGGGGCCGTCGCCAGGGGGGCCTTTGCCCAGCTTCGTCTGGTTCGCCAGCTGCGCCCTTTTCTGGACCGAGATGCCCTGCGACGGTTACTCATGCCCTTGTTACCTCCAGACTCGACTACTGCAACGCTCTCTATTTAGGACTGCCCTTGCATACCATCCGAGATTGCAGCTGGTGCAGAATGCGGCGGCGCGGTGGTGATGGGAGTTTCCGGTTCTCCCATGTTACCCCCCTCCTGCGCTGCCTTCATTGGCTACCGGTTGCGCTCGGGTGAGATTCAAGGTTTTAGTGTTAACATTCAAAGTCCTTCATGACATGGGTCCCCAATATTTAAGGGAGCGGCTCCTGCCGACATCAAATGCCAACCGCCCTGTGCGAGCACATAGGCAAGGACTCCTTGGGGTCCCATCGGCTGGCCAATGCCGGCTGGCGGTCCCCGACGACGAGCCTATTCTATAGCGCCCCAGACCTCTGGAACCAACTTCCCTGGAGCTCCGTCTGGCCCCTGACCTCCGCACCTTCCGCCATGACTTGAAGACCTGGTTGTTTAACCAATCCGGGTTGTGATTTTCTGGGACGGGATGGTTTTATGGGATAGTTTTAAGGGATTTTATGGGTGTACTGTAATTGTAATGGGGCTTATTTTAGTTTAATTTGCTTTTAAATTATTTATTGTTGCTGTTGTTTTATTTGTAAGCCGCCCCGAGTCTTCGGAGATGGGGCGGCATATAAGTCCCATTAATAAATAAATAAATAAATAATCGACAATGTTAGTGAAAACTAAATGGAGAAAAAGGTTCTCTACAGATGTCTTCCTGAGTAGCATAATGTATCTTAAGGTAAACTCTCCTTCTGTTTGAAAAAGCCCAGGTGACTTTACAGATATGTTCACATACATTTCTTAGCAAAAACGATGGGCTGTCTGCTAAAATAAAGCACGGTCATACACACACTTGAAAGTAAATCAGGAAGCCTGTAATTGTGGAGTCTGTCTGGCAAGAACAAAGAATTCTTATCCACAGGAAATATGCATTTGTAAATCTTGTAACAATCCTGGCTAATTAGAAACCTGATAAAAACAACACAAGTTAGATAACTTGCAAACCTCAGCTAAAAGTTAAGTATAGAGATGGCCTGCAGCAAATCAAATGTGTATTAGATAATTCCTAGGGCCTTCATTAGCTAAAACTTGGGAATAGGGACAGCTAGAGACCAATAGAATGAATTGTAGAATTATTATTAAAATGTTTATTAGATTGTATTTCTTATTATCTCGCTTTGTCCCACCTTTTCCTTTAGTGAAAATGTATAAAACTTACTCAATCCTTTGTTCTTGGCTCTTGGTATTTTGACCAGGAGCCATTTTCCTTGGAGTACTCTAATAAAAAGCAATCAGAAAACCGGCACCTTGTGTGTCTGGCATCCATCATTGGCTTCGGCACCAGGCTCAGACCCGAATTGGGGACAACAAAAATATGAATGTCATTTACAGCCTTCTGGATAGTTTATTTTTTAAACTTCCCAGTTCAACCTACAGCTCTAGGGTTTATCCAATGGTGCCCATCCAAGTTCCATTCTGCTTAACCTGATCAACCATGGGTTGCCATCTAGTTGGGCCAATTCCTTTTCAACAATATATAGAAGAATAGTTTATTGGCCAAGTGTGATTGAACACACAAGGAATTTGTCTTGGTGTAAATACTCTCAGTATACATAAAAGAAAAGATACATTCGTCATGAGTCAAGAATCATAAGGTACAACACTTAATGATAGTCATAGGGTACAATAAGCAATCAAATCATACCAGGAAACAGTTAATATAAATCGTAAGGATAAAAGCGACAAAGTTACAGTCATACAGTCACAAATTGGAGGGGATGGGTGATAAGGAGTGATGAGAAGATTAATTGTAATAGTAGTGCAGACTTTGTAATAGTTGAACAATGTTGAGGGAATTGTTTAGCAGAGTGATGGCATTTGGGAAAAAACTGTTCTTGTGTCTAGTTGTTCTGGTGTGCAGAGCTCTATAGAGTCGTTTTGAGGGAAGGAGTTGAAATAGTTTATGTCCGGGATGTGAGGGGTCTGTAAATATTTTTACAGCCTTCTTTTTGACTTGTGCTGTATATAGGTCCTCGATGGAAGGGAGGTTGGTAGTAATTGTTTTTTCTGAAGTCCTAATTATCCTCTGAAGTCTGCGTCTGTCCTGTTGGGTTGCAGAACCAAACCACACAGTTATAGAGGTGCAGACTCAGTGATTCTTCTGTAGAACTGTATCAGCAGCTCCTTGGGCAGTTTGAGTTGGCGCAGAAAGAACATTCTTTTTTATGCTTTTTTGATGATATATTTTGAAGAGATAGAAATAGGATTAATCTATATTGCTTGAAAAACTGGAAGTCAAACATTATGTATGGCAACAGAGTAACTATGAATGTAGTTTGCTTCCTGTAAGAAGAAATTATCCTAAATTCTGGAGGGAGGCCTTAGACTTGTGGTATAATTTCAATAACTTTTCAAAGAAACCCCAAAAGGGGTGTTTCTGTCTACTTTCCCCACAACCCTTACAACCTGGGCACTCTCCTCACATTACTCCAAAAAGGGGAAGGGAACCACAAATGAAATATTTATGAACACAAACACGCACACAGCATGATTTCATGCTCTTTGCTTTATTGAAGTATTGACATTGCTGTATAAAAACAAATGTGAGGGGTCTCCAAATGAAGACAGACCACAAAAAGTAAGGAGAATGGCACCATTTATCATAAGAAAAAGATGAAATGAGATGATGAAGTATGAATGCCCAATACATTCTCTTCTGGATGTGCTCCTGTAATCCCCAGACACATGGGGGGGGGAGAGTAACAAACCTTGAAATTGATAAACTTGGGGAGGGTGTTGAAAGATGAAGGGGCCTCTGTACTATTTCGAAAGTTAAGTTTTAAAGCATTATCAGGAAATTGGACCCCCCCCCCCAAAGTAGCATTTTTCTGGTGCAGCATCCGCGCAAGGTGCAAATGCGGTTGGTTCAGCTTTAGGCCGTGGGCAACCCAAGGGCCCACCCAGCCAGCAATCAGGGCAACTGAAGTGGATTTCCACTGCAGGCACCTGAGCCTGCACGTTTTCCTGCGAGGCTTTTGTCCCTCAGAGGCCCTCGATCCCACGTGATCCGCACAGCCTGGCATGAGGTGATGTGCATCCTTCTTCCCTCCGATCCGCGGCCTGGAGGAAGAATGCTCTGTCATCTCACGGGCTTTGCATGCACACGCAACAGGAGGACGCCGTTTCCCAGCCAACTCTCTTCTTCCTCAACCCGGGACGACCCGCTGCTACGGGACACGCAAACCAGCTCTGCGCCACCATTCTCGTCTCCCATTTGCCACCCCCCGCCTTCCTGGATGCCAAGGGAAGGTCAAGTAGGCTCATCGCCTACGACCTGCTTCGCCCGCTTTGCTGCCGTAGACCACCCCACCGCCCGACAACTTCAAACCGCTCCTGGCTCGCCTAGGATAAAAGCCCGCTAAGCTTTTTGCAAACCGCGGGACGAGCCACAAGCCAAATCCAAGCCGCGCAGTCATTTCTCCCGAGCAGCGCGAGGGCGCCGGCCAAAAGGTTCCCCCGCCCTGCCGTCCCCTCACCCTCCACCTCTTTTCCACCAGATCCCGCTCGGGATGAATTGTACTCGATTGTTTATTGTTTTGTAGTGGGCGGGGGAGGGATGAGCTTGGCCCGGCCAATCACCGGCGCTGCGTCGTAAGATCGACGGCAGCTTTCGAGCTCGGGCGAAAGGAGGGCGGGGTCCGATGGTCACGCGCTTGGTTAGAGAATGACATCATCGCTTAGCGCGCGGCAACCGAGCTTGGTAGCCGGGGCGGGGCCGGAGGGCGGAGCCTGCGGTGGCGGGAGGAAGGACATCTGGGTTGGTGGGGGGAAAGGAGGCGGAGAGTCGGAGGCGCGCGAGGCGGGGCTTTAAGTGAATGGGGTTGGCTCGAGAGTCGCGAGGGGAGTCGCTTTCCCGCGCTCTCTCTTTTTCTCGAGCCTGTGGGCGCGCGGCGCGTGGGGTTCAAACCTTCTGCTCTGTCTGTGTGTGTGTGTGTGGGGAACTTGGAGGGGACCTGCTTGGCGAAGTCCCCCTTGCAAAGTCTCCGAGGGGGATGAGCGCGAGAAGCGCGTGTCTGCGCCCCCCCCAAGACCCGTGTCCCACCCAGTTCCTCGGAAGGCGGGCGCCCTCGATAAGCCTGCGAGACCGGATTCCCGGAGCCATCCAGACGGCCGTATCTTCCCCCTCTTCTGTCTCTGCCTGGGAACCACCAGCAGAAGAAAGTTAGAGGCTAGTAACAAGAGGGGGAGGCGCCGGTAGCGCCAGATTGGCCCTTCAAATTAAGTCTTCCGCCAATGATCGCTTCCCCAGCTCTTCGCTTGCCTGACCCAAACGCGAAGGAGTTGCACGGATGCCTTTTTTCTTCTTTTTTTGCAAGGGTTTCAGGATACTGGGGTGTGTGTCTTGCTTGGCCTTTGCCAAAGCTTTAACTTCACTGCTTCAAAACGGAGCGCCTTCTGATTGCTGCGTGAAATACTTGGGAGTATGAGGGGCGCTAATGGTTAATAATCACGCCGTAATCGGACATTCATCAAAGATGATTGTTCCTATTTTAAGTGTGAGCACACTGAGGCCGGAACTGGTTTGGTCACTTGTGCAAGGTCACGTAGTTGGGTATTGCACAAAGCGAGGCACGGCATAATATAGTACAGTATGCGTTTCCTCATCCAGGAGACTGGCTGTCACCTAGTCCTTCCCCCCAACCCCTGTGAAAGAAGCAGGTCAATCACATCCACAACACAGTCCTTTCAACAGTTTCAAGAAGGCTCCACTGCCCATTTGCACCACTCAGCTGACACAGATAAACCTCCAGGTGGCCTCAACCACTCTCTAGAAGAATGCAAATGCCCAGCTATCTGCAAGGAGTATAAATCCTTCCATTCCCCACCATCCTGTCAGAGCTGAAGAAGCTTCCTGGATGAGAAGCAAAAAGTCTTCAAAGAAAAGCCAGGAACTCCAGTTGCTGCTTGAAAAAGCACCTTTGGGACAACCATGACCTGGATGACTGAGAATCTCCATAGACAGGTCAATTACATACTAAAAGCTTTGGCTATGGACACTCCCAGCTAGTTAGAATAATCTAAAAAGGGATCACAATTATTTTAAAAGGCCATTACTGTAACCTCCTATACTTCAGATGAATATAACGAGTGACAGACCTAAAAGCTCAAGTATGTAAGTTCATCCACAAGTTGCACTTCATCACAAAATATATATGGAATGAAACAGTGGTAAAATGAATATTTTTCACTAAATCTTAGAAGAAAGGCTAGCCAAATCATAACCATTCTCTGTATGGATTGCAGAAGTGAAATGTAATGTTTTAAGTACTCTTAATGCTGTGTTTTTATCTGAATGAATCAAAGATTAAATATTGAAATCTTAAAATGAATTGGGAAAGGAGATCTCTCAACCCAATTCCATCCCTCATCATCTAGACCAGGGTGTCAAACTGGTAGCCCATGGGCTGGATGCGTCACGCGCAGGCCACGCCTACCCCAGCTCCATGAATGAGAAAACTGGGAAACAACACGTGACTCAACGTGCTGCGGCAGGTTTGACACCCTTGAGCTAAACTATATTGTATCTAATCATAGCTGTAGCTGTAAACAATGAGCTACAATGTAAAACAATGTATGTGTAATTGTGATAGAAAACAATTCCTTTCAGTAATTGGCCAACAGCACTATTGTGAATAACTTCTAAAAATCATTACTTGGGAATTTTACTGATACAACCTTCTTGGAGACTGCAAACCTACTCAGCCTCTCCCAGCCATCTTCTAACAAAAATTGTAATGCTTATCAGAAAAACTGGGTCAATCCATAATATCAGGCTGTCAAATATTTGAGTGATTTAAAATAGGAAAATTTCTGAAGGGCAATTAGCCAACACTGTCATATTGGCCTCAGGACACGAGATGAAAGTAGTTTGCCTTCCTGTTTCCCTCCCTCATGCCATTCCTGCTTTTATCTCTATGGCACTTAATAATTGCCACATGCCATATTTAGCGATAGTATGTTTAGCCCTAATTTACTGGATAAACTACATTTGTTTATTCAAGCAAATCACATTATTATTTGGATGATGCAGGCGTCTATATGTACAATCCATCTCTTCTGGGCCTGTTCCATCATTGCAATACAGTGCTCTTCACCCATTCTTGAATTGCCACAAAACAATGTCATTGCAAAATCTGCTCTTCCTGTTGCCAATCCCTAGACTACCTTTATCTCCCTTTATTCCCTAGCCCACTTGTGAGATATAGTTAAAATAGTGTAAAATAAAGAAAGACATCAAAATATAGCAGAACAGAAATGACTCCAGACAAGGAGGCGGCAGACTGCCATTTAACTAGCCTGAACCCCGCAAAGTTGAAAAATGTAATTGAACACTTGATGGAGGAGAAATAGTATGTGAATGAAACAAAAATAGGGAAACTAGCAGATAAGAACAAAAAAAAGTTCAACTGAATTTCACAGTTTCTGGACATTACAATCAGGTAAAGCGGGGTGGCTAGTTCATTAAAAAGTAAAATGCTCACAAATGCCCATTTCAGAATACTGTTAGAATGTGCCATCTTCCCCACCCCTCAAAAAAGGATGGATCTTGTGCTCCTTGCTGGAGAGAAATTGATTTGAAAAATGGCATTTCAAAATTTTCCAGACAGAAAATGGTAATAGAATAGAAGAGAAAGAACTGTGGTGGAAATTTGCTAGTGGCCAGAGGAGAAGAACCAGCATATTCCCAAAAGACACTTGTCAAACACGCCCATAACAATAAATCTCATGTTACTTCTAAGAAAATGGGTTCCAGGTGAAATAATACAGATTTTACACATATTGAAGCTTGGTGGAATAATATTGGCTTAAAAGGGGAAATGCTACTTATATATTGTTAGATAGAGAAGATGTCTGGCCGGTGTCTAACTAAGCAGGAAAGTGGAGGATTGGAGGGCCTCATAGTTACATTGCAAATAGGATCAAACCATCCCATATTTCCATTTCTATCCCCTTTCTCAAAGAGGTGTAGATTCCCTCCTCCCCTCTTGTGCAGAAATACAATAGCTGCCTTACTGAACACCCATTTCTTAGACATTGGATAAAATTTGTCTAGTAATAATTGAATTGTGTTGGTTGCAGATAAATACCTCTGCACCAGTTTTATCTGGAAGCATTGAGTACTGCAATTTAAGGAGAGTGAGGCCTCTGTCAATACAACATCTTAATTACTACACCAAACAGGTGTATTTATAACATCACCTGTTTATTATTTGCATTAATTATTTGGACTGTGATACAATCGGTGCTTACTCAAAATAGCTACATTATTTGTTTCCTATGCACATGAAATTTAACCACCTTCATAAACTCCCCTGTTTTATGTCAATAAAGCAGATAATTCTGAACAAATATTAATTTACAAGTAAATTATCAGCAGTCAGTGAGGATTTTGATGAAAGAAATCCATATCTATGGGATTTTTTATTAGATAATACCCTGAGAACTACAAGTCTAATGAGAACCTGTGAAAACCTTATCAAGTTTTGAAAACCTGAATACAGTAGCAATAGCTATACAAAATACAAGGTTGACTCAGCCTTCCATCCTCTCGGGGTAGGTAAATTGAGGACCCAAGATTGTTGGGGGCAATTAGCTGACCTTGTAAAAATGCCACTTAGTAATAAGCAGGCATATACAATGGAATGAAGGCTGTTGCTGAGCACACTGGGTTGCATCCCAAAAATTGTAAGCCGCCCTGAGTCTCCGGAGAAGGACGGCATATAAATGGAATTTTTAAAAAAATGGCAATTAAAGTTGGCACATATATGCAATCCCATGAAAGAAAGTACCTGCTGCCATCTGGATACATGGCATATTTTAACAGACAAAGCTAACTCTGAATGAGGTTTGGACTTTTCCCCTCTGTGAAATGATCTCTACCAATCCGCGAGTGGTCAGAACAATTTCCTAACATGAAATTTACTGTCCATTTTACTAATCCCTAACTTGCCTATAGCCTCTCTTTTATGTCACTGAATTTCTTCCCAAGTAATAGATGGGACAAAGCTGGGACAAAGCTAAGATTTTATATTGTATGTGTTAAAACTGCCTTCAGACAACAGCAGTGATGGGCAAAGAGGGAAAAATGACTTTAGCTTCAATACCAATAAGAATGCCTCATGGATGAAATAGGGAAGAGACAGAGGTTCTATCATGGGGACATAGTAAAACAAAAGCTGCTAGGACATATTTTCCCTGTGTATAGATGTAAGAAAAAGTGGGGAAAGTACAGGGTTTCACTGTTGAATTCACAAAGTATTGTTTAAAAACTATCCTTTCACAGCCAACTGTGCCCCAGATGCATTGAAATCTTCCATAATCCCTATCTAACATCTGAAATCCAGCACATCTGGAGGTATTATATTGGGGAAAGCTACTTTAAAAAGAGAATTTTCTAAAAGAACCCCTTGGGAAGTGAGTTTAATCTTTAAAAATAATAACAAGAAAATCATTTTATTGTTTTACGAGAGTCAAATTAAAATTAAAACATTTTAAGAAATGTTTATTTAAAAAATATCAGAAAGCAGATAAAGTTAACTATGTTTTAACTAGGGTCATATCCAGTAGGATTGTCAAATGATATATAAACTGTATCGGAGACATGAAGCCCCGTTGAATACATGTATTCAGAGATAAGAAGTAAACATCTTCAGTATGTCCAAAATCTAGAGTTTGTCTCAATTATTAATCACATATGAGTTCGTGTTCTTGAAAATACCTTAGATTTTTGGTGATCTAAAATACATGGTGAAAAACTTACATCTAGAAACTTTACCAGAACACACATAAATAACATTGTGATCATTTGTTCTTAATCGATGAAATATTTTAACAAAATCTAAGGTCTTAGCTTTTAGTGGCTGAAAGATTGAGCTGATGTGATTGCCAAAATAAAGTGTGTTCATATGTTTCTGTAGATGTGATAATGTGTAATATTTTCCCACTAAAGGTAATGATAAATCATAGTTATGCAAAATGTAATTGCCTAGCCAGTTGTATTTACACATATTTCATGACCTGATGTTTTCGTACTCAGTTCGATTTTATAGTGATTTGGTACTTGGCAATTCCCCCACCTCAGGCATCTTGGGTGTTATTGTTTAAGAAAAATATGGAGAGGAATAGGTGGAATATCATTTTACCGTAAGAAAACCTTCCCTGCTTGAGGCCTTCTGTATGTTAAGATTTTACTGCCAGCATAGTCTTAGCCTGAACATTGGAACAGTCACATCATTCTCTAGTAATTCTGAAGTTCTAGACCAGCCTTTGTTATAGGAGCAATTAATCAAGACATCTGACTAAAAAGTGGAAATAGAAAATAAATGTCTAAACTTAATCTACCAATTAACAAGACAATGTTACTATTTCAAAGTTAAAAGTGGCCTCTTCCTTCTGACTGGTTACATACATGCCTTTGGCTTAACACATCTTAGAAACGGCTCAATAGAATACGCAGTAGTGGAAAGATCTTTGCAAAAAAGGCACTCATGTTTTTCCATCCCACCCGTGCTTCGTTATAAAACGGGAGAACTGCAAAATTTTGCTCGCTATCGTAACATAGGACAGAGTGATCAACATAGACCTGCAGGTTCTATGTATTCTAAAAGTCTCTGCTAAGGTCAGGGGAATAGAATTTAAAAAAAAAAGCGAAATATAATGCCGGAGAACCGTAGAGGTACATCATCGTGTTTTTTTTTTTAACTGCAATCGAGAAAATTGATTTTCGGAATGTATTTTTTAAACGCGTTCCTCTTTATGCCCAGGTTTCTGGTTACAACATCGTACACGGCTAGTTCAATATTATCAGCGCTTTGCTGGCGGCGGAGGAATTAAAAGAAAGATGCGCCGAGAAAGGCGCCAAGTTGGCTGACGGACCCTCAGCTAGCCGGGCGGGTGTGCATGTAGTACTGAGAGCAGGAGCTCTCGCCCCTTCGCCCGCCTCCTTTGTGGGCGGGGATCAGCTGCGACGAGGTTAGGTTGCGTCTCCCTGCGTGTGTCTATAACTTTGTGTTGCCGCTCCTGGTTGTTAGGAGAAGGAATGTGGAAGTCGGCGGAGGGGAGGGCGACAGGTTGCTTGAGGGAACGGCGGCAGCTCCAGGGTTCCTCTTCCGCCGCTGCTCCGCCGCTTGCTTTCTCTCCGGGGAGGGAGCGTGCTGCCAACGATGGGGGTTTCCCCCTCCTTTTAATGCTTCTTCTGCTACTTAAAGTGGAACGGCTCGGGAACGGCTCGGAAATCAAAAATCCTGCAGCAGCAGCAGCAGCAGCTGTAGAATCGGCGCCTCGTTTTCCTCCCGTGCACTTGGAGCTGGGTTTTCCGTCTGCCCAACGGGTCCGGCTTTAAAGCTTCGCCTCCGAGAACCGCTGCTTCTCGCTTGCTCCTTTCGTTCGCCCCTTGCCTGCTTGACCTCTCGCCCTGCCTCTTTTTTTTTTTTGGCCGACGCTTTCTTTCTTTTCTTTCTTTTTAAATGACTTGAGTGGAGGGGGAGGGGGGGAACTGTCAAGATGGCAGCAGCGGCGGCAGCAGGAGCGAGGAGGTTATGAATGTGGTGGTGCCGATGCTGGAACGAAACCTCGGGAGCCCGCGGGGGACTTGGGTTTCCGGACCTGTTGGAAGATCGGCGATTTGACTTGTTTGAGTTCTCCGCGTCACTTTCTTTTTACGCCGGGGGAGAGGATTTAAAAAGAAGGAGAAGGGAGAAGAAGGACGGGCGTTTTGAGTTTTCCTCTCCTTGTTCAAAAAGAAAAAAGAAAAAAAAACAAGACTGGCTTCTCTTCCTTACCGCCCTTCACCGCTTTCGGATTTTTTTTCTTTTCTTTCCTTTTTTGTTTTTTCTCCCCGAGGAGGAATAAAGAGCGATCACAAATGGGGCAGCCGCGATCGGATGGGTTGTTGTTAAGGCTTCGGTGCTCTTGGTGAAGGCATTGGGAAGTCGGTGAGAAGAACGACTTGTAAAGACCGAAGGCGTCCATCAAACCAGCAACGGAGAGACTCGCGAACATCTTTTTTTAAAACAAAACAAAACAAAACAATAATAATAATAATGGTGATGCGGGGGGTCGCGTGAATGGGGGGGTCTCTTTAATAGCTGGAGAGCGATGCTATTGGAGGACTCCGGCGCGTAGCGAAAGATAAACAAACGCGCGGGCGCAGAGCCGCGATTTGATTCCAGCTCCGCCGTCTTTGGAAATGCTTCCCAAATCGGTCAGCCTCAAAGGGCAGCGGAAAGAGGGCTGACCTGGAACCAGGAGACCCCCTAATCGCTTGCGGATCGCCTTAGAACTTTTCCTTTCTCCGGAGGGGGAGACGAGAGCGAGAGAGCGAGAGGTGGCGGGCAGGAAGGAGGCGGCCGGACCTTGAATGGAGAGCGGCGTGCTCGCTCCAGCTCGCTAATCTCTAGCAGGGAGCTGGGCGAGGAGAAGGGACCGGCGCGTGGATCGGGTTCCCGTCTGACAGCGGGAAAGGACAGGAGGGATCGCTTCAAAAGCGGGGGGAGGCCAAGATGGCTGAAGTGTCTCCCCCCGCGCCCTTGTCCCCTCTGGACGTGGAGCTGGACCCGGAGTTCGAGCCCCAGAGCCGTCCTCGCTCCTGTACGTGGCCCCTGCAAAGGCCCGAGCTCCAAACGAGCCCGGCCAAGCCTTCGGGAGACGCGGCCGCCGACGCCGCCTCCATGATTCCCGAGGAGGACGACGACGCTGACGACGAGGAACAAGGAGGCACCTCAACCGCTGGCCTCTCCGTCCCCGGCGGTGCCGGCGAGGCTCTTACTTCGGAGGACACGGCCCGTCTGCTGGTTCCCTTCTCCGGGCTGCCCGGGGAGGGAGCTGGCGCCTCTGCGTTGAGCGGCGGGCAGCAGCCTCAGCCAGTGGCGGCGGGAACAGCGGCCGCGCCGCGGAAATGTTCGTCCCGGAGAAACGCGTGGGGGAACTTATCGTACGCGGACCTGATCACCCGCGCCATTCAGAGCTCGCCGGAGAAGCGCCTCACCCTGTCCCAAATCTACGAGTGGATGGTGCGCTGCGTGCCCTACTTCAAGGATAAGGGTGACAGCAACAGCTCGGCTGGCTGGAAGGTAAGCGGGGACTGCGAAAATAATAATTAAAAAAAACAAAACCCAAACTTGGTGTGCGGATGGAGGGGGGGCGCATGAAAGGGTGGCCGGATTTTTGCGAAGCGAATGGACGCGTGGATCGTCCAGCCATGGGTGGGCTCTTGCCAGCCTCACATATTCCCGGTTCCTAATTAGTGCTGGGATGAATGGAAGACCCGCTTTCCCCTGGGGGAGTACGGTATATGCGGCATCTGCCGGTGCCCTCTTCCGAGGTTCTGGGTGCAGCCTCAGAATTACATTTGGCCGCCGGTTTTTCGAAAGGGCGGGAAAAATACTTTTGCAACCTTTTCTTTAAAAAAAAAACCCTATGATTTTAACGGAGAATAAAGTGGTGCAAGCCTGTTAAAGAATATCCCATTTTGGTCCATTCAACTGACCAGCTAAAATTGGTTGCACTCATATAATAAATAAAAGGTGACTTGTAATTATCACTGGGACCACTTTTTGACACAATTAGACCGAAAAAGCTTTAAAAAAAAGTGGATGTTGCTATAACAAGAGGCGCTTTCCTCCTCTGGTGGTGCACAACAAATAAACTAAGACTGTTTCCATTATTAGTTCAGGCCAGTTGTCAAATGTGATTTTAAAAAGTGCTTATTACTGAATGAAAGATGATCAGACAGGTTCCTTTTATGTAGCACTTTGTTCCTGCCCTGCCAGAGGATTTAGTTCAGGCTTATGCCACGCAACCACTGCAGGACCAGTGAAAATAACACAGGGCGTACAACTGCTGCTCTGTTATCAGCCCAGAAAGATCAGGTCCTTCCCAAGAAGTGGGTTGTGTTGCGTCCTCCCTGGATATTTCCAGAGGGGTGGGTACCTTCTTAACAATGCCTTAGGTTTGCTCTTAATTTCTAGGAATGACGTCCAATTCATCTTATTCTGCCTGGTGCATTTTCTCAGACAGAGACTGAGTGTTAGTGACATTGGTAAAGACAAAACACTCAGTACGGTGAAAAGAATAATTCTGTGATGTAATTCCCTCTTCTCCATTGCTATGTGCTCTCTAGCCTCAGCTGCTGTTCCCTAGTCTTAGCTGAGCTGAATATAATCTGCGACTGTCAGCAGTGAAGTAGGCAGCTTCTAACTTACTATATCAACAATGAGCGTGTTAGGTGGTATCGATAAGATTTCAAAGCTTGCTCCCAGTGTTGCTATGCATTAAAAAAGAGAGAGAGAGATAGAAGGTATATTATAATATCTGTCAAGTTTAGATGGTAGTGAATGCATGCATGTGCATTTTGTGAGTTGTTATTTGGCTACATAGAGAATTGATTCCCTCTCCCCCATTTTAATTGCTCTATGATGACAGCCTCTCTTTTATCATTATATGCACACTCAGGTTCTGAAGTTATTCACACCTGAAATCTTTTCTTGTTGTTCTTATTAAAAGGACTTTAAATTGCTGATATTTTCTCTGACATTCTGTTGCCGTTAAGAGGTCCTGTATATATTTAGCCTATAGAAGAGATGATTGAGTGGGATATGATAGCAGTATCTAAGAGGTTGTAATGTAGGAGGAGTGGGTTTTATTTTTCTATTGCTCAAGGTGCAAAATTAGAACAGGTATGTTAAAACTACAGGTAGTCTTTGACTTACAACAGTTTGTATAGTGACCATTCAAAGTTACGAAGGGACTGAAAAAAGTGACTTAGGACCATGTTTCACAGTTATGCCCTTTGCAGCACCCCTATGAACATGAGATCACAATCCAGATGCTTGGCAATGGGTTCATATTTATGACAGTTGCAATGACCCAAGGTCATGTGGTAACCTCTTGTGACCTTCTGATGAACAAAGTCAATGGGGAAGCCAGATTCACTTAACGACCAAGTTACTAATTTATCAACTGCAGTGACTCACTTAACAACTGAGGAAAGAAAGGTTGTCAAATGGGGCAAAACTCACTTAACATAAATTTTGGGCTCAATTGTGGTTGCAATTCGAGGACTACCTGTACAAAGAAGTTGGTTTATTCTAGACATCAGGAGGATATTCATAACCGGACGAACAATCAGCCAGTAGACCAGCCTGTCACATGAAGTATTGAGTTCTCCCTTACTGGGATCTTCAAGATTGGCTAGATGGTCATCTTCAGAGATGCTCTAGCGAATCCTGCTATGAAGCAGGAGTTGGATTGGATGACCTCCAAGATGTATATTACCTTTTGATACTATGACTATAGGATGCTGTATCCACTGTTTATTTCAGAATTTAAATACACTCGTAGGTAAAAATGAAACATAAGAAATGTAGAGACGGTTAAAAAAAAAGTGATAAAGACAGCCACAAGAGTTGCAAAAGTGTAATAGTAATCAATTTAAAAATCTAGAAGCAAAAGTATTTTGCTTGGTTACTACAGGGAAACATTGGTAGCTATCTAAGGGTAAGAGAGGTTCTCTCTTATATGGTCTTATTATACGTTATATATTTTAATTAATTTTATTCATTTGTATCCCACCTTTATTATTTTTACGGCAAACATACTCAACACACTTCCTCTTCCTATTTTCCCCACAGCAACAACCCCGTGAGGTGAGGTGAGCAGAAAGAACGACTGGCCCAAAGTCACCTAGCTGGGCTTTCATGGCTAAGATCACAAACTCACAGTCTCTTGCTTTCTAGCCTGGTGCCTTAACCATTAGACCACACTGCCTCTATATTCTTGTTTAAACTATACATATTTCTGTCAGGGAAAGGAATTTATTATTTTTTAAAAAAAAATAATGTAAAAAAGTTGAACTTGCAACATAACTCTGTAACAAATAGTTGATATACACGACTTTTTCTGGTAACAGTTTACTGGTGAATTGGTATTGAGAATGGAACTCTGTCATGGTTTTATTTTTTTAAAATTTTAATTCCACGTACTGCTCTGGCAAAGCATGTTCTTTTACATATATAGCATGCAGGTAGTTGTACCAAAGATAGTTAAATTTCATTCAGCCCAAAATGGCATTAAATGGGATTCTGATTTGATCCCTGCTGCTTTGGAAACAAATTCATTTTTGGGAAGGCCTTATGAGACATGATAGACTATATGTTCCATTGACTTACATAGGAATAGCTTCATAATGTCAGGCTATAGTTGAAGAGTGTGTGTGTATTTGCTATTTGAGCATATCCTTCACATGAACAAATGGAGTACTAGATTCCATTTCACCATTTGGATTTTTTTTTAAAGAAAAAAATGTTTTAGACACAGTAAAGTACAGCCCGCCTCTTGCCTGTCATTTCTCTTTTTGAAATATCCATGGCCTTTTTCAAGTTCAAATGTTTGTTTTAAGTACGGTAGCTAAAATGCTGCTGATTTCAAGAATAAACCTAGGATTATTAAGTGCCTTACTTTCTGTGCCATTCCATTGCTCAAGATTGCAACTTTTTCAAAGCAGTTTTTATAAAGTAGATGGTGAAATAGCTCACTATCTTTTCAAGTGTTTATGTATTATATGGTTCCGTGTTAAAATAAATCTTAAATGCGCTCATCTAATACATCCCTCTCCTCCCACAGCTCATGTCCCACTCTTACATCAGTGCAATCATTCTGAGGCACATACGTGGTGGAAAAAAAGAACTACCAACATAGGGCTCTACTGGGGAATTTGCAGTTCTAGAGATACTGCTGAACAACAATATCCAATATTTTTTCCCTTTGAATATAATTGCTAGGACTGCAGAGAGCTATACTTCACCAATATCCCATTAGCTCTGCACCTTTGTCAAAGAAGAACAATATTGTGGGGTAGCAAGAAGTCTGATGAGATTTACGTTCAAATCTCACACAGTCACAAAACTATGTGACCTTTTCTTCATTTTTTTTATTTTGTCTGATCTCACATTTTGTTGTGAAGTTAAACTGCATAGAGCAACAGAAATGTACTTCATGGTGCTTATGGCCCATTCCACTTCACACCAGTCAGCCATCATGGATTGGAAATGATGTAATTCCACTTTTCGAAGCAGTACGGAATGCAATCATAATGCTGTAATAAATGCTCCGTACTTCTCGGTCTAACTATACTTCCTCTTTTTGTTATCTAGGCAGTGGCTTTCGTTATAATAAAGATAAAAGTTGCAGTTGAGTCTCTTTGCACAGAACTTGCTTGCATGGACATTGTACTGTATTATGCCTCAAGTCTGAAAGCCAAATACATCATCTTTGCCATTGTTCCTAGAGCCTTGGTGGTGCAGGCTGTTAAATGCCTAGCACTTAGCTCCAGCTGCCTGCAATTAGTGCAGGCTCGAATCCCACCAGGCTGAAGGTTGACTCAGCCTTCCATCGTCTCGGGGTAGGTAAATTGAGGACCCAAGATTGTTGGGGGCAATAAGCTGACTTTGTAAAAATGCCGCTTAGTAATAAGCAGGCATATACAATGGAATGAAGGCTATTGCTGAGCGCATTGGGTTGCGCTCCAAAGATTGTAAGCCGCCCTGAGTCTCCGGAGAAGGGCGGCATATAAATGCAAATAAATAAATAAAATAAATAAATAAATAAAATCTATGAGGGACCATGACATTTGAGAAATCAGCATATCAGTCTTATTTCTTGTCTTGATATGCCTTGAAGATTTTGTATTCTATGGGGAAATTGTCTGAGTTGTTCCATAACATTCATTAAAAAAAGGACATTGTTTTGATTTGTGTTTTATATTTTCACATTTGTGATATTTGAGAATACTTTATTTTAAAAAGAGTTAGCATGTAGAAACTTGGAAAGAAAACATAATATGCTATAAGATATATTTCACTGCAATATAAAAAATAATGTCATTACTCAATCATGATTTCACTGGCCCGATAGAGACCCTCTGTTCCAAAAATGGAAACATCTAAATATTGGGACACATACAGCACCTACTATAAAAAGTGCAATGAAACCATACATTAATTGCCTAGGGTTGTGTGTTCTTTTTGAGGATCTTCACTTTATGGGACCAAAGACTACATTTACACAGTGGAAACAAGTAATATGGAAAATAGTTATAGATTATATTTCTATTACTAACCTATATGAGTCTCAATTTTTCAGTTCGGCACTCAAAAGAAATTCAAGTGCAAACGAAGAATTTCTATAGGTCCAAAAATGTGCATAATTTCTATAGTCGGAGAAGTATGCATAATTTGCTGTATCATTTTGGTTATGTGGGAACGTTATAGAAATGAAAGAACAAAAGTTTAAAAACTTTGGAAAGCTATATCACAGTATATATTTTTCTGTTTTTGTATTTTTATATTCATTACCATGTAGAAGAGTGGCTTGTGCAGGTAGTAAGAATCAGAAATGTGATCCAAAAATCCTCATAAAGTTTAGGTCCAGATTGGGGAAAAATGCTTTTCTAGTTGGCATTATTCTAATAATGTCAGTTGTGGAGTAATAGGTTGGAGCCTTATCTGTAATAACAAACATAGCCGTAAACTTCTGATTTAAAATTCTGGGAATTAATCCCAATACATCTGGATAACACTAGGCTTACATTAATTAGATAATACTAATATTAATTAGATAATTGAATATAACTGAAAAATAATAGTCAATTTAAAGTTTTAAGGTGATATTGATTTCACCAATGAGTATTCAAACTAATAAAAATGTCTCAAAGTCCAATCTTTAAACTCATGTTAGTTCCAAAATTTCTCAGTGACTTCACATATGCTCATACTTAAAGATGAAATCAAGTGATAAATGCAAACAACTTTTCTTCCTTCCACCCTGTTCCAGTTTTTATGTGTCTTGGTAGTCTCAAACTGAATTTAACCCATTTTGCAAAACCAGCATTTTCTAAGCAATAAAAATGAATGCAAACTCCTTTGGACTAAAGTCAAGGTAAAAACTAATTTGAATTGCATTCAACTCCTAGTAATTTTAATGGACTTGTCCATGTGCTTTTTTTGGCAACAACAACACAAATTTACCGTTCTTTTTCAATTTTCTAGTTAGCTGCAACCCTGTAATTTTATGTCTCCCATTCAAGTACTAACCATATACAACCCTACTTAGTTTCTTTTAAGATCAGCCAAAGCTAGCTAGATCTTGCATCTATCTGGTCTTCTTCAAACATTGCTTTTGGGAGAAACAAATGGCTGGGCAATCAAAATAATATTTAAAGCAATTTATTAGATTCAGATGAGGTAATAGTAGTAAGTCAGCAGAAGCAGTCTTGATTCCTCTGCTATCGACAACAAACCCGTTTAACACACACACAAATATACACATATACTCACAAACATACATATCCCACATACCCCTTATAGAATGATGCAAATGGAATAGGTTTATGTTTTAGGATAAAGGAAAATACTCAGAGATTGAGCTGTAGTAGCTCCTAGCATTCTATGTTCATCTGTTGACTTTTTTTAATACATAGGAAATAATTAAATAGTAACATTGAATTGATGAATCTGATGGGCTATTTTGAAAGGGGTCTGCATTTGAGTTTTGTATTTTGAAAAGATAATCGTTCGTTTAGAATTATGTACCTGAAAGTGTCTGTAGTTCTTACCCATTCTAGGTTGGCTTTATAAAAATTAAACCTTTATACTTTCTAATGTTGTGTATAAAGCTTTTCAATGAAGAAGTTATTGTAATATAGAACAATTACTGATAAATTTTATTAAGAATGTGTGAGTGGTTTCAGTATTGAAAGTGAATTGGCTTAGGGTTATCATTGTTACTATATACTACTCTGGAATGGTGCTTGATATTTTGCTGTATTTATTGCCTCTTAAAATTAATTTCCATCCATCTACTAAATGTCTATATGTAGAGGGTTTGTGGCAGCACCTGACTGGGCTTATCTGGGCTTGAAAGCTAAGCAGGGTAGAGTTTAGTTAGTATTGGGTGGGATACCTCTAGGAAATCCTATTATTGTGAGGTTTAGTAAAATCATACAAGAAGGCAATGGCAAACCAATTCCCTGTGATTGCTGAGAGACAACAAGAACAGGAGTGTTGGCTTAAAGGCATTAGGGTAAAGCTCAAGTCCAAGGAAATCTTGTTACTGTTCCGTGTAGCATGTTAGCCTTGGTTTCTTTGTATCCACATGGTTTTTCTTTTTATCTGTAAGCTACTTAAAATCATCAGTGATTTTAAAATTGGATGGATAAGTAGATAAAGGCATGAGGAGATGTGTGTAGGCTGCTGTCATTTGTACTTTTATCTATTCTGCAATTAAGAGGTGAATAAAAGAAATAAGTGAATAATGCAAAGAACCAAATGAAAGTAGATGTTGGAATATACATGTTATGCATGAGTATTAAGGCTTGATGTAGATTCCCCCCCCCCATTCCAGAATATATGGATATTTTATGTGAATAGAGAAAGAATTGGATGAGCGGTTCAATACAGGAAATTGTATGACACTTTATTAACCCACTCATTGTTTTCTTAGTGAGTAATGTAATCCATTATTATCCTTATAATACTAGATATCCTATGCATCAGGCATTCCTAATTGATGCCATCTTACATAACTGATAGACCTGTAGTATGTAACTGTTGCCTAGAAAGTAGTTATTTAGAATAAGGGATTTGTTACTGCAGACTTTTCAAATGTGGTATCATGCTCCAGGTAAAGATTCCAAAATATTATTATTGTTGTTGTTGTTATTGTTATTCATTAAACATGAAACTCATTTAAAAATGTATCACAAATATCATTGACTGGCTCTGATAGTTGATATAGGTTGTTGCCAGCATCCTAGGTATCAACCAAGTATCTTCTTATGGTATCAACCAAGTACATTATTATTATTATTATTATTATTATTATTATTATTATTATTATTAATTGCCCATGTCTTTTCAGGACTGGAGTACCTGTCTGTTACTATGCTAGAATTTGAAATGTTCTTAAAGCTTAATGTTTTGTGAGTTAATACCCCAACCCCGTTGATGGGCCATCTGCTAAAATAATGAGGATAACACTGCCTTAGTCAGAAACGGGAGAGAAAAACTCATATCAGGCAGACTTTTGTCTATGTCAAATAGAGCTATCATGATGTAAACTATTTTCCCCATATTCTTTGCAATTTGTAGGTCATTTGTGATGGGATCTTCATTAGATATCCTGACCCTGAATGAAGTTGTGGTTACAGGGATGTAATATTGATATTGTTGGATCCATTATTCTATCAGAGATTCAGGATCAATCAAGGGCTATGGAGCACAACACAATGGGCTATTCAGTTTCCAGGGTCTATATAATCCTTGAAAAACAGAGCTGTTACTTTAAGAGTTATCATAACTTTAATGAAGAGAGGAGCAGTGCTTGAGTGTGGTCCAAAGCACTTCTGGATTATTTCAAAGCATGATAGATCTGTTGCTTATGCAGTATTCTTTATTTATGCTGAATAAATTTAGTTGGCATGTGGACATAATTAAAATGGGTGCAGCATATTAACTTTTTTTAATGTGCATTAGAAACATGTTGGCACTTACCTAATTGGCGTGTTGGCTTTGTAATAAGAGAGCAGTAATTATTCATAGTAGGTTGTAAGACATTACTTCTCTTGTAAATGTGCAGTTTATTCACCAACAAGCCAATCCTTCTATGCCCTGTAGAACTTTAGATAACTATTATTGCTTGATGGCTATGCACAGCAAAGCTACCCAGTAAATCTCTCCAAATCTCTCCTGCCATCTACATTCTACTAAACATATGTGCAAGCTATTTTAACACTCACCTACAGATTTCCAACTCTCCCACAATGATTTATTTATATGACTCAGTATCTGCACACTCTTCTGAATAGCTGATGAGGGTAAAAGGAGAAAGTTTCTTCTTTCCTAAAAACTGCATATGCTGGCCATGTTTTCCCTTTTGTTAATTTTATGTGGTTTGGCTTGTTGTTGAACTTATTTGCACACATTTTTTGTGTGATTGTCAGTGCTGTTTTATTTACTGTGGTTTTGCTGATACCATTATTCGGAGTGAGTTTTTATAAACAATATTCTTAGAATATTTTACAAAATATTAAAATTAAAACAATTGACCATGAGCACTCTTGCCTAGAAATGAAAACAAAGAAGTAAACTAAATGATGAAAAAGTGATCTTATTCTACTTTAAGGAGAACTCAGAAGTAGCAATAAAGATGGCCATCTTTTCACAGACAAATTTAGATTAGTAGATCAAAGAAACATCTTCAGCTGTTGTCTTATTATTGGACTGTACATATACAGCTTGCTCTTCTGTAAGCAAATCCATGCACCAGACAAATCAGAATAAGAGGGAATGCTTAAAAATTCTCCAGAACCATTTGATTTTTGTTTGAATTGCCCATTAATGGACATCACTTGGGTAACAGTGCCATCTCTCATTTGATGAAATGCCATATTTGCTGCATGAACAGGGCTCTATATTTAATTAGCTGTATGAGAAAAATAATTCATTGTTTCAGAACTTAGAAGCAAATTACTTGCTATGTATTTCATTTTTGCATCATAAACTTAACTATTCTACATCAGATACTGTTATCTTTATTGTAAGACATAAAGGCTAACGGCTGATAATTGTCTTTTAAAATAAAACTTCATTTGTTTTAAAGGATATCATGCCAAGGGCATCTTGTGCTTCAGTTATGATTTGATTCACTGTAATGAGTAACATGGGTGGTGTTCCACTATGTATCAGAACAAAATATAGATGCTAAGCATAAGGGAAATCCAGAAAAACATTTTGCAGTACAAACACAAACATGTAATTATTTATCCTCTGTAATGAAGATTTGCCTTTAGGCTAATAAAGGGGAATCTTTCCAAATGGTTTTGCTCTTCAGTAGATATGAAACATATAACTTTGTAAGTATACATGTATATTTGGGCATGTAAATAGTAACCTGTGTAATTCAATCAATCAGTCTAAATTTTGATTTATATTTTCTCTTTTATTCTGTTACAAAACAATATTAAAAAGTTAAAATCACAGATTAAAATGAAATTGATGGTACCTTACCAACTGATTTGTTTAGTAACAGTTCAAAGTTATGCTGGTATTTAATAAACAGCTGTGCAACCAATCCTTGCTTTTAAAACTATCTCAGTGTTGCTTGGTCATTTGATAGCCATTTTCTTGCTTCCCAGCCAGCTTGCAACAAGCAGAAAGATTGTGGAAGCATAATTGTAGGTTGTGATCATGTGATGTTTTGCTTAATGACCACAGTGACTTGTTTAACAACCAACTGGGAAGTGATGTCATAATTCTGCTATGGTCATGTGATTTTTCCACTTAATAACTGTGCTTCTTAAATTACTGGTCCCAATTGTGACAGCTAAGCAAGGACTAACTGTAGGGAATTATTTAACAAAAGCTTGTGACAGTTTTATAGACTTTTCTCAGAGGCTGGGAGCATGGGGCTGAAAGCAACTCCTAAGGAAAGTATTGCAGAGCTTGGTCCTAGCTGAGGAGAAGGCTCTGTCCTTCATGCCACAAAGGTGGGCCTCTCTTAGGTTGTTCCCAGGCTGTTTTGCATATGCCTGCAAGAATTGCTTTTGTAGTTCCTAACAGCTAGCAAGGTTGGCAATGGCAGAAGCAGTTCTTAGTTTCTCCATTACATAATACTCTGATGGTCAGCCTGAACAGCTGAAGTTGTCCCTAATATGTAAATGGCAAACGGCAGGCCTTTCAGTGCAGGGATCATATGATCCATGTACTTTGTACTGATTAGGATCCTGGATGCCCCATTTTGTTCCAACTTTCAGCTGTTGTTCAAGGATAAATCCCAACTGACAGCACATTACGACATACGATGGGGTGTAACCAAGGTGTGGAGAAAAAAAATCCAAATCCAATTAGCAAAAGCAAGGAAGTTGGTAGATGAAACGTAGTGGTAGAAAGGAAGTTCTCACCACAGTCACCACCAATAACTTCATGAAGATCAGAAACACTCCTAGGTGGCAAACCTGCTTTTACAGGAAGGGTGCAGCTCTATCCAAAACAGGCTGAACCTCAATCCTCAACTCCAGTTTTCTCATTACCACCAGCCTCCTCTCTTGTCTGGATTTAATTTAAGCTTATTTCCTTATTCAGCTGATTAAATTCAAGGGTATCTGTTGTTTCCTTAGAAATGAATGGCAAGGAATAATAGAACTGGGCATCATTTGCATACTGACCCAGAACCCTAGTTTAGTTCTCTGAAGCAGTTTCAGGCAGAGATTGCATTGGGACATGGATGGTGTGTGCGCGTGTGCATGCGCATGTGTCTAGGTGTTGAATATTAGTCCATCTTGCACTTGAACCTGACAAATGACAGAAATTTGGAAACTGCTTTTAAGGTTGCCTTTTTGCAAATTCTAGGTAATTGTTTAGGAGTGCTTCGCAAATTAATAGCAAAGTATATATTGTACAGTACATCTCACTTCTGTTCTTGGAATAATCGCATTGGTTCTTACAAAGCCACAGGCATGAGCTGAGCTGTGGAAAATCTCTTGGGGTTTCACCTTCACCTAAACTCCTGTTTAGGCCAGTTTAGGCAACTTTCTCACTTAAAGCATGTTGGAATTTGCAATGGTTGCTCATAAAATACCTGTAGGCATTCATTTCCAATATGAAATCCTACTTTTGGGGGGCAGAAACTTGTAAAATAATTTCCTTAGCTTATTATAACAATATAGAGTAACTTGCAGTTTAAATTTATGATGCTTAAGCTAAAAGAGACAGTATACCATACAAAGACAACGTTAAGCTTTGGAAATAGAAATGATTATTGTTGGGAACAATGTATTCCAACAGTGAAGTTAATTAGATACTAAACTGTATATAAAGACTTGGTGGAAGTCTTTGGCTTGGCAATATATTAATATAATTTGGCAATATATTAATATAATACTTAAAATGCACTCTTAACATTGTACCAGTGTAGAGCTTTCCTTTTTTGAAAAAAAAAAAGCCTATTCATTGCTAATTTGTATGAGTGCATCTTATATAGGGGTCTCTCTCTCTCTCTCTTAAAATGATAGGTGCAGTTAAAAGATAAAATGGTCTGGTATAGTAGGCATTCACACTTCTGAAGGCTCTTAAAGTGTTAATCATGTTTGAATAAAGATGACTCTTGGGCAGCGTAATGTAAACAGAACCTTAAGATAGGAGTTATCCTCGGTACATTTGTTGGTAGAAGGCACATGTCAAGATTTTGATAAGTACTGAACATAGTGAGTGGCTTTCCTGATAAACTGAACTTTGTGAGTCTGGGTTTCTTTGATACAGTTTTAATTTTGCCCCATGATCTCTGTATATTGAAGTGCCTGATCACTTTAGAAATTTTCTTTAAAAGTATGTTTAAAGTTTATAATTGGATTGTCAGGTGAAGAGTAATTTAAAGCAGTGTATCTTAACCTTGGCCACTTGAAAATGTGTGGACTTCAATTTGCCAAGGTTGAGAAACTGGTTTAAAGAAATTACAACTAATAGTTTTCTTTACATTTTAAAGAAAACTTTCTTTTAGAAAAACACAAGGAAAAATTGCAAAGAAAATCACATTTTAAAGGGATTCAGTTTTAAAACTTAAGGTATTCTGCTATGTATTATTGATGTAATGGCAATAGAGACAATATAATTCTGTATTGCAATTTACCATAGCCATTCTGCTTTTTAAAAATGTCTACTGAGTTTCTTTAAAGAAGAACTACCAGATATAAACTTCAGTAATCCAGATAACCATTTGATTGACAGTAAAAAAAATACAGTACCCTAAACTCTTAGATCAGCATTTTGCAACCAAGATGTAGAAGTTTTACACAAAGGGGCTTTGCTTTTATTCTTAGACTTCTCCAAGAGTTAACTACAGTATTATTATTTTTTTTACTGATTTCAGTTAAAATGCAAAAAGAAGAAGGGGAATAGATGTACATCATCTTTAAAGCTTTGGTTACAATTTGATGTGTTTTACAGATTCCTTAACAGAGAAGAAATATGTACTGAGTTCAGTGGGATTTATTTTTAATTTGTATTTATATTGTATTTGTACTGAAATGCATGCTTAACTCAAGAGGAGAATCAGGTTATTTAAGTTTATTTTAATTTAATTCATATTGCAGATAATTCTATTAAAAAGTTTGTTTGGTTTGAGTTGTATAAACCAATCCATTATGGTTTGCAGATTAAGCTAGGTTGCTTGTTGTGTCATACACACCTGGACATCTATGCCTCCTTAAAGAAGGCATGACTCCATACTGCTCTGTTAAATATTACACATCTTCTCAGTGTTCTAAACTTTATTTCTTAATGAGCATTATATGCATTAGATATTAGTATATCTTAAATGGGTGAAAGTACAATGGGTAAAAGTACAAACCAATATTTGCTGAAATATTCCAGGTTCTTTTTTTAACTTGAGAACATTTTTGCAAAGAGTTAAATATTTTGTACATTTTTGTGTGTTTCTTGGTATATAGGACATTTAGGTGTTTTGCCTTGACGAAATGTAAAATAATCGATTATCGGAAATCTTGATAGTCTGAACTTTTCCACTACTCATTTTAGTCTCGCTTTCTTCTAGTAGACCTAGTTATCAGAAGCTGTGTGGGGAAGGGAAGGGAGAATCCTATGCAAACTCCTTCTCTGCCTCTTCCTCCCTCCACTAAGAAGACAATGATAATAGAATAGTTTGGGTCAGAGGGAATCTGGACTATATTTTGCCTTTGACTCCACCCATTTTTTTTAATGCAGCTTTTGAGAAGGGAAATCACGCATGCTAATATTAGGGCCATTTTCTCTTTATCGTGAACAGTAAAATAATGTGCCTCTTCCATAATGACCTTGTGAATTTATGCATTTCTTTCGTGCATTCATGCTGTTTTATTTATGCCTCTATGCCTGGCTATTACTGACTAATATGCTGTCTCTTCCAGCTTTTTGTCTAGATTAGGAACTGAAATGTGGCAACCAGTTTTGGGAAGGGGAACATGTTAACTGGATATATTTTCAACATCTCTTTAGAAACATGCGAAGATACACCTTGGTTCTTAGGTTTCCAACTCTGTCGATACACTTGGAAGTGTTTTAAGACTAAAATCCTGAGGTTTTGGAGCATTTGGCAGTTAGGGACCTTCCTCCCAAATGGTTTGTGAGGGGAAACCTACAGCTCCAGACTGAATTTTCATGAAGCCATGGTTGTTGAAAAAAAAAATTGGATGGTCTGACACAACATGCACTGTATGTACAAGAGGAATAACAGTTGAACAATGGAGTTGGAAGGGACCCTGAAGACCTTCTGGTCCAACTTCTGCTCAAGCAGAAAACCTTATACCCATGTTTGATTCATCATCTTGCTGATTTTGATTCATGGAATTCGGGAGAAAGAGAATAGGTCACAGGATTGGCATCATAGAAATGATTCTGCCAGTTGATTTCAGAAATAAGATTGCAGTTGGAATTTGCCATCTTGCAGTTATTGCTTGGTTGTCTAGAGGCAATTGGCTTGACATTGTTTCCATTAAAATCTCTCATATACATGAATATTATGCATATGCCAAACCTCCACCATTTAGAGAACTGCATAAGTTTGCATGAGCCATGCAAGCCTCAATTTTTGCATTGTTGTTCTAGAAGATTCCTTCCAACAATAATTAGCTGTTTTCTTTGTAGAAATATATATTTTAATTATGTATAATTCTGCACGAGAAAGCTTTTAAAAATTAGTTTCTGTGGATTCCACCTCCTAACTGCAAATGCTACTTTTGACTTAGTGATGAAAAGAGGCACCCAACATAGCTATTCTGAATTATTTTCACAATCCTATGGCTGCATTGGTGTAAAGAAGATTATTTTTTTCACCCAGCCATTGAAATTCTAATTTCAGGTATTCATAGATTGAATACACAATTATATGTATTTTCCTTTTTGCAAATCCAATTAAATTTTATTTACTGTACTTAAAAATGATATCTTAGAAAAACTGCTTTTTAAGATGGCAAGCATGTGTGCCTGTTTACTGACTTTAGTATTTGTGGATTAGAGTAATTAGAGCAAACAGTGGAATATCAGCATATGTTGGTTAGCTGCAAGAGGAAACCATGCCATTGTACATATTGAGTGTCCTACATTTGGCTCGATCTCAAAAGCCTCAAAAGAAATGGGCTAAGAATGCAGAGTTCTCACAGGATTTTGTGGCTCTGTTCTGTGCTAAACTATATTTTGATCTAATTGGGGGTTGTCAAATAAGCCATGGTGGCTGGGTTTCACACAACCTTCTATGTTATAAATCATTCTTTCCTCCCACTATTATTTTCTCCCTCTTTCCTCCAAATAATTCAGTCTGATGCTCTTCATTATAATTTTGGTTTAGAGCATACTGCCATCCCCTTTTGAGGAATAAACTGAAATTCAGTATAATGAAGCATAATCTTTTCACCTTTTTGGAACTCTGGGATATATCTGAGACCACATAGTCAAGACTCTGTTCCAAGAAAACTTTATTTTTTTAAGTATTTTTTTTAGGACTTGAAAGCAACTTGTTCATTTGGGGAATTTACACCTAAAAATAGCCTTCTTGGATTATTCTACTGAAGGATATGCATCTCACATATTTTATTGTTTTATTTAATGAAAGTCTTCTATAAAACAGATAGTTTGTTTTCTCCTATTCAGAAAATGCGATGGCCACATAGCTGCCCTTAATTTTCTACTAATAAAACTGCAAGCTATCAAAGATTTAGAAATATATTTCTAAGGATTAGTGTATTTTGCACTTAAGAATAAACTTGTGTGAACCTACTCCTAATGATATCACACACATAAACTGTGAACTCCCATTTGCACTTTTACAAATACATAAATAGAAATATCTGTGGTAGTCAGGAAAGAATCCAGTTTCTCTCACTTCATGCTGTCTGTACTTTTTAATCAGCAAAAAGTATCTGGATTTATACACATGGACATATGATATACACATCTGTACATCATTTACAAAGTATGTATCATAATCCCCCTTTTTTTGCATTTTGTAATCAGGTCTACGTAGATTTGTTTGGACCACAGACCCTAACACTAATGAAGTTTGCAGTAAAAACCCAGGAACACAAAATGCAAGTTTCATCAATCATAAAAATCATTAACTTTATGTTCAATTTTTAAAAATTAGTTTTCCACTTGTTTGAATTGGATTTGTATGTCAGAGTCAACCATAAAAGGCTGACTGCAAGTAATATATTGCATTAATGTTCTACATTAGGCTTTTGACTCCTCCTAAACAGTAAATGGTTTTCAAACTACATATCTATGGTTTGGCAATGTTATGCCATATGAATACAGATTGCACATTATTATTTCCAACTACCACAAATTCCAGAGTCTAACTCTGGCTTTCAGTAGATTGTCTTAAGGTTAACAGATCCATCTAAACTAAACGAATGTAATACTGAACCCATACCTGCAACCTTCTACAATGCTGTAACAAATCTAGGACTGGAACAACTAGTAACCAACAATACTAGACTTAACTGCTTCGATCTCATCTTCTGCAATAGTTTGAACTCAATTTACAGAATACAAATTGAAGAACCCTTTTCCAACAGTGACCACAACATGATTGACTTTTGTCTCAACAAAAATCCGCACAAAAATCATCACAACAATGTGATCCCTAATTATAACTTCAAAAAAGGCAACTATGATCTTATAGACAACGATCTCTCATCCCTTGATTGGCAATCTCTATTCACTGGATGCAATACTGTTGAAGACCATTACAACATATTTTTACTTGAAATCCAAAGAGTCATCAAACTATATGTACCAATAACAACTCCCAAAACCAGAAAAAACAGATTACCCATAACAATTTATTTATTTATTTTATTTTATTGGACTTATATGCCGCCCCATCCCCGAAGACTCGGGGCGGCTCACAATTAAAACATACAAATACAATAAATAATTAAAAGAAATTAAATCACTATAAGGTCTAATAAAACCGAATTAAAAATTAAAACTGTCCCATACCCCCGGTAAGGTAATCACAGCCCGACTTGGTCAAATAGCCAGGTCTTCAAATTGCGGTGGAAAGTGCGGAGGTCAGGGGCCAGGCGGAGGTCCAGAGGCAGTTGATTCCATAAGTCGGGGGCCACCACAGAGTAGGCTCGCCGTCGGGAGACCGCCAGCCAACATTGGCTTGCCGACAGGACCCCGAGGAGCCCCTGCCTGTGTGCCCGTACAGGGCGGTTGGTCCCCGATATCGGTAGGTGGCGCTCCCTTAAATATTGTGGACCCATGTCGTGTAGGACTTTGAATGTTAAAGCCAAAACCTTGAATCTCACCTGGAGCGCAACCAGCAACCAATGCAAGCTGCGCAGGAGGGGGGTAATATGGGAGAATCGGGTAACTCCCATCACAACCCGCGCGGCAGCATTCTGCACCAGCTGCAACCTCCGGATGGTGTGCAAGGGCAGTCCTATTTAGAGAGCATTGCAGTAGTCGAGTCGTGAGGTAACAAGGGCATGAGTGACTGTACGCAGGGCATCTCGGTCCAGTAACAGGCGAAGCTGGCAAACCAGCCGGACCTGGGCAAAGGCCCCCCTGGTGACGGCCCCCACCTGCTCCTCCAACTGGAGCCGTGCGTCCAGGAGGACCCCCAGGTTCCGTGCCCTATCCACAGGGGGCAACACCACTCCCCCTATGGTCAACGATGGACACTCTTGACTGGACCGAGATGCCGGTATGTACAGTCACTCAGTCTTGGCCGGGTTGAGCCGAAGCATGTTTCCGTCCATCCAGATCCGTACCGCATCCAGACAGTGAGTCATCATGGAGAGGGCATCACTGATTTGGTTTGGGGTGGAAATGTATAACTGGGTATCATCAGCGTAATGGTGATACCTCACCCCAAAACCACGAATGATCTCACCCAGCGGTTTCATGTAGATATTAAATAAAAGGGGGGAGAGGACCGACCCCTGAGGGACCCCACAAGTGAGCACCCTCAGGGCTGACCTCTGTCCCCCTGTCAACACCGATTGCGACCACCCAGAGAGGTAGGAGGAGAGCCACCAAAGAACAGTGCCCCCCACTCCCAGCCCCTCGAGGTGTCGCAAAAGGATACTATGGTTGATGGTATCGAAAGCCGCTGAGAGGTCTACTAGGACCAGGACAGAGGAAAAACCCCTGTCCTGGGTCCTCCAGAGATCATCCATCAGTGCGACCAATGCCGTCTTCGTGCTGAAACCAGGCCGGAAGCCCGATTGGTACGGATCTAGGGAGTCTGCTTCATCCAGGAAAAGTGGAAACTGCTGAGCCACCACACTCTCAACAACCTTCGCCAAAAAACGAAAGTTGGAGACTGGATGGAAGTTATCTAACATGGTCGGGTCCAGGGCAGGCTTCTTCAGGAGGGGCCTCACCACCGCATCTTTCAAGGCGGAGGGAAAGACACCCTACTTTAACGAAGCGTTGACTGCCCGGAGCCAACCACAGGTATCCTCCCTGGCGGCATAAGCCAGCCAGGAAGGGCACGGGTCCAACAAACATGTGGTGGAACTCAGACGCTGCATAATCCTGTCCACTTCATCCTCGGAAACAGGATCGAACTCAGCCCAGATCACATCAGCCAGACTACTTGCACCACGATCCTCAGACCACTGCAAGGTGGAGCACAACCCACCCGAATCCAGCGATCTTATCCGACAGATATTGACCAAATTCCTCAGCCCTTCCCAGAGAGGGTCCACCACCTCCCGGATGTAAGAGGGAGCGGGTGGCCCTAAACAGGGCTGGGCGGACGCTATGAGGGTGGAGAGATAAGACCTTCTCACCACCCCCATAGCTACCAGGTAAGTCTTTATATGGGCTCTCAACTGGGCTCGATCGGGTTGGGAGCGGGTGGCCCTCCACCTGTTCTCTAAACCCCTCCGACGGTGCTTCATCTCCTGGAGCTCCTCAGTATACCAAGGAGCTACCCGGGATCCACGGCGTGTGAGGGGACGCATGGGGACAACCCTGTCGAGGGCAGCCTCAGCAGCCTGCTGCCAAGCAGCCGCAAGGTCCTTGGCAGAGTTGTGGGCAAGGGAAATGGGGAAAAACCCCAGTTCCTCCTGGAACCTTTCAGGGTCCATTAGGCGTCTGGGGCGGAACCATCTAAGTGGCTCCTCATCCCAGCAGTGGGGAGCAGCCTGTTGGAAGACCAGCCACAGGAGATAGTGATCAGACCATGGGACTGGCAGTGTTGTACAACTCGCCTGCCCTATATCACTATGCCACTGTTCCGAGACAAAAACCAGGTCGAGAGTGTTTCCCCCCTCATGAGTTGGGCCTTGAATTAACTGGGTCAGGCCCATGGTCCCCATGGAGTCCATGAATTCCTGGGCCAAACCTGATGTCCCCCCAAGGGAAGGCAGATTAAAATCACCCAGGACCATAAGCCCCGGAGATCCACCGCCACCCCCGAGAGAACGCCGAGAAACCCAGGCAGGGTTGCTGCCACACAGCTGGGGGAAAGGTATGTCAGCAGCAAACCCACCCGACCACCAGGCCCCCACCTCAGGAGGAGGGTCTCACTTCCGCCTATCTCAGGAACAGCGACCTCCCTTGGAATCAGGGTCTCCCGAATAACCACAGCCACTCCACCACCCCTCCCCTGAGCCCGTGCCCGGTGCAAAATCTGGAAACCTGGGGGGCATAAATCAACCAGAGGGACTCCTCCCTCTGGGCCCAACCAGGTGTCAGTGATACAAGCCAGGTCCGCAGCCTCCTCCTCAATCACCTCGCGGAGGAGGGAAGATTTATTAGCCATGGACCTGGCATTAAAATACACCAGCTTGAGCCCAGGGGTCCCCATTCCCTTGCCCCCAGGGGAGGAGGTCATAGGGTCGGAGTGCGGCACCGCTCGAAGATAGCGAGGGCGCGCTCCCAACACATGATCTGGCCCTATGCCTCGTCGTCTCCCACCGATCCCAACCACCCTAGGGATCGCGGTCCCTGGCCCGCACTCTGGGCCCCCACCGGCCCCCAACCCCCACCCCGCCCCACGAGCCGGGCTGCAATCCACCCCCGGGCCTCATTTCCCACCCTCCTCCCTAGCCTACTTAAAAATTTATTTAAAAATTTAATTAAAGAGGCCCTAGTGACCCTCTTTTTTGCCTTCTTAGAGACCCAACCCCAACCCAACTCCCCGCCATGCCATCTCTCCGGGTTCCATAACCCATCCTCGAGGTAGGCCGGTGATAGTGTAGCAGGCCATGTCCTGGAGGAAGGGAGCCTCCTGAAGGCCTGAAGCTCTGCTGCTGTAAAAGTTCGAATATTACAGATCCAGTGATGTCAAGGAACTGGCACAAGGGTCTGTAGGTGGAAACAATAAAGTCCGGAATATAGGAACTTGGTAAAGTCCTAGGTACTACCCGTCGGGGGGTCCAGGAACCAGGCTGCCCTCTCACAACAGACCTGTGGTCGATGTTTAAGACCCTCCTCCGGATCAAGTCCCGCACTCTCACCGCAGGTACCCCCATGGGCACCAATTGGACAGTTGGTAAACAGATGTTAAATGGCTAACGAGAAAGTGAGTCCCCACTGCCGTTCTCTCACCATGGCAAGGGAAACAACAAAATCTGGTAGCCGTAAACCAAGTTCAAGGATGTACAGTCGGCACTGGGAATCTGGGCCCAGATCACTAGGGTGTCCAAGCTCACCCCTCCGTGGCCTATGGCACGGTATAGATGGTTCAGTCCCAGTAATTAGAGTACCTTGTAATTGGCGAAGATGGAGCAGATGGTATAAGTGGAAGCAGTAACACAAGTGAGGCAAAATGACCAAACACAATGGTCGATGGAAAAGTCCAGAGTAAACATAAGAAACAGCAGGAAAAGGGCGTCACCACCATCACCTCCAATGCCATAGATGGAAACATCGCAGCCCTTAACAGCCCTTGGGTGGGACCAGGGCCTCCGCCCATAACAGCTGACCCAGGACCGGTTATGCTTCCTGCTGTATTCCAGGCCATACCCGGGACAGCCCCAGTGTCACATTGGCCCCTAAACAAAATAAAGGCCAGGGGCTAGCCACAAACAACGCCATTCTCGCCGCCATCGCTGCCATCACTCCCGATGCCACCATCACTCCAGGTCTTCCTGGCGTCTTCAGGGCTGACCCTCCCAGATCAGCTGTAGCCTCAGAACCACGCCCCACTTGATCCAGAAGGGGGGGGGGACATCGTTGGGCTCGCACGCCGCACCTGGAGCCACTGCTACACCACCCGGCACTTCGCAGGCTCTGATGCAGAAACGGGGGGGGATGCCACTGATCCCCAGCTTGACCCAAAGCCCAACGAGTCCCGAGCCAACGGTCTCATCTGAGCCCCCCCAGGAGGAAAACACCGCCGGGCTTGTCGTCAACGCGCCCGCAGCCGCCCGCAGCCGCTGCTACACCACGCCAACACCTCCACAGCTCCGCGCACACAGAAACCGGGGGGGGGGGATGATGCCAATCCCCTCTCACTCCAGAGCCCAGCAAATCCCCCGTCGAGGGTCTCGTTCGGCTCCCCAAGCACACCAGCGACGATGCCAGGTACCGGGGCTATAAAAAAACCCCTCCAAACACCCTCTTGGACCGCTCGAGCCTTCTGCCTCTCTGAGACTCAGCAGAAACCAGCCATGTTAGTCAGGTCAAACAATAAGAAAACTTCAATTCAAAAAAAGATCACTTTGGCAGAAAAACAAATCTGATCACGCTGCCAACTTCAAAAGCCGATACAAAAATTTATGCCACCAGATCAAGACTGAATGCACCAATTATCACATTAAACAAGAGGAAAACCTTCTACGCAACAATTCCACCCGTGCTTTCTACAATTTTGTAAACAACAAACTAAAAGACTCAAGATCCATCCCACCCCTGAAAGGACCTAATGGTACAGACTGCAATGACGACACCATTAAAGCCAACCTCTTTAACACATTCTTTGACTCAGTATTTGCAAACAGCAATGGCTCATGCCCAGTATTTCCTAGTCGAACCACAGACAACTACAATGATGTAATATCGATTTTACAGAAGACAATGTTGAAAAAGCACTATGCAATCTAAAACCATCTCTATCTATTGGACCGGATGTGCCTACTTCTTAAAAAAGCTATCCGCTGCCATAGCCAAATCTCTAAGCATAATCCTGGAAAAATCTTTCAGGACCAGCTCATTGCCAAACCTATGGTCACAAGCCACGGTCATCCCTATCTTCAAAAAGGGAGACCCCAGTCTAGTTGAAAATTACAGACCAGTCTCTTTATGCTGAGTCACCTGTACAGTCATGGAATCAATTATTAACCAATCCATTATCCTCCACTTAGAGACAAACAGCCTGCTCTAACAAACAATATGGTTTCAGAAAAAACTATCCTGTAATCTGCAACTCTTACACTGCAAAAACATATGGACTACACAACTTGATCAGGGCAAAGCAAAAGATGCAATCTAGATAGACTTCTGTAAAGCCTTCGATTCAGTGGTACACGACAAACTACTACTAAAACTAAAATCTTATGGTATCTCTGAACAACTGCATAACTGGATAGAAGCATTCCTATCAAACAGACAACAAATGGTCAAAATTGGGAGCGTCCTATCAAATTCTGTACCTGTCAACAGTGGTATCCCCCAAGGCAGCGTTCTAGGACCAACTCTCTTCAAACTTTACATAAATGACCTCTGTGATCATATTAAGAGCAACTGCGTTCTCTTCGCTGATGATGTAAAGCTATTCAACACCACAGACAATACTGCTACCCTTCAAAAAGACCTTGACTATGTATCAGAATGGTCAAACAAATGGCAATTTCAAATCTCAACAAATAAATGCTCTGTCTTACATATTGGCAAAAAAAAATCAGAAAATAAAATACAAGCTGAATAGTCAAGACCTTGTTGATGATCCAAGCTCCTTCAAGGACCTTGGAATACTCATCTCTAATGATCTAAGTGCTAGAGCCCACTGTAACTACATAGCCAAAAAGGCATTAAGAGTTGTTAACCTAATCCTATGTAGCTTTTTCTCTGGTAATATCACACTACTAACTAGGGCATACAAAACATTTACTAGACCAATACTCAAATACAGCTCACCAGTCTGGAACCCACATCATGTATCTGATATTAACACAGTCGAGAAAGTCCAGAAATATTTCACAGGAAGAGTTCTATACTCTACTCGTTGCAGAATACCTTATGCTACCAGACTTGAAATTCTAGACCTAGAAAACCTAGAACTACGCCGCCTTCGGTCCGATCTAAGTATAGTATATAAAATCATACATTGCAATATCCTACCTGTCAATGAATACTTCAGCTTCAACCATAGCAATACAAGAGCACACAATAGGTACAAACTCTAGGTTAACCGCACCAAACTTGATTGCAGGAAATACGACTTCAGCAACAGAGTGGTCAATGTCTGGAATACTCTACCTGACTCTGTGGTTTCTTTCCCAAACCCCAAAAACCTTAACCTTAGACTGTCTACTATTAACCTCACCCCTTTCCTAAGAGGTCTGTAGGGGGCGTGCATAAATGCACTAATGTGCCTACCATCCCTGTCCTGTTGTTTCTTTTATTTTTCTTATATGTATTCATTTCATATATTCACAACTATGTTTATTCTTATGCTTATTATCTTGTAAGCAATTGACAAAATAAATAAACAAACAAGCAAACAAACAAACAAACCACAAAGAAGGCCATTCTGTATTCAGATAGCTTGCAAGATTTTACTACTTGTGTTTTTTTTAATAATGAACATCACAAAAGATAATGCAATATAAGTCTCAACAGCTTCATTTCTTCAGGGTCTCAAAAGTATTTAGTCCTTTCTTGTGATGACTATCATGGATAGCAAAATGGTATTTGTTGAAACAACACAAAAGAGGCATTACTCTCCTACAGCGTGGCCAGACAACTGTATTCATATGTTACCTTCTAGTCCTTGAGTCAGCAGAAAACAGTGCCAACATAAATTGCATTGCCCTGACTGCCAAGCCTGTTCTGATTCAGAAGAAGCTAGTGGTACTGCCCTCACAGTTTTAATGCAGGAAAAGTTAAGGAAATCAACTGGTGGATTCACTTGGCTTTGTTTGCCCTCTTACCAAGCACCAACTGCTGATGAGAAAAACAATATCAATAGCTCTCCATAATATTGGGTGGGATAGATGCCAATAAAGGAGAATATTGTAGCTCAGGGTTGAAATGAGGAGTCCTTGGTGCTTTCTGAGCTTGGGTGTTTTCTTCAGATGTCTCATTACTCAAACAAGGTAACATAATCAGTGCTAGTCTTGAGATGCTTAGGATGAGGATTTAGCGCCCTTTAAATATTTGCTCATGTGATAGGTTGCAGGTATGGCTTTCCTTAACTTTTCCTGCATTTTGCTCTGCTATGTTGGCAGAGTTTTCCACTGACCTGCAACAACTTAGACCAGTGGCCCCCAACCTTTTGGGTACCAGTGGACTGGTTCTGTGGAGAGAGATTTTTCCATGGACAGGAGGGTCTAGTGTTCCTTTGCCCCCAAACCATGTCCAGGAGTTGGATTCTACCAGTTTGGGCGAACCGGATGTTAAGTTTCCATCTGGTTCGCCGAACCGGTATTTCAACCAACTGGCTGGCCCCACCCACTCCTCCCCTCCCAGGAGTCTCCACATGGCCCATTTTCCATGCAGGTGAGTGCAGGGTCCATGCAAAGGCTCTAGGAGGGGGGAAAAAACAGGCCTTCCGGAAGTCTGGAAACGGGCCTGTTTCCAGCTTTCAGTGGGCCTCCAGAGCCCAGGGAGGCCATTTTCACCCTCCCAGAGGCCCAGGGGAGACCTCCAGACCCTTGGGAAGGCAAAAAACAGCCCTCCTGGAAAAACCAGAAGTTGCAAAATGGGCCTGTTTCCGGCTTCCAGTGGGCCTCCAGAGCCCAGGGGAGGCTTTTTTCGACCTCTCAGAGGCCTGAGGGTCCGGCCTTCCCCGGGCCTCTGGGGGGCGAAAATGGCCTCCCCTGGACTCTGGAGTTCCAGTAAGCCACGCCCATCATGGCCACGCCCACCCAGCAATGCTTTTTTGAATTCCACCCCTGACCATGTCCCAAACTAACCTAGCTGAAAAATTCTAGAAAACTGTGTAAACCAGGAATACCCCTCCTTAGTAAATCACCAGCCCAGAAGAGGGTGCTGGGATAATAAAAGACGGTTACTAAGACATGTTTTGGGACTAGGAGGATGAGCTATGATTGTTTAATAAAAGTAGTTATGTAGATTTCATACCTATCAGAATAACTGTGTAAGAATGGGCAAAGTATGAAATAGCCCTTGGCTTTTACCAGGTAAGTTTTATTATCAAATCTAATGCCCTAGTCATATTTTATGCTATCAAAAACATTAAGTTTTTAAGCTATATGCATTTTGCATCAAGATGATACCCAGATGAGAAGTCCAATAGCGTAAGTCTCATTCTATGCTTTCTTATAGGGAAGTTGGTCAGTAATAGATACATCAAATGTATGCAAATAATGATAAATGACTTCAAATGTAGTACAGTATTCTTAGAAATTTGGAAACAGAAAAAAGTGCATGAAAAATGTCTGTAATGGTTAAACTACTATCATCTTATTTAATGTCTGGGAAGAGACTAAATTCACATCATGCTGAGACATGGCTTGTTCGACATGGTTTATTGGATAAACCATAGCTGGCTTCATTTATACCATACACTGACCCATAAACCACATTATGATTTATCTTTGGTATTATGGATAAAGTGTGTTAGCAGTTAAAATTGCAAAAGTTGTAGAACACTTATGGTTTAGACAAGAGTGTTATTTGGTTCAAGCTTCTGCCCCACCATGGACAGCCAACTGCTTTTGGGAAGCCCACAAAATAGTATCCTCATTTTCTTCAGTTATGGTAATAAGAAGGTTTTATTCCAGTTTATTCCTCTGATACTATAGTTAGCTATAGCCAAGACTGGAGGTATGGTTTTGAAAGGTTGAAAAGAGATATGAATGTAAGGGTTAACAATTGTATCAGGTTGACCTTCTCTAGTAAGATGTTCTTGTACCAATTTGGGTCATATTGGAAGAGGGAGTCCAATAATATCAAAATGATGGGTACAACTGGGTGGTTGAAACTCAGCTCTTTTTAATGTGTGTCAGATATATCTCACACATTTAAAAAGGGGCGGGGCTTAAGTCATTTGGTGTTGAAGCCTTCCCATTGGAACACCTATTCTGTTATAATGGTTGCTGTAATAATGATATAAAAAGATGCTATAGTATGACAATGTGATTAGAGAGAATTAGACACTTGTCAAAAAATGTTTATTAATAAGTTACTTTTCCATGAAATTTAGGGGGGAAATTCTTCAAACGATTAACAGCAGATAAATGCTCTCCCTGATGATCTCATTATCAGAGGTCACCAGGTTATTAATTACACCTGGTTAAGATTAAGAAGCAGGACAATTAAAAACAAGTTCATAAGATTTGACAACATCATCACATTCTTTGTAGGTTTGGAACACCATGACCTAAGAGTATTGGTCATAGCTGGGCAATTCAGAAATATAAATAGTGAAAAGAACATTGAATTGGCTGGGAGAAGAAATTCCTCTTGGGCTTTTCTGACAGTTGTCTGGAGGTTGCATTATTGACTGAAGCTAAGAATGTGGATTGAGGCAACCAATGAATGATCGGAGTATATTCATATAAATAACTAATATGTCACTTTAAGTAGTATTCACCTCTGTTCATTATTCTATTGTAAAACTATTGCTTTGACTACATAACTAAGCTTTTATGCTTTTTTAAGCCACATTCAAACAAAATTGTTTATCGATGATTACAGTGCATCTATAGATTTGTTTAGTATTGCTAGAACTTATTTTTGAAAAGCTATGGCGCATATGGAAACATGTACAAGGGATACATAGATGTTTGAGTTGGAATGTAATATATGTTTATGTAATATATGTGTACAATGTATGTACTTGCTCCCTTGGACATATGTCAAGCCCAAAGCATATTTCAAAAATGTGATTTTTGTAAGTTTTCACTAACAAGCAATAAACATAGACCGCATAGTCTTATTTTCTTTGATAAAGTATGTCTTATTAGTATGGCATAACTCTTAAATCATTGGGATGAGTTCTATTAGAAGGCTAATTGAATATACACCCAGAGAAATTATCCCATTGGTCCAGGCTAAGATATCAAGTTGCTGGTGATATCCAGTCAAATACCTCTCACGATTGTGATGAAATAGAATTCTAATAAATACACAATTAAATATATTCTAGTCTGTGGTCTAACTCTGTCTGGGGGATGTAAGGCATTGGATGGGAACGATGAAGCTTAGATTTAATCCCTGCAGGATGCTATTTGTCCTGGGTCACTCTCAGCTTCAAGTTGGCTCTGGATGGGGTCACGTTGCCCCTGAAAGATCAGTTATATGAATTGCAATTTCTCCTGGATTTGGAACTTGTGCTTGTGTAACAAGTGGAACCAGTGGCCAGCTGAGTGTTTGCCTGACTTTGGCTGGCATACCAGTTGAAACTGTTTTTGAAGCAAATGGTCCTGGCAACAGTAAGATCCTTATTATCTGCAGATCAGATTATTGAAATATGCTGCACTTGAGAATGTCTGTGAAGACGACTCAAGAACGTCAGGTGGTGGAAGATTCAACAGCCCACTTGCAGTTTGGTAACAGGCATTTTAGCAGCATTACATCAATGTTGTGAGTGTGACAGCATTGATTCCCTCAAGAGTCCAATTCAAAATGCTGGTCAGATGCTTTAAGACTACATTGTTTGATCCAGGCTACTTAGGGACTTTTCCAAAGGAGAATTTTCCAGTCCTATGCATTCAGTTCATGAAGGTGGGTTTATGGAATCCTATTCTTGGGAAGTTAGAGAGATGGCAGTGAAGAAACAAACATATTCGGCCAGTCATCCAGTCAGGTTACTTGCCTTGTCCAACTTTTGTAATTTTTAATTTATACTTCATTATATTAACTCAATTTTAATGGTTGTTTTATTGCTTTGAGATTATTGAAAGCACTTTAAGTCTATCGATTTGATGGAATATAAAGTTATGTAATAAATTAATAAATATGTATATTAGTATTGCATTTTGGAGACCCTTTTGTTAAAGAATCTAGGCCACTCTATGCTTTGGAGTTTTGCCTGTGGAAATTCAGAAGCATCCCTATAACCTACAGATCCCAAGAGATTTCTGATAGATGGTCATTCCAGAAACAAAAGGTTTCAATCCCATTTTTTCAAGCGTGGCAAAGAAAGAATTTCCAGCCCCTTCCAATTTGTCATTTTTTCATTGTTCTTTGTTGAGGTATATGATTTTTAGGTATTATGTTTCTTTTGTCTTATCATTTATTTTAGCTGCGTCATCCACAGATAATTATTTTCTTAATCAAATGGGCCAGTTACAACTAATAAATAACTGTCTAAACATTACATGTGAGTCAGGTCACTAGTGTTAATGCAGCATTTATTTATTCTAATAGTATACCAACTCTTCTGGCAAAGCCAACCTACAGCATGAATATATAAGCATAGCATTGTATGCTAATTGTGGGCAGCCTTTTAAATATGGGTATATTGGAATGGACTACGTACTCTCTTAGTGAAATATTTTTACACTATCCAGGAAACAAGATTTAAAATGAAATATGAAACACTAAAATGAAAATCAGGAAAAGAGTGTGCCAAGGTTGTATCCTATTCCCTCAGCTATTTAACTTAGAGTAGAGCATGTCATGAGAAATACTCGACTAGAAGAAACATATACATAGATATACTTCTGGATTTGGGGAATTAAATGTACTATAGCAATGGGACATGACATGCTGTGTAGATTCTAGTCCTGAATAGATTTACTTCAGAGTAGGTACACTTACCTTTCCTTTGGAGCCAGGTGCCTTCAGACCAGGTTTTAATATTCAATCACCATGTCTCATTGATGAGACATTGATGTCTCCTTAGAGATTGGTTCAGAGTAATACAGGCAGTCCTCGACTTACATCCACAATTGAGCCCAAAATTTCTGTTAAGTGAGATTTGTTAAGTGAGTTTTGCCCCATTTTATGACCTTTTTGGCCTCAGTTGTTAAGTGAATCACTGCAGTTAATAAGTAAGTAGCCCATTTGTTAAGTGAGTCTCGCTTCCCCATTGACTTTGCTTGTCAGAAGGTTGCAAAAGGTAATCCCATGACCTCGGGACACAGCAACGGTCATAAATATGAGTCAGTTGCCAAGCCAATTGTCAGTTGTGAATTATGATCACGGGGATGCTGCAGAGGTCATAACTGTGAAAAACAGTAATAAGTCATTTTTTTCAGCCATTGTAATTTTGAATGGTCACCAAATGAACTGTTGTAAGTTGAGGACTAACTGTGCCTTTTTCCTTTACCCCCCAGTTTTCTAGCCCCTTTTCCCTCATAGCCAGGCGATGGTATTGTAGTTAAAAACTGAGAAACATCTGAGGCCTGTGCTTCATAAGCTTTTTTTTTTAACAAGCGATCATATTTAGTGATGTGTGTATACATATAAACAAGGAGAACATTGTTTACTTCCTCTGTAAGTCCTGGGACATTCAGTACTATGAAGTATGATACGCTTGCATAAACATAGGACAGATTTATCTCTCTCTCTTATCTTTGCTTTCCAGTCTTTGAAAGTGATTAATCTGGAACCACACATTTTGTTCTTAGATTGTACCATATTATTGCCTGTTTTTCCCCTATTATAATTGACAGAAAGTTTCTGTGTTAGTCAAAGAGGACAGAGAACCTTGATCTGTTCTTAAATGTTGAATTTAAGGGAAAAGCTTGAATCCCACTTTAAGAAAGTTTTGTTTCTGATATTTGCCCTCTAGCTCATCTGTTTCTAGGTTCATCATTTGACTTCCTCCCATTTTTTTTACTCAGAAATTGCACATTTTTTGAAAACTTAAGTCTTAAAAAAGCTGATATTTATCATTCACAGTTAGTGTTTAACATTTTGTATGATTGCACAATTTATAGTTCCTTGTCCTAGTCTTTCTGGGAATTCCTGAAAGGTATGATATATGCATCTAAGTATACTTGTTTCCTTTCTCTCTAACCTGTGCACTCCGTTAATGTCTATGGGCATTTCCTTTTATAAGTAG